>BSBM01000162.1:14905000-15477500 GCA_027924585.1 Larix kaempferi
ATCAACTTGATTAATCCATGGTGAAAGATGGACTGAGAGGAATGATCTTTAGGCCCTTTCACCTTGTTGGACATTTTCTGTAAACTCTTCAAAAAGAAGAATGGCAGGTTCATCTTGGACACCCCCACCATGTGCTGAAGGAATCTAAAATGATATTTGTATACAAAAGCATACCTGCCCTCACAAGTAATATAGCTCTGTAATATCCTGATTGGTTCAACCCACTCCTTTCTGAGATTTTGGATAAGGACACCTTTATTCCAATCAGGTGTGACATTTGGTAAAAGAAATTTCTGTGGATCAAAGTCAAAGGGCAATTTCTTAAACCATTGTTCGCCCTCATCCTTAATCCCTGTGGCTTCTGAAATTAATTTAACTGTCAGCTTGAATTTCAAAGTATCAAAAATCACCATGTCATTCTTGAAACCCTAGGCAAACTTGCAGGACACCTTTGCATTATATCCATCAATCTTTCTGAAAAAATCCATCCAACCAGCTTGTTTGAACAACTCCACACACTCAGGCAGTTTTTCAACCCATTCTACATCTGTTGGTTCAGCTCTGTTTATTTTACCACTCCTGCCCATTATTATTCAATCACTGCAAATTGAATGTATCCTCTTGTATTGTTTGTGAACAGGAGATTAATTTTGGAAGTTAAAAACACTATTGAATGTACAGGTTGTTCACAGCACTGACAGGGTTAAATTTCATAAAAAATGAAACTGTTCTCTTCAACCCTCATTCAGCCTGGCATCGCAGATCATCAACAAATAGCTATTTCTCTGGTTAAAATTGCGTTTAAAAGCACAATTTAACCTATCCTTTGATCAATTTGAACAAAGTAAGCTCCGGCGAAAAAGCCCCAAATTTACTGTTATATTGGTTTTTTAAGAATACCTATAAATTGCTTCACTGTTGTTGTTTGAAATCACGACCCAAACTGACAGCTGAGTCACCTTGGTTGTACAGATGTCCTCCAACCTTCAATTTAGATGTTAGCAACGGAATTAGGAAGCCCTAATTTCTCGTGAAGCCCTCAACACCTCTTGCTTGTTCAGCTGGCAACGATGCTCGGTTTTTTCTAGTGGTTATGGTTACCTTATTAAGTCCTCCGTGTTTGAATATGCTTGTAGATAACAAATTCATGCCACATTAACTCAAACCATGTGGATATCTGTCAAAATGAATTACACCTGTGCTGATGATGAGCATGATTTCCGCACGACGTGCAAGCATTTGAAATCATGATGTTTTCTGCATCAACACGTCATGAATCCTCTAAAACATATAATCAGTCATTCATTAGCCCAAGCGTGCCAAAATTTACTGAAAAATCGGAAGAATTTGGAATCGCGATATTCTTGTAGCGCGCCTTTGGTGATTTTCAGCCCCAGCGCTATAAGAATATCATTAACACTGTTTTGGTGCTTTTAAGCAGCTTTGGGTCATTTTGCATGTGGTTTTAAAAGCTGTCAAGGTAAAGATGATACATGACTCTACTTAGGATAAGGCTTATGAGCTCTCTATTCAATATAGTGACCTTTTAAACCCTTCATAAAAAACAGAAACAGGATCTGGAAATAGAAATCCATTGTAAATAAATGCAGTCTTTAGTATTTTGAATAGGTAGCTTAGCCTAGATGAAGGTTAGCTCATAGAGCTCGAGAAGAGAGAGCAGGGTGTAGAGTGTGATTGATTACATACATTGAAATGTAATAAAATGATGGAGAATCATTAAATTTCCTCTCTACTGTGTAAAATCTCAGTATATATGATTCATCTCATCTGTATATGTTGTGATATTTCTGTTATCATTGGTTGGATACATATGATTCAACAAATTTCATCTGAAAGCATCGAGTTTAAGGAATAGTGAAATGAAGTGTGAATTATTGGAAACGTTACAGTGTATATCCTAGGGTAAAATACAGTCTATATATATGTTAACATTCTGTTCAGCTGTGTGGGATTTGATTAGCCTTCTATTTCGAGTATACATCTGATTCGTTAAGGGAAACAGTGATTCCATGGAATATTGTAATGGTTTGTGAGTCATCATAATTGTCACAGTGCAGAAGCCCTAGCTCACATGTACAGTCTATAAGTGGCGTTGATATGTATAACATTTGGGGATCAACGATCGAGAACAGAGCGGAGATTGATGAGCTAAGTAATGGATGGTTCTGATCACATAGGAGATTAACGATCAAGATGAGAGCGGATTTGTGAAGTTAGAAATCAACGATCACGATCACAGCGGAAAGTGACGGTTCAAAGCTCGAGGCAAAGTGGAGTTTTTCGCTGAGCGATACGTGTCGTGCATTGGGTGGAAGCGGAAAATGAAAAGAAGGTACAATTGGTACGATAAGTGATTTTCCGTTGGGGCTTAGGTCATGACGAATGGTCATGTGGCATTTAACTTAGAACAGTATAGCTGCGAACTGTAAAATGCACCTCATGAGTGCAATAACTTAGAACAGTATAGCTGCGAAATGATAGCCAAAGACGAAAAACAACTGGAAGGGAACATTCAAGAATTATTCCATAATTCCTCCACTCGACAGCTCTCACCACGATCAACTCAGGTGAATCAGCTCGCAACACCAATGCCAAGAAGAGCCATATAAAAAATAAGTTATTTTTCTCATGTGCTCTGATACCATGTGAGAAAAGACAAGTAATCCAGATAAGTTATTTTTCTCAGGGCCTTTGGGCGGAACCAGTCCTTCTTCCTCCTCATCATCATTAATTCGATATAAGCTCTCCTCCTCTTCCTCTACTGTAGGGCATAAAGAAGGACAATACATTGAGCAGCACGGCGGGCAGCAGCCCGTCTCGCTCTCATTCCAAGTTGACTGCACGATTACAGGCGCTACCAGAAGAAATAGCATTCTGAACATTATCATATGGCTGCCTCGAATCCTAAATTTCTTCATTCTCACACTAACATAATATTGCAGTGGAACTAACCACTACTGGAAATGCCGTTGAGGGCTAAGCAAAAGGTAAAGTGTTTAATTCGCTAATAGATAAGTCTTGCTGAATTTTGATAGAATTGCCAAGTATAGTGACAGTTATCTATTTTTAGTTCTGTCACAGAGTTAATTGGAAACTAAGAAAAACTAAGAGAAGAATGGTAAAGGACTGTATTAAGTGAAGATTCCACTACAGAAATTTTGGGAATCAAGGGTCTGCTTAGGTATTGCAGGTGGTGCCTGCATCAATAAGCCAAGTTTCTAGTTGGAGGACTTGGACCGACTACAGAATGAACATTTATAGATGTAATGTCCCACACAGTGTGCATATCAGAGAAAAGAAGCTATGGATGAGAATGTCACTTACTGAAGACATTTGGAATGGAATGGTAGCTCCAAATCAAGATGGCTAAATGGACTGAGCTTCAAATCGAAATGGCTGAATCGGCTGAGCTTCAAATCGAAATGGCGGACTGAGCTTCAAATCGAAATGGCGGGGCTGAATGGACTAAGCTTCAAATCGAAATGGCGGACTGAATCTTCTCCAAATCAAAATGGCGGACTGCTCCAAATCGACGAAATGGCGGACTGCTCCAAATCGAAACGGCGGACTGCTCCTGCTACCTACTTTGCTTCTTAAACCCCTACCCAAGCTCTAGCCACCTCTATTCTACCTATTAAAGCTCAACATATTGCATCGCATCTGGTACTTCTTATGCGTAAACAAGGGAGGAAAAGGAACGAATGCTGCATGGGTTTAAAACCTATAGCTCTGCTACTGTTCGCACGGGACTGTTTAAACCCTATAGCTCTGCTACTGTTGGCGTGGGTTTAAAAACTTTTATGTTTTAAAATATGTAAAAGAGTATAATTTTGGCGGGTAGCATATGGTTGTAACCATAATTTAAAAACAACATTTGTTATGCCAAAATGAATAAGGCGGACGAGTCGAACCCGTGACCTATCCTCCCACTAAGTCTTATCTGCATGATACATATTCTATATTTACACACCCTAGCTCCTAACATCCCGAGATAAACACCAAAAGAGGAGCCCATACAACATGACAACAACTACTCATTAACGCCCTTTCCTTTACTCATTAACTAGTACTTTATAACTAGATAACTAAAGGATATAGAATAACTAAAACTAAATAGAGTATGCAAAGGATATAGAATAACACATTATATTAAAATTTAGGAGATATAATTAGCTCCTTAGTTGTTTGAAAGTTGAGTCATTAATTATCTTATAAGTAAAAGCCAGGGCTAGGACAACCCTATAGCCATCTTAAATATACCACCTCATATTTTATCTATGCTTGGCCTAGGTAGCAATGTTTTTTGAGTATCTAGCCAAACTAGTAAAAGCATTACTCTACAATATTATACTTTACCTGCCTTCCAGCTCTTAGATCATGTCTAATAACAAACGACCAACCCTGTCTACCAGGAACTTTTGAGTAAAATACCTTAATGAGCTTCTCTTTGTTTCAAGAATATCTTAATATTCTCTACTCAACAGGGACAACCACGTGAAGGTGGAAGCTCATCTGCCCCCCCCCCCCCCACATCACTTGGAATGATGTTCAATGCACTTCATGATCATCTTCTCCATCCAAGTATGCATCTGTATCATCTGATCCAGATTCAACACTATAAGGATTAGAGGCAGCTATATCATCATCGTCGTCGCTGTAATTAGTTTCAATAAATTGATCATGATCGTCAATATCATCTTCATCATGAAAATTGTCTCTAACATCATCTTCTTCAACTAACTCTTCATCATCTTCCTGCGTAACATTATGATCATCAACATCCAACTCATGTTGATCCTCTACATGATCACCTTCTTCTTCAACACCCTCTTCAGCTTCCTCTACAATATTATACTTTACCGGCCTTCCTCTTGGATCATGTCTAATAACAAACAACCAACCCTGTCTACCAGGAACTTCTGAGTAAAATACCTGTTCACATTGACTTGGAAGAACATAGGGCTCTGACGTTCGTGACTCAAGCGACCTTGTATTGACCATGGTAAATCCATTAGCATGTTCAATAACAGTTCTATCGGGATCAAATCGATTCAATCGTAGCCTGTACCATTTCAAAACAAAAAGAATTATTTTGAATGATTTAAAGTCACAGTCAATGATATCTTCCAAATATCCATAATATCGATTTTCTGACAATTCTGGACGTCTGTCGCTTCTAGATGAAACATTAGTGACCTCAAAGACTGCACTTATCCCAGAATCACATGTTTTCCTTGTGTCATCCAACTTTTTAATGCGATATTTACGACCGTTGCACCACATAGCCTTGTGGTGTTTTACCTGCAATTGATAATGAACTAGTAAGTATTTTATGTTCTTAAAGTATGCAAATAAAATGAAATTAATCAAGATGAACATGAATATCGACGTAATTGAAAATATTATGGCTTATATATTTATAATATCATGCTTACCTGTTTATCTTTTAAACCATATGCTAAATCGATTTCCCTTTCTGTTAAGTTGACATCTCCATTGCGATGTGCTTCTTTAACCAATGAAGCCACACCTTCCCATGATAGTCCTCGACCAGATTGATTACATCGTTCAATCCATACCTTCATCCAATCAAGATTGTTTGCGACGTACAAATGTAGTGCATCCCACTCGCGACCAACTGCATGAAAATAAAATTACATAAATCAACTCAAAAATTTATAATTACTTAACGCAGTGTAACATTATAAATATTAATGATGCATATCATTAATGAATATTAAAATTGAAATAATTATGTACGATACTATTAAAATGTATTAACATTATTACTCTATAACACCATTTAATAATTACCTTTGACCTTCCTCGATTTACCTTTCCCCATCAGGTACTCTCCTTCTAATTTCATAGTGTAATTTGGATCACCAATGCATCAATCTAATTCGGTCTTAATAGACCCCAACCCTGGAAGATATTCAACAATATACACCATGGCCTGAAATACCATATATCCCTCCATCATAGAACCCTATGGACGTGCTCTTTGTCTAACTAAATCCTTCATAAATTTCAAGTGCCTCTCAACCATCCACATGGACCTTGCATGTATAGGTCCACACAATTCAATCTCCTCAACTTGGTGTATGAGGTAGTGTTCTTTTGCATTGAAAAATGCCGAAGGTAGAAATCTCTGCATTTGACACATTAAACGAGGAATTTCTCTCTTCCAATACTTTATATCTTCTTTGTGGATTTCTTTCGATGACAACCATCTACATGTAAAGCAAGAAAATAATGATATCATTTAACGACGAAAATTTAAGATTGTAGTACGTCAAATCTACATGATTGACTAAAACAAATGTCAATTCATATAAGTTATGCAACGAATTAAACAAATTACATGATGATGCGTGAAAAATATTGTTTCTAATTACCTCATGTATTTTCCAAGATCATATATGACCTGTTTGACATTATTGTCAAAGTTGTCTGGGAGAGATACAAGTAGAACATACTGTAACAATGAACACGTCTCATCAATATATTTTTCAAAATTAAGAAAAAAAGTTAACAAAAAACATGCAGTATTGTAATATACCAATATATATACCAAAAATATAATTACCTTAATGAAGATATGCCAATCATGCGTTTTTACCCCGCCAAAGTCACCTTTCCTTGTTAAGATATTCTTTATGTTCGAACAAAATCCTGTGGGAAATTTCATTTTTTGTATCACTTCTTTTACTGCATTGCTTTGTTGCTCAGTCAATAACCATGGAAGTGACCTTATATTAATTTGGTCTCCATCGTTGTTTAAATGTTCAATGATATCTTTCATTGCATGATTGGATTCATGAATGTCACTGCAAATTTTGACAATTTTTTCTTTGTCACTCCTTCCGTCTAATATTCGCCATAGTGTTTCAGTTACATTCTTTCCGATATGCATTGTATCAAACAAATGAACAACTAGTAAGTGCTCATAGTAAGGCAGCCTACTAAATTGTTTCGGATAACTTTTCATTCCTCGTGGAAGCCCATTTACACCTTCATGATGTTCATGCAGACCATTAGTAATCAATATATAAGTTTAAGAGATTAAAATGTAGTATATTACAGTAAAAAAAATTAATACAATCCAAAATAAAACATTAAAAACATATAAGAGATGATCAATACGAATATATAAGATAGACAAATTGAATCATACGTTGACGATTTCTATTATATTGCAACTTCCATATGTGAGGTGTCATTCTCTGTGGTTTTAATGCGGTCTCCTCTTTCCCATTAAAAAGATGTTTTTCGGTAGTTCGATACCTATGATTCTTAGAGAGGAAGTGCCTATACTCATCAAACACTACCTTACACAAACTCTTTGAATGACGAGATTTCATCTTGGGACCACAAACTGGACATGCAAATTTTCCCTTTGTTTGAAGACCACAAAAATGTGTTAGCCCTGGAGCATCGTGAATTGTCCAGGCAAGCATTGCATGGAATTGAAATTCCCTTTGCCCTACTGGTCTAGAGACATCATACATAGTGACACCATTCCATAGCTTAAGTAGTTCATCAACAAGAGGCTCGATATATACATTCATATCTTTAACTTGGAACTTACCTAAAAGAAAACAACAAATACAATACATATAAGTAAATGAAAAATATATATGACATGAATATGCAACAATATTGATCTTCATGACAAATTAAATACTAAATATGCATTAAAAAAACACTGTTCTAAAGTACAAATTATACCTTGAACAATCATTGCCAACATTATATGCTCCCTCTTTATTGACATCCATGGAGGAATGTTATTGTTGATAACAAAAACAGGCCAGACCGAGTTAGTAGATCTCATCTCTGCATGTGGATTGACACCATCCGCTGCCAAAGAAAGTCTAGCATTACGAGGTTCTTCTTTAAAGTGTGGCCATTTTTCCTCCATGTCTATAAATGCAGAACCATCTGCAGGCATTCGCAGAATATCATCTCCACTTCTATTCCGTGCGTGGTAATCCATAAATTGTGCTATGTTTTTTCACCTAAACAGTCGTTGCAAGCGTGGAATAATGGGAATATAACGAAGAACCTTACGAGACACCTTTTTGGTTACTTGATCTGTTCGGTATCTACTGCTATGACATATAGGGCATTCTGTTGCAAACTCATACTGATTATAATATAAAATATGATCATTAGGACATGCATCAATTGCTTGATACTCCATTCCAACATATTTCATGATGGAAGTTAAATCTCGATATGTGCGAGGTAATTTATTTGATGCCGGTAAAAAATATTCACCTATCAAGCTGTTACAACAAATTTAAAAAAAATGGTTAGTATAAATATTTGAAGAGCATGATATTAACGACAACAAATACATCCTTATTTTTTAGAGTATATTATAAGATCAAAGTGGTTTTGATTGAAAGGTGTGACATAGTTTTGGAGTATATGCACTAAATTTGAGATCCGACGGATCACATATAATCACATGCGTACCTTAACACCAGCGTGATGGATGTGTTTGAAAAACCATTCATAACCTTCAAGTTCATTATCAGCAACACAGCAGAGAGAACACTTATGGGGGAGCCTTCAAAAAGCGGTTCCGTCGCCTTCTCAAGTGTAGGTAAATCATTAATATCTTCGAAGTCATCAATTGGCGGTGCATGATGTTGATCATCGTCCATTCTAACATTAAATGCATCATTGATTAATGTATTTGCACCATCATCCTCAATTATGTTATCGTCATCATGATCATCGTTTAATTCCATATCATCATCATTAACTTGATCATGATCAGTATTCGAAGGACCTACATATTGTTCTTCCTGCGCTAGTTGTTCCGCAATTACCACATTCTCCATGTTCGGAACAGCCCTAGGAGGCCCTTGCTTTATAATTACAATTAAAACATCAAACAAAGAACGTTAGTCATGTGATCGATTAATAAGTAACAAAAATAAAAATGATACAATATACAATTACAAAAACTCTCAATATAAAGACTGTGTTAAGTCATGAACTTGTTTCCTTTGATTTTATATTTTGATTGTAATTTTGATTTTAATTTTGCTCGTTTGCTAAATTTTTCTCATTTTGCTTCCTTTAGGAATTTTTTGATTTTCAAATGAAATTTTTAATTTTTTGCTTGCTTTTAGATTTCTTATTATTTTCTTTTAGGATTTGAAGGGATAAATAGGATTTATATTAAGTAAGGATGTCACAAACATACTCAAAGAGTGTGGTTTATCATTTAAACTGGAAAAATAGTTGAAATTGGGCCAAAATTTGAATGTAGATTATTCTTGTAGCGCAATCATGAAAAGTTAATACAGTGGCGCTACAAGAATATCGCGCCAGCCGAAATCATTATTTTTTAAGCTAAATTTTCGCATGGTTTCATTGCTAAGTGACTAATCACATGAATGAAGGCTGTTGATACGTGTTGCTCCAGTAGTAATTATGAAAACAAGTGCTGCTGGATCGTGGAAGAGATCGTGGAAATTATTAGCTGGAACAGTGCATATCATGACAGGAGGAGGTGTTAGACGAATTTGATGTGAAAGGAGTTATTTCACAGATACATCACGAAGCTGGAAAATAGGTGGAGAGAGGACAGGTGCCTGAAAGCCAGAAGTTGCAGTTACAGAGAAATTACGGCTTGCTCGTTCTGCCAGCTGGTAGTGAATTAAAGACCCGAAGACACTTGCACAGAGGAATTGAACAACCAGGTACCTAAAAAATTGATTTAAACATCCACAGCAAAGCGAGAATAGGGTATTCCGCATTAAACCGATAGTGGCTGCTAAATTGGGGTTTTTTCTCAGAAAAGCTTGTTTTCTTAAAATTCATTAGGGAAAACATGAATATAGGTTCTAAACAAAGCTCCTGTCAAAAATAGATCAGTTTAAGAGTTCTTTGAGATGCTGTGACAAGTGGAAATTTGAAATTTAGCGATACATTAAGCCACTACTTCTTCAAAATCTGAAAGCAACCTGTTAGCTCATCAATAGAACTCCAAAAGTACATAGGTTTCAGTAGTTGAAAGCAGATGGGTAAAAGTGGCAAAACAAATAGAATCGAACCCACTGAGCTAAATTGGATTGACAAATTTCCAGATTGTACAAAGCTTTTTCAAAATGTTGGTTGGTTGGATTTCTTCAGGAAAATCAATGGCTATAACACTGAGGTTTCTTATAAATTTGCCCAAAGCTATAAGGAGGACATGATAGTATTTGATACTTTAAAGTTTAAACTGACTGTGGATTTAGTTGCTGAAGCTACAGGAGTCAAGAATGAAGGTGAAATGTGGTTCAAAAAACTGCCTTTCACTTTTGATGATCAAAGGTACCTTTTACCTGGTATTACTCCAGACTGGCGCAAAGGGGTGTTAATCCAGGAGGTCAGGGATGAATGGGTGCAGCCCATTAAAATTCTACAAATCTATATCACTTGTGAAGGCATATATGCTTATGTTTTCAAATACCATTTTAGATTTCTACAGAATCTGATTGGTGAATCCAAAATGAGCCTTCCTTTCTTCTTATTCAGAAGTCTGCAAAAGATGTCAAGCAGGATTAAGGGGCATCATGATCATACTACACAATCCATCTTCCATCATGGTCTGATTAAGCTTATTATCAGCACAGTTCTACAACAATAAGGGAAGACATAGGAGCATTTCTTGTTTTGGTCTGGTTTTCAGACCAAGCAAAAAGAGCAGCAAGCTAAAAAGCGTGTAGACAAAGGTCAATCTCTAGTCAGAAAACTAGGTCAGGAGAGCAAGTCTGAAGACAAAAAAGAAATTAAATTTGAAGAAGAACCAGAACCTTTGAAGGGTAACAATGAACCTCAAAGGGTTGTAGCTGACAGTAAAGGTAAATATTCATTGTTTCCACAACAAGAAGATCAACCTGAGAAACACATGGCGCCAGCAGAAACTCTCAGTGAAGAGAAAATTGTTGTCACAGAAAAGGGTGCTCTAGAAAAAGAGGACATTAAGGTTCAACGAAGAAGCCCCATCACTGTCCTATCTGAGGATGAGGGATATTTACTAGAAGAGGATGAATTCACTCTCAAAACTGAAGCTGGGATGGAATACACAGAAAAGTACAGTCAAGAAGATAAAACAAAGAAGCCAAAGAAAGAGAAAACCAAAATCGAAGGTATAGAGCTAGCCACAATTAAGCATCAAGGAAAAAATTTGAAGATGGTAAAAGAACTTGTTTCAGAATGGAGACCAAAAACCAGATCTAAAAACAAGTTAAGGATGAATATGAAAAAGTTGCTAAACCCTAGAATGAAGACAGAAGATATAAATGTAATTGATGATGAATCTTCAGATCAAGAACTCAAGATCAAGAAGGAAGCAGTTATAAACAGTCTAGTTTCTGAGCATACAAAAGAAAAAAGGTCATTGAAGTCAGCAGAAGATTCCAGTCTCACTCAAACAAAATTATCTGCTGTGTTTCTGGAATTAAAAGATGAAATAATAAAGGAACAACAAAAGAAGGAAATTGAGGTTTCTTATTCTGAAAATCAGAACTTGATAGATGAAACTACACCCATTGAAACAACAAGTCGGGAGAACCCTATTTTTCATGGTGTATCTTCAGAGCTGTTACAGGAAGATGAGGATATTTTCAGAAGACTGAATGTCCCTTGGCTGCCCAGTGAGATGCAAAATACCATAACAGGGAAGGTTTTTGACTCAGACATGGAGAACCTGCAAAGAACCATCAAACAATATAGGCATCAAATGGCATGCATGCAGGAGACTAATGATGCCCTAGTCTTAGCAAATAGAAGGCTAAGAGAAGACTTACTGGAAGTGAATGAAAATTATCAAGAGCTAATAATAGTGTCTAAAGAAGCCTTGAAGAGAAGAGAAGCACAGATTTGCATTATGCAGAATTGAAGCAAAATGTCAAAGACTTGCAGCAGAAGAATGAAAAGCTTACAAGGAAGTTAGCAGAGACAGAAGATGAGCAGAAGAGAGATAGAAAAAAGGCTCAAATCTCGGATGGAATAGCCTTACTAGTCGAAGCTGCCAAAGACCTTTGAGTTGGCAGTTAGTCAGTTACTTATGGAGCTTTTAATAGATGCTTTAATTAGTTAGTTTTTTAGTTATGTTCTAGAGGAAAGACTTTATTTCACTTTAACCCATCGAGGATTTGGTTGAAAGCAGTTAGGGTTTAGACCCTAACAAATTTTGTAAAAAATAGTATTTAGAGTGAGAAGAAAGACAGAAACAAAGTTCGATTTTTGGCTGGCTTAAGGAGGTCTGTGACTTGTTTATGAGCGCCTAAGTACTGTAACTCTCATGTGTATTTGCTGAACAGAATTATGAAATATATATGATCCTTTTTACCCTTCAGTCTGTGTTTTGGATTCATTTTTAACTTGTTTAGTTACATAATTGATAAATTCATTGCTGCTTTATGGTTTGTATGCTGGTAGTGCTTGTCTTTAATGAATGAACTTCAAACACTATACAGTAATGTAATACTGTAAATTTAAAACCTTAGATTATACAACTTAAAAGTTATACACCCATTAGCATGCTTGCCAAACTAAAGATTCAGGTTGCTCATGTCAAAGGCTGGCCCAATATACATGGTGTTAATGAATGGACATGACTCAGAAAAACAACTACTACAACGGCTCTGTCTCATAATTTCTGCTGTTTGCATGGCTGTAATTAGAGAACATGCATGAGAACTGCCTATTAGAGTGCTTTTACCTCATTCATTTAGCTGTCTTTCAGTATAATAACTAATATGTTTACAAGTATCATCACATCACACTTTTTCCAAGGTTATGCTATGTCTAATCAGCACACCAGGCTTAGTATTGTTTCCAGGATAGCAATATTTGACAAACTGCCATCTCACAGTCATATATTCAGTCATGTTGTAATCTAATCACTTTAACAATTTCCCCCGAGAATAAAGTTCCAAGGTCAACACAACTTGTCAGTTATGAAATCCACTCATGGAGTAACATTGACAATTTCAGGAATCCTACCCCACATGAAAAGGAGATCGAGTTCTAGGTTGGAATGGCCAATTTCACTTAAGGTTTCAGAATAGCAAGTTTTTTTATGACTTTAGCTTGGTCAAATCAGCATGCTTTCCAACCACAGTTAACCAACCAAGCAAGATAAACTGCAACTTTTATTCAAGGCCTGTTTGTAGCTTTGGTAGGATTAGCATAAATGCTAATTATAATAAGACAGTCAACTTGCTTTCCAGTTTGTCAAACGGCTATACATATATCTGACTTTAGATTATACAACTTAAAAGTTATACACCCATTAGCATGCTTGCCAAACTAAAGATTCAGGTTGCTCATGTTAAAGGCTGGCCCAATATACATGGTGTTAATGAATGGACATGAGTACTCAGAAAAACAACTACTACAACGGCTCTGTCTCATAATTTCTGCTGTTTGCATGGCTGTAATTAGAGAACATGCATGAGAACTACCTATTAGAGTGCTTTTACCTCATTCATTTAGCTGTCTTTTAGTATAATAACTAATATGTTTACAAGTATCATCACATCACACTTTTTCCAAGGTTATGCTATGTCTAATCAGCACACTAGGCTTAGTATTGTTTCCAGGATAGCAATATTTGACAAACTGCCATCTCACTGTCATATATTCAGTCATGCTGTAATCTAATCACTTTAGCAATTTCCCCCGAGAATAAAGTTCCAAGGTCAACACAGCTTGTCAGTTATGAAATCCACTCATGGAGTAACATTGACAATTTCAGGAATCCTACCCCACATGAAAAGGAGATCGAGTTCTAGGTTGGAATGGACAATTTCACTTAAGGTTTCAGAATAGCAAGTTTTTATATGACTTTAGCTTGGTCAAATCAGCATGCTTTCCAACCACAGTTAACCAACCAAGCAAGATAAACTGCAGCTTTTATTCAAGGCCTGTTTGTAGCTTTGGTAGGATTAGCATAAATGCTAATTATAATAAGACAGTCAACTTGCTTTCCAGTTTGTCAAACCTAGCAACAGAAAATAGGATTAACTTGGCTTTTTGACAAAATGGTAAAACGAATTAGGGTCCTTAAAAATCCAATTATCAAGGATGCCACATTGCCAACTACAAATCAAGGCGAGTTTAATGTTTCGGAAAATAAACCTAAGGTTTTTAGCATGATGACCTTTTGCAACCTCATACTAATAGTTAAAACACGTCTGCATGAGACATTTCAAAAGGACAAGTAGGCTTTTACAGATTTCATAAAATGGAGCGCACTAACAAAAAGGAAAAAAGCATTTGAATGGAATCAAACATGGATGGGTATAAATCAAAAGGTAAACAACAACTAGTGGCCGAGTTCCTTGATATGGCTACAGACAGATTATCATAAAAGAAAATGTTCCTGCAATAATTTTAAAGTTTTTCAATTTTAAATTTTTTCGTATTAATAATTATTAATTTTAATTTAGCTTAATTTTCAGTTTTATTAATTATATTTATATTTAATTATAAATATATTAATATAATTATTACTTATAAAATTATAAAATGATATATATATATATATATATATATGTCTACAGTACCCCGACGTACCCAAGTACCCTATTTCAAAAAGTGGTGTACCCGTACCCGTCCCAGTACCCAAGTACCCTGGCAACTTAGCCTAAAACCTACTTTTACTTTATTGTATTTTTGAGATTGTGTTGGCTTGTTTCTTTGTGGCCTGGAAATAATTTCTGGCACAAACAGACCGCATGATATATAATGAATTATGACTTACCAATGGATGATATTCATGCCCCCCCTCAACATATCCATGTTCCCTACAATGTTTTTTAGCTGTTGAGATCAGTAACCTTCTCTTATTAAAGCCCCTACATCGATTGCAAGGACAATAACATTTTCCATCACCCCTTCTTTCCACTCCATCCCACAACCTAGCAAGCAATTCTCGATTTTGTTCAAGATGATCTTGATGACCTGTAACATTATTGTTACGTGGCATTTTATTACTCAAACCCTAAGAACAAAGTACGAGCAAACCCAAGTATATGATGAGTCTTCTTTTCCACAAGGGTTAGAACCAAATCCACAATATATGAGTCAACCCTAACTCAAGACAAGACCAAGTATATAATGAGTCTTCTTTTCCACAATGGTTAAAACCAAATCCACATGAGTAAACCCTAACTCAAGACAAGACCAAGTATATGATGAGTCCTCTTTTCCACAATGGTTAAAACCAAATCCACATGAGTAAACCCTAAGCACTCAAGACAAGACCAAGTATATGATGAATCTTCTTTTCCACAATAGTCAAATCCAAATCCACAAGAGCAAACCCTAAGTGAGGGTAAACCCTAACTCAAAACAAAACCAAGTATATGATGAATCTTCTTTTCCACAAGAGTCAAAGCCAAATCCACAAGAGAAAACCCTAACTAGTGAGGGTACACCCTAACACAAGAGGACAAACTTTCTCCAACAAAGATTTACCAATGATAAACCAATTAGAAATTAACCAAGAGATACTTCAAGAGAGAAGTCACCAAAGAGCAAGACCAAAATCCGAGACCAAGTGGGAAGATCCCCACAAAGGCACAAGGCCAAAAACCAAACCCTAAACAAAGAAATTAACCAAGAGATACTTCAAGAGAGAAGTCAAAAAAAGAGCAAGACCAAATTTCAAGACCAAGTGGGAAGATCCCCACAAAGGCACAAGGCCAAAAACCAAACCCTAAACCAAGAAATTAACCAAGAGATACTTCAAGAGAGAAGTCACCAAAGAGCAAGACCAAATTCCGAGACCAAGTGGGAAGATCCCCACAAAATCACAAGGCCAAAAACCAAACCCTAATACTCCTAGGAATTTCGCATTTCTTGTCCAAGAGATTTGTGCGAGAGTGAGTGTGTGAGATTATGAACCTAGGCCTACATCTCTATTTATATGAATGTTTGCAAATAATGGCCACAAGCGTCGAATATGCGACGGCTCATTTAGGACGCGTGGAGTTAAATGGCGTCTTTTTTAGTACACATCGGCTATGCGATGGCTATACATATTTCATATATCTCCCCTATTAAACGTGCTCTCTTCACCGTCGCTTAACCGACGTGTACTAAAAGAGACGTCGCGTAACCGACGTTTACTAAACGCGCCGTCGCATAGCCGACGCTTGTTGCCACATTTTAAAAAAAAAATTGTACACTTGTGTTTTTTGGTAAGTTTATAAAGATAAATCCACGCGCCGTCGGATTTTTCCGTCGGATTTTGGGTCAAAATGTAGTAGTGACTGAAGCATACTTGGATTGAGAGAACTTGATACCTGAAATGGAATGTGTGATTTCAAGTCCAAGAAATTGTCTCAACAACCCCAAGTCAATCATTGAAAAAGAACTATGCAAAGCAGTTTTAATAGAAGCAATGTCTATAATGGAAATCCATGTGATCAAGAGATCATATACATATAAAACAATAAGTAAAAGAGAGTCACCATCATGCTTAATATAAACATTAGGATATGATTTTCATCTTGTGAATTCTTTTGGCAGAAGGAAGTTGTCCATCTTAGCATACCAAGCTCTAGGAGTCTACTTGAGACCACATAGAGACTTCTTCAGCCTACACACAAGAGAAGGGTCATGACCATATCCTTCTGGATGCTACATGTATATTTCCTCCTCAATATATCCATGGAGGAATGCACTCTTAACATCCATATGGTGCATCTCCCAGTGCTTGGATGCTACAATATCCAAAACCAATCTAATGGAGTCCATATTGGCTACATGAGAGAATGTCTTTATGTAGTCAAGTCCTTGTAATTTAGAGAATCCTGAAGCCACCAATATTGCCTCAGTATTTGAATAATTCACCATCTATAACCATCTTGGTTTGATATATCGACTTGCATTGAACCAATTTTATGCCAAGAGGTAATGAAACTAGCTCCCAAGTTTCATTATTTTGAAGAGATTGGAACTCTTCATCCATGGAAGCTTACCATCTTGGATCTTGTGAGGCATTGACATATTTTTTTGGATCAAATCCTATCATTATGTAACATCTCTCATAAATATGTGGATCACTTGCAAAGAATGCACAATGTGCATCCTGAAATTGGGACCTTGTTTTCCTTGTGTCATGAGGATCACCTGCAAGATCTCCTGTTGCTTCAATGGTCTTTTAATCCCATTTTTTCCTTGTATGTGGATCAGGATCTACAATCACATGCTCATATTCATCATCATCATTAGTATCAAAATAATAAAATTCTCTTGAGGATTCACTTACATAATCAAGTGGAGGATTTGAGCTTTCTCCTTCTTCCATTTGGATTGTTTGCAATGGTTCTTCTTCAAATTGTACACTTCTCTCAATGAATGTCTTCAGAGTGGAGAGATTTAACAGTTTGCAACCCTTTGAAATTTCAGCATAGCAAACAAAGATACATGGTTGGATTTGAGGTTTTAAGTCCTTTCTCTTCTTAGGAGGAATCCCATCCCAAGCTTTTGAACCAAATATCCGAAAGTGAGACACATCAGGTTTGTGCCCAGTCCAAGCTTCAAATGGATTCATGCCTTTCAAATATTTATGAGGAACTATATTCTGGATGTGCGTTGCATAGTTAATGGCCTATTCCCACGGTCTTGGAGATATTGACTTGGACTCAAGCATGCAGGTGGGCATCTCCTTCAAAGATATCATAGCATTTCTAGAAAGGTAATTTGGAATAGTTCAACTTGAAAAAACACCCTTTTAAAATAGTGTGTCAAAAGTAGGAATAAAGAAAAGATGTAGATGAGCATTCTCATGCCCATTAAAGAAATAAATATAATATTGTAACCCTTGGCTCGCGTCTGAAGGTTTATATCCAATGTATAGATATTTTGGAAAGAGCCATTGCCTGGTGGGAAAGGATCTTGTTCTTGTGTAACTGCTCGTTGATTGGGGAAGGGTTGTTGTAACACATTTGTTTTTTGTTGGGGATGATTCGTTTCATGAGGAGGGTTCGTCACCATCTTATTTTTAGCTTCCACTAACTATTGGCAGTCGAGGAGAAGAGGACAATGATGTGTGTAATGACCATAATCGCCGCATATGGAGAAACAATAATTGGTTCTCAGGGGGGATTATTCCCTTACTTGGGGGAATTATTAGTCCTCGCATTTGGATCACCTGTATTCTAGTTTTGTTGGGGAGGGGGAATTACCCCTTGTCCCAATTGCTGGTTCTGCATGTTCTTACCTTTCTTCTTCCCCTGGATTTGTGGATTCTGGGGGTTTACATCGTTCAATTGCTCAAATTGTTGAGCGTGTTGAACATAAGTAGGTTGAACTAGGTTAACCCCCATGTGGGGGGAAGGTTGATGACCATTTGGGCATGGGAAAGGGTAATATGGATTATATCCCGACAGTGGGATAAATTCCATTTGTGCTGCATAATATGTGGATGTAGGAGCGACTTGTGCCATTGGCGGTGTGGGAACCGTCATCGCTTAGCTAACATTTGGGTAGGTAGGTTTGTATGGTCCATACTGTAATTGACCAACTGATGGTGTTGGTACCGGTGTAGGGAGGTACCAACACAGGTGGCATGGATGGGTAATACGGAACCATGTTGAATGGCACCGATGTGGTGGGAGGAACCTTTCTTAAATGGGAAATGGACCTAATAAGCCCATCCACCGAATGTGACGAGCCCGAAGGTGTAGGATCCAATGACCAATGTCACAAGGCATCGGGGAGGATTGTGTAAATTTATCCAGACTGTGCATATATGAGTTCGAAATGTTTTGATTTAATAATAGATTCTTCCTCGCTTTGTGGCATGGAGATGGCGACATCTTTAGCTATGGTGGGTTGGAGATATTTGATAAACCAATCCAACAAAAAGGGAGGTTGTATTTCGATCTTGCATAGTTTGCAACATCTACACCACTCATGGATGTGGTATGGGATGTGGATGGAAGTATTTTGATGAAACTCATTGAGAATTTAGAGGCCTATATCAGGTCGGATTGGCAATTGAAAGTACTTAAAAAATGCAGTGGAAAATGTCACAAATGTGGAATGGGTGCCACTTTCTAGGTTTACGTGCCATTTCGTTGTTGTTCCTGTGAGGGTACACTGGAAGAACCAAAACCTCATGGGGTCATCCACTATGTTATTAGATGAAAACCATAAGTGGAAATACATGACATGGTTGGCGAGATCCTCTCCCTTTTTTCCTTCGAATTTTGGAATATCAAAAGGAATCTTGTCCGGCATAGCTGGCCATGTCGCATCATGAGCAATGGGGTCATTTGTCAATTTGTCCAAATCAGGTAGATTTAAACTAGACATAAATGGTAAGGTAGGGACGAAGGGTCTTTCCATTACGTTTTGGATGTGATTTCCTTGAGGGGGAGATCCATGTGGTATTGTAAACAGTGGTTGACCTCCTATGAGAGAGGATGGGTCAAAGGGATCCGAAGGATCTCCTTGGGGATAAGCCAACGGGGTACTACATCTGATGGGGGAAGAAGTGGTCTAATTAATATATTCTCCAAGGGGAGAAAATGTACCTAGAAAGGCGTGGCTTTCACCATATGATCCTATCAATGCTTCCTGGGAATGACCCCGACTTGAATTCCCTTCATGTGCAATACGGGGGGAAGGTGTGAAAACACCTCTCGAGACAGGGGATAGTCCTTGTAGTTTACGAGACTATCTTAGCATGTTGTTTTGTTCCTCAATGGTGAAGGATTTGTGTTAATATGAGAGTGATAGTGTAATAAACACAATTGAACAAATGCAAAAATATGCCAACCACAAAAGATGCAAAATGGTGTGATAAGTGAGTGATATGTGCAATACTGGTTTTTGTGCATGAGTTCCCACATGTAGGTTCTTTTTATTACAAGTTAGTGAACTTGTAGTTAAAAGAAAATAAATGTAAATTCCCTAGAAGACCAAATGTCCTTCCTCTCAAATGTAACTGGGCCTCCCAAAAGAAAAATTGATGGTGATAATGGTATCCACTCACCAATCGACTAGTGGAGGTAACAAAGAGCTAGTTCTATCGAAGATGGAGCCAATGATCCAATCAAGAAGACTTGGAAACACCTCCCAACAGAAATAGCTAACTTCAGGAGTCAATTTCACTCACAATTGCTCCTTGGTGATATCCTAAGTTGGGCCACTAAGTTACCTTGCGTCAAGTGTGGATCAATGGTTCGGCCTGCACGGTATAGTGTCATCTCCCTACAACAAGCTGAGTGGCTCATAGGGGAGAGTAGGGAATCTATACCTCGGATTTCACCTCCTTGGTCACGACACACTTTTGATCTTGGTTTTCTTTTAACACTTGATTATAGAAGAATTTTTGTAAGACCCTAAAAGACAACAATGCTATGTTTCAAAATATTCCTAATGAAACTAGATTGGATGTGGGAATTAATGGTTGCTTAGCCCAATCAATCCTACCTAACTAAAATGTTTTTTTGTGACCTCCTGTGGAGGATTTTAGTTGGTTAAGACAATTACAATGTTGATTTTAAGGGGTTTGTATGTTTCACTTATGGAGTGTAAGAGGGGTATTTCACAATCCCTACATTTTTTATTCACCAAGCTCACATGAAGTGCGAGGTGAAGAGCCTACTTTGATTGGAAGAGTTTTTAGGCTTCTTATTGTGTGCTAGTGGAGAAAACACATGTGATAAAAGAAAAAAACAAACGATTATGTTGGCAAATTAACTAAAAGAGTATATCAAGCAATATGTGCTTTTAACTCTAAGAGATGCTCATGGTGCTTTGCAGAATCAAATGATTCTAACTAATAGAAAATTGCGCAATGGAGGTATTTCACACTTCTCACCCTTTTTCTTATTCACTAAGCTCATATGAAGTGCTAGGTGAAGAGCATAATTTGGGAGACAAGTGTCTTTAGGTCCTTGCTTGTGTGCAAAAAATGTTTTCTACACTAGCAATACTACTAAAAACAACATGTCAATTGATGCATAAACAAGAAATGGTCTTGAATACTAGTGACAACAATGAGGTTCCTTGAAAGATTCAAAGTTGGTTACCTAGTTAAGTTTCAAGAGAGATGTTATATTTACTTCCTGATAATTGTCTAGGTGCACCATTACTAAAAAATTAAGTAATTCGGCGAATTAGCCTTAATTTAAGTTCACTAGTAAGCAACAATTGGGCTGCCAAACTAAACTATGCAGATAAAAAGAAAATAATCAAGAGTAGCGCGGCTAAACCACAATTCGCCACGCGTACAGTGAGGGTAAATACAAAACAAATGCACGAGTAATGCACTGAGTTGTCGCACGGTCATAATGAGCAGTGTAGCACGAGTTGTGAACTGATAACCTACACATATGCGTGACTGTTAGATTCGATTTTGCGCTATCAGTGTGGCAGAGACGTCGGGAACCACGACTATGAGAAAAAATAAGCTATGGCCATGATGAGGCCATATTCTGGAAGCAAGAGGTGGAATACCTGCTCTCTTGCAAGTGAGAAACATCCAGGATTAGATACTTAGCATAAAACAACCTAGTTTAAAAATAAATGAACAAAAATAAGTATGGTTTCCATTAGAACTGTTATGAAAAATATTGTACAAGTGCACTCTTCCACTTAGTGAGGGGCTAAGCCTTGTAGGTTTCTGCAAGGCCTCAGTCCTTGGATCCCCTATTTGGTGGTTGGTATTCCTCAAATTGATCCTACAAAATATTGTTAGTGTAGTTCTCATCCAAAGATAAAAATTATTGATGAAAATAAAATGAAAGAGATGGGGGAAAGATGCAAAATCCAACAACAACCAAAGGTATGTTAAACTAATCTTGTACTATTTCCCAATGGAATAGATGTACAACACCTAGGAGGTGAAGGCTTCAAGGGAAGCCATCAATCTCCCTTAGGGAGGCCTTTCTTGTCCAAACTAAATGCTAAGTAGATGGAAGAACAATGGAGAGAAACACTTGCCCCTTGATGGTAGGTGGGAAGCATGCTTGGGAATGCTCACAATGGTAGGAAATGGTGGGATATGAGGAAGATCCAACTCAAATCCAAAAAGATAAACTTGCCCTAGTTTCTCTCTACAAAATGCATGCCAATGGCTTTCCTTTATAGTCAAAGAGGTGGCTAACAAACAACTAGATCCAAATGTGAACTCTTTTCCTTCATGAATTGGTTCCAAGGTACACAAGGGGGGATGTTTAATGCCACCAAGTGTGTGAGGAGCCGAATTGGGATCCTTGGGGAGTATTTAGTCTTCACTGCACCGTTGGGATTAAGCGGTCCCGCCATTTTGACAGAAGCGCGGCTATCGAAAGAAAATCCGCGTGGGTGTAGCGTGAGCATTGTTCAGGTAACCTGCGCTATAACGTGGGTTAACCGTGTAATGCTCACGCTACCCTTTGTTGTTATTGTTTCTTGGCAGTTATGGAATCATAATGTACTTTGGATCTGTTGGGGATGCATGTGGTGAAATGCATTTTTTATGTTGATGACGCTTTATTGGGTGAATCGCCAAAATGTCGCATGTGTGCAATATTTAGGCATTAACACAAGTTGTATAAATTATTGATATCATACATGTATATTATTCACATATGGATAGAAGGATCTCTCTTCCCTTCATATAATTCTAGAAATATAAAATTTTGTCTATGTTTCCAGGGTGAATCTTGACACTAAAATTTTGGGGGAAGGATGATTGTGTAGAATTATTGGATGAACTACATCCAAAGTAGTCAAGTATTCTTTATGGGTATCCCATCAATGAGCAAGGGTTTCCTTTAACACTACATCCAAGGTAGGAACTCATTTTTCCTCCACAATATCGTATTCCATTTCACTGAGGAAATTTTCTACATCCCCTATCCCATCATAAGTTGGGCGATCCCACAACTTGGGCCAATCCAATGGACACTTTTAATTTAGGAATGCCTCCTAGTAGATAAAATGGGCATGGCCCTTCCATTGGTACAGGTGCATAGGTTCCTCTAATTCAAGGTCAAAGAAATGCATACTACTCCAACTATCCGACCCATATGTTGTTGGGTTAACATACTCCTCCCTCCTGCTTGTGGTCAAAGTGTAATGATTCTTTAGTATCTATCTTCAATTGAATCCTTCATTAGCTCAATGTATCTTGGTATTTGGTAAGGGTCCAATGGTTGAATCGCCCAAGTACCATTGGCCTCAAAATTCATGGTTTTCTTTTTTAGGTCAATCAATGCTTTATTCTCATAGTCCCACTCAATGAAAAGAAGGATAGGGATATTGGGTATCCATAATCTCAATAACTTGAAAGTTTGTGAATATTTTAATGGCTTATAGGTAAAATTCTATATTTTCCATCCCGACAATGGGAAAAAATTATATTTATTGTCCATCCACAATTGAAGAGGGAATTCAACCAATGCAGGTTTCCCCCATAGCCTCCCGGGATTTATTTGGTAGGATTTTTACATCTATAACACCAAAGAACTACCCCCCTTGTTAGTTAAGTCAATAATGGCTAAAGGATAGACAATATAATGTATTATGTAATGGACATTGATATTAATAATATAAAACAACTGACTGTGTGGTGGAATGAAGAAGAGACATGACACGTGAATTTGTCAGTGAGGTTAAGGGGGATAGAGTTTGGCCTAGGGGGCTTATCATATGACCCTAACCCTTGATTAAAAAGGAAAAGATAACTTAATCAATGATTACGTTTCAAACTGCATTGATTATCCCTAAGCTTATTTAATTATTTGATTAAAAGATTAAACTTTACTAAATTTTGGGTTAAGTACCAATCAAAGAATAGTGGCTTAAAATAAATTATAAATTAAAATTGAAATTGAAAAAAAACAAGTATATGGTGCCAAACGTATTTCATGAGGGAGAATACGTTCATGCAAGAAGAAAAAGAGGAGATTCTATTGGGGCTCATTATGCATGATTCCATTAGGCCATTACCCTGGTTCGTGTTTTTTACCATGTTGTTGAAGAGGAAATGGGTATGACCCAAGCGGGGAAAAATCCATTGGAACCAATTTGATTGTTAACCAGATGAGCTTCCCTGAGACTAATTTTTACTTGAGAGATGTTTGAAAATTCACAAAGTTTGGTTCGAGGGTGGCACTTGAAGTTCTTACGGATGGGTGGAGCGTGGAAGCCACGCAGTCAATTGCATAATTAGTTAGCTAATCAGATAAGTATTTCATTTCCAGAATTGTAGGTAGATGATTTCCCCTTGTTAATTTCGTTATGGAAGGAATACTACTTGTTTCATACTAAGTTCTGTGATGAAATTTAATTAATTAGGTTGCAAGGAATTAATGAAATTTCCATTTTGTAGCTATTGGAATCGAAATGATGTATTTTTAGGATATGAAAAGATTACCTTTAGTCGTAATTTGTATTCAGAACTATAAGTCCGCCAAGTTATGCTTTATTTACTAATATCAAAGCGAGTTTTATATATTTGTTGTTTTAATAGAGATTAAATAGTAAATTATTATTACTAGGAATTTCGTAGTAATGGAGAAGAATTTATGTGTTTGAATTAAAGGGATTGAATGAAATTTCTTGTAGTTTCCATGTAATTGGCAGTGAATCGATAATTGATATGTTCATAGAGAAAATAATTCTTAAAATTGGTTTTTTTACTATGTGTTCATTCCAAGATTGAGGTAAAATGTAAATTTCTCATTATATGTATATGTATATATGAAAATTTTTTCTAGACTTTGGTTACAAAGTATTTGTAATAATTTCTCAAAGAAATTTAAACATTTTGTATATACTATAGATGAAGAAGGGCACGATCCTATCTTTCTTAATAGGTAAATGCATTTACATCTTGAATGGTAATTGTATACATATTCCATGTAGTGAATCGAATAGGTAAATGAGTACAATTTACAGCTATTGGATTGGATAATTAAATGCATAAAAAAACATCGGCTGGAATTTAGGTGGTATTGCATTTAGTTTATATGCGTTACTTTGAGTGATTTTTGCATAAAAAATGTAGGCACTGGTTTTGATCAGAATCTACTTATAAATACCATGGGACGAAATTGAGTGTTATAGGTATTAACTCTTGATGTCTTAGGTTGATTGGTAAATGTATACATATATATTTCAAATAATTGTTTGATGGGTAATTGCAATTATTTTGGTAATTGAAATAATTATATTATGCACATGTTGGTGGAGATAAGGCCAAGCCCTATTCATCTCCATTAAATTGTAAATGGAGTAATTACATATTATGCATTTCTATATGGCTGGAAATGTTGATTTCTTGTAGCCACCATTTCCTATAGATGTGATTTGATTTTGTTTGTCTATTTGATTTTTGGAGAATGTGAATCTTCGAGGACAAGTATTTCTAGCCGTGATTTCTCAAGTGAAAATACGGTGGTTGTGTGTTTATTCCTTAAGTTTGAGGAAGCTTAATACCCACCTCTTACAAAGTGGATCTCTGGGGTTGTTTAACCAAGTAAATCAAATTTTGAATAAGAATTGTTGTTTTTAATCCAAAGTGTGCAATTAGTTTTGGTCATGGTTTTACATGATTAAATGTTGTCGTTCAAATGTGTGTAAGGATGTTGAATTTTATGCTCAGAAAACCATTGTATGGTTATTATAATCCAGTGGGCGTTGTGCTAGTATTATGGGCCATGTGTTGGATAAATGATTAATTCATTGTGCGGCTTTAGTTAACCCAAAATGAAATACTCACCAGAGTGTGGGGAATTGTATGCAAGTTGAAGCTTGAGTTGGAGATTGTGTTTTTTGTTTAGTTAGTATTAGACTGATACCTAGTATTGGTGCACGGTGTATGCACTATCCTCAATGGAATTCTGGATCTTGGACCATGGTGTCCCGAGGGACTGTTTGTGAAGGGGGGATCCATGGTTGTGCTACCTAGTATCATATGTTGACATCTATGTATCTTGTGGATGCTCAAGATTGTGTAGATCATGTTGGGTTTTGTTCCAAGACATCAAGTATAAATTTCTACCTCCTTCTTAGGCATTTATGTCAGCATTAAATTGTTGTGTGTTTAGCCAGTATTTCTAATTCATAATGTAGCTCTAGTTGAATCAAGAAGTAAATATCCCTCAATTGATGAGTCCTGAATGAGAGTAGAATTGTCTTGAATGTATCAGTATTGCATTGGTGAGCTATAGCTAGAGCATATACCCTTATTCATTGTTGTTATGTATTAATAAGTCTATGAAAGTGCTTGGATGTCAATGGTTGGTAGCCATTTGACAAGTGATTTTGGATTTTTATAAAGCATGCTGATGCTTGTGTTAAGCATGATAAATGCTTATGTTAAGCATGTTAGTGTTGGTAATAAGCATATTGATGTTGCAAGCATGTTAAGGCTTGTATAAATTTTTGGTTCCTATTATGCCATGTTGCAGTTAGGGAAAAGGTCGAGCTCAATGATCATGGGTAATTAACATAATAAATTTTATGAGGTATATGTTATGCAAGTCTCTTGATTGCATCTTGTTATTGAAATAAAAGTTTACCGCCTAAGATTAGCATAAGGTAGAAGGTTTAATATTTAATATCATAATCCTTTAAGAGATGTATGTTGTGCAAGACTTGCGGTTGTTGGTTGCTTTTGTTGTTGAAATGTAATGTTTGTTGCCTTAAGTAAAAGATTCAGTAGCATGGTTATTTTAGAATAGTCTACTGATATGCTCTAATTCATAGTAATGTTAGATTTGTGCAGTGGGTCCAATAGGTGTTGGAAAATGCAAATTTTTTTTTTTGCAAGCACTTCATGTTAGTCAAATTTCTTGTTGAGAAATATGTTCGTGTTATTATATGCAACATAGATTGGTGAGTAGTGTGTACTCTTATGAGCATTGGATCTAGTTGATACTTGTTAAATTATGATAATACCATAATGGTATACATCCTAGCTCTACTGAGTATATATTGCAAAGTATTATACTGTGATCTGAGGGATATCCCTGTCTATGTACTCTAGTTTTACTATGAATGTTATATTACCTTTAGAGTAGTGTATACCTGGTTGTATGACAGAGTGGTCTTTGTCATGATTCATCTGTTCATGAATGAAGTGATAATGAAGCAGTGTAAATCCATAAAAGTAGAGGAAGGATTGGGATTGAACTCGTAATTATTCTAGTGTAGCTAGAGATCTTTTTAAGAGGCTAATAGGGTCTGGACTATTATTTTTCGTGCTCGCACTAAAGAGCACCTGGAGGGAATTCATGCCTGAGGGACTGGGTGTATAGAGAAGGGGTACCTCCTTGGTATTGTGAGAGTCCAGTAGTCGAGTAGAAACATACTAGATGAGACCTTAAGTTCCCTACAGCTTTGTGGTTGAGCTTGCTAGTTGGGCAATCTTGTTTTTCCTTTTCTCTTTGTTGTGGTCTGTAAATCCTAGTGGGGCATAGATTTGTCCCGTGTTTTAGTCCTTGGTGATGGTATGTGGCTTGTGCTTGATTTTTGTTTGAGTCCGATGGAAAATGGTCATTATGGACTGTTAACTAAATCCTTGGATGGATTGATGCTTGAACCCATCTGTAGAAGAAATGTGTTATGTATATATATATTAATGAAATGATGTTCTTTTATGACCATTGGTGTGATCTCCAAGCTGTGTGTGTGTGTGTGCGTGTGTGTGTGTGTGTGTGTGTGTGTGTGTGTGCATGCGCGCGCGCGCGTGTGCGTGTGAAAATGGTTAAAGTGCATTGAATTATGAAACAACAGTAAATGTTTGAATTCAGTTGAATGTTTATATTTCAGTGCAGATCTGGATGATTGATGCGTGTTCATTGTGTTATGTGTGAACTGAAAGGTTTAATCATTAAAAAAAATCATATTTATGAAGATTTGGTATATATCGTTAGTTGCAACAAATTCTTATTTACCTATGAAATACTAATTGATGCTATCTTTAGAATTGCTAATTGTTGTTGGTTATATTTGTTAACGATTATTAATTTAATTCATTAGATATGAATTATGTTGTACATCTAATGTGAAGTTGAAAAGTGAGGCAGAGAATGAGACTGCAATATTACTATCTTTAGTAAAGAAAGGGAATGCAATATTATAATTCTCTTGAAGGCATAAGAAAAGATATGTGTAAATCATGGTGTATGATTGATATCATGGTACCTAACTGGATGATCCATGGATGCACTAAAATATTTGAGGCTATGAAAAGGAACTGAAAATTTGTTTTGGATACAAAAAAATGAAGGAAGACTCTTTACTCAAATCTCCTTATTAGGTTTGAAATTTTTTTTTATTAAAAGTGTTTATATTCAATAAATTTAGAGGTTGAAGAACTCTTAACTCCCTTAAATTGGAAAGAATTTGAGTGCAACCTTTTTGTCGGCATTAATAGCAATATAAAGGGAGTGGACACATTCCTAGTGTTATGTCCAGGTAGAGAGGAGGGCAATCAGATAGTCTACCAAGCGTTAAGAAGTAAGACAATTCAATGTCATGTTGATGCATTTTGTTATATGTATGTTATGATTTTTAATCATGATACTAATAAGATTTGTTATCTATTGTGTGATCATCATGTATATATATGCAAATTTGTGCTTGCATATTGAAGACAAGAATCAAAGCTTAAGTGGACGAATTGAGTGGTGATGTCATGGTGCCTGAAAGTGTTGATCCATGGCTACGCTTGAAGAATCGAATATTGATGTCATGGTGCTTGAAAGGGTTGATCCATGGTTGTGCTGGAAGAAAAATATTATGTAAGTTGGTGCTTGCATTGAGGATGCGATTCCCTCTGTATAAATTTAAGCAAGGTTGAGGATGGGTTTTCCTCAACTTTCTTGGAGGATGTGTTTTCCTTTGGTTGAAGATAAAGGCGATGCAAGATGAGCTCTTTCATGTTGAAGATGGAGGCGATGCAAGGCGAGCTCTTGCATGTTGAACACAAAGGCGATGCAAGACGAGCTCTTGCATGATTAAAGACCAAGGTGATTCAAGACGAGCTCTTGCATGTTGAAGACAAGTTTTCTCTTGGGGAATGCCTTAGCCCAGATTAGGTGGTAGATCTGATTTGGAAAGTGTGTATTTTCCCAAAAAAGTGCAAATTAAATTGGAAATTCATAGTCCAGATGTAGGTGGGAGATCTAGTCCAGAAAGCATACTTTCCCTGAACAAGAATCTCTATCTGGACAAGTACATTCAGCCAGGAGATCATGCAATTACACATTTGGGGATGTGTATTCCTCAAGATCAAAGAAAAGAGAAACAAACCAAGGAGAAAAATAAATCCATGGACATAGTGGAGCTCCGGATGGGTCCGATAAAGAGGGTGAATTATTACCCTTATATTTTTAATTATGTTTATTTTCTAGAAACATAAAGTTGTTTGAATCATGTACAACTGAAAAATTGTTGTGTTACCTTGTTTGAAATATAAGTTGAAATAGTTGAATCGTTGTAAGAAGAGATGAAGATGACGATAGAAGTCACCTATATGGAAGAGCTAAGTAAGCTTGAAATGTGTGGTGCATATGAAAGCTTTCTGAGCAAGGAATGCCATAATTGATCATTTATTGAATGGGATTATCCGATTTATAGTATGTTGGACTGATGAGTCCATGGTTGTTGATTATTTAGGTAATCCTCAGCTATAATTTCCAAGTTAGCATGAGCAACATGAGGAGGTCCGTGTGACCTAATCCAAAAATTTGACTTGGGAAATGTAACACAATAAAACACCTGCAATATTATGTAAATTTTGGTGTACTTGTATATTCTTTGTGTCCATTTTGTCAAACACCAAGCACGGTGTCTCTTTAAGGGTGAGGGGAATGTAACACCCTAGAATTTCCCTCCTTGTTCATTAAGACATTTATGGCTAAAGGATAAAAATATAATGTATTATGTAATGGACATTGATATTAATAATATAAAACAACTGACTACATGGAGGAACGTGGGAGAGATATGACATGTGAATTTGCCAATAAGGGTTAAGGGGGATAGAGTTTGGCATAGGGGACTTATCATATGACCCTAATCCTTAATTAAAAAGGAAATGATAACTTAATCCATGATTAAGTTTCAAAACTCATAGATTATCCCTAAGCTTATTTAAGGATTTAATTAAGAGATTAAACTATACTAAAATTCGTATTAAGTACTAATCAAAGATTAGTGGTTTTAAATAAATTATATATTAAAATTGAAATTGAAAAACAAAGTATATGGTGCCAAATGTCTCTCATGAGGGAGAATAGGTTCATGCAAGAAAATAATAAAACTGGTTCATAGAGAAAAAAATTCTTAAAGCTAGAATTATTTTCTCTATGAACCAATTTTTTATTTACTAAGGGTCTCCTACCAATTGGAGTTTGTGAATATTAAATGTAATATGCATTCTTATACTTTTACATGTATATTATCTTACCCCATGATATATAAAAGGAAAAATTTGCGGGTGTGGTTATGAGTCTAGAATGTAAGGGTACGTTACAAAATCCAACCCTAGATCTAACATGAAATCCTTGATTTCATAGCCATCCAATTAAAACTATTTTTCTTCCTCTTCTTCTTTCTTCCAAATCTACTTGAATTCTTCTCTAATGGTTTGGCTGACAAATTTCTCCCTCTTTTGTCATCCCAAAGTGTTACGTATGTGTTGTAAATATGTTTTGTTTCTAGGCCAATTCTAAGGATCTATACACATAGATGTTTTCATTATGCTTTTGAAATAGTTAGAACACTTCAGTATTTAGAGAAACATTTTGAATTGTGGATTTTTTTTTTAAAAGTCTTCCAAAAAACCTTTTTATGATTGATTGTATTACTATACTATACAATCTGACTGCAACAATTTTTTAATATAATTATTAATAATTTTTATATAATAATTAATTAATTTTTTTATTTTATACTTGAACTTAATGATAACATTATGAGTTGAGGTATGCTTTTTTCCACTGGAAAAAACATTATGAGTTGGCAAATGACATTAAAATTCCACGCATGTGGTTAATCACATTCTTTGTCACCTCTAAATTTGTCAAGAGGTGATTGCCACACACCAACCAAACAATCATATAGGTGATTGCCACACCGAAAAAATGATAATAATAAAACTTTAAATGAATATGTTGTAAAAGTTTTAAAACAATAATTATTTTTAAAGATTTTTCTTAAAATGATTTATTGCATATTTTTCTAAATTTTTGAAGGTCTAACAATATTTATTATCTCATAGTTTAGACAAGCTTTTTCCAATAATTATCATAGCATTCATGGCAAGGTAACATCCAGAATGGTTCAACTTGAACAAACACCCTTTTAAAACAGTGCACCAAATGTAGGAATAAAGCAAATATGTAGATGAGCATGCTCCTTCCCATGAAAGCAATAAATATAATATCAACAAGACCATCACATTACTACATGGTGTTCACATCCCTTTCTCATACCATTGCAAAATTCCTCTTTAAACTCACAATAACTAGCTCTTTCCATAGGTGTATAGTAAAGAGGTAAAGCCTCATAGTATAATATGATGCCTAATAATATAGATAATTATATATAATAAAAATAAAAATAAGAAGAAGAAAAATTATTGACTTGGTGATTCAGGCAACATGATCCATGCATGTTAGAGGGATAGCCTCGAACAATTATCTTTCCACATCTAAAATTGAAGTAATATCAATATTCCATTACATTAATTTTAGGAAACTTGATGGAAAACACAATAAACACCCCACTCTAAATTTGTCATGTTCCTAAGAAGGCAACGTGAGAAACCTCCCATTAAATATCTTAGAAAGGTGGGAGGGATGGGGGCATGAGCTCATACCTTGTCACAATGAGTCCTACCATTGCAATGCAAACGTAGATTGAAATGCTACAAATGCCCCCCTCTTCGAGAAACACGCTAAAATGCAAAAGGGGTTATTTCTTGGAAAAAGGGGAAATGTTTCCCTCCTAAGAATCACGTTTTGGCATCCCTATTGGCCAATAAAATAAAATTGAAAGGAATAAAACACCATTCAGACCCTAAAATTACCACCCATGTTTTAATATTTCTCATTTCAGTTTTGATCTTTTATTTTGTCTACCTAAGAGAGTGATCCAATGATTAAGAGGGTTTCTATGTGACGATTTGTCCTTGGTTGTGGCGACAAAAAGTTTCAAGGGTTATGAATCCCAATTAACAGTAGATTCTAGAGACAACAATGTGAGTTGTGAGGGTAACACCCCCCCTCATGATTAAGTTTTAACCAGCCCATGATTCATCGCACCTACGCACCATGTGATTGTAGTGTGAAGGGTTCTAGCTTGACATTTGCCAACAGGCCATGACCCACAATTTCAAATTATCATATGAGTGCCTACACTATAACTTGTGCAACCACCACTATAGTCCTTAGTTGAGTTTGGAGTGGACAAAGTGGTCAAAATCCAAGATGGACTTGGGGAAGAAGGTTAGCTTCAAGTGTTGAACAATGATTGGTGGGCATGTTGTAGTTATTTCATATCATTCCTAGCCCATATTATGGAGGTCACATGTTACACTAATTCAAATGCTCCTAATCTTGGAGAAATATATGATACTTTTGATAGCATGTCAGGTCATAAGAGGGTAGCCATTCACCAAAGGGAGCTTTCATTAGAGTTCTATACAACCCAAGTTTGACCCAACATTCTACATAGATGGTTTTGCATGAACAAACCTTTGCACATGACAGCATATGCACTTAACCCAAAATGATATTTGGAAATTCCTAGGAGTGTTCGTCCCATTGATGATCCTAAGGTAAAGAACAATTTTCATGATGTGATTGGAAAGATGTACAATGAGGAGAGGGCCAAAACTTTGATGACAATTTTTTTAGTTTGTTGGTCTTCATGGCCCCTTCAACAAGCTCGATGCTTGAGAAAATCACACAAATCGAGACCAAGATGGCCTAATTCGTTAATCAAGGATGAAAGGGATGAAGCTCCAAATCTCAAACATATTGCTATTTGCTTCTTGTACCAGAGGAATTGGTCCACATATAGCTTCATCCACTCTATCAAGAGGAACAAACTTATCATTTTAGAAGAGAAAAGAAGTTAGTTGATGTGCATAGTGCCCTATGTCTTGAGCATAGGAAGACCCCTGAGTATTTGAATGCACCAATAGTAGGTTGTTTATTCAGAGGATGATGCATAGATAGATGACAAGGGGGCTTGATGAAGCACAACTTGGCTTGGTTGGTGTGCCATTGAGCATGACTAGGAATGCAACAACTAAATGCAAAGGCCAGTGGGGAATTTCCTCAAGCAATGATGTTCATTTGTCATTTGACATGTTTTACTTTTAGTTTGATTTTGTTTTGAATCTAGACTTGAATCCTTAACTTTTAAGTCCTATGACATTTAAAAATATGAATCTTGATGTATAATATTGAGAGTTCAAGCTTCACAGTTTTGAGTTTTCATTTCAATATCGTTGTATTTCTAATCTTATTCATGATATTTTCACTTGATGTATATTATAAAATTATATTAGTAATGGTTATCTTCTTGAGACTTGGATAATTTAAATCTTCTAGATTTCCAATTTTGTAAATAGAATGAGAATTCAAAAATACAATTGTGAGTCTTTTGCAAATTTATAATTTATGGTTTATTATGTTACATTGTTATCAGGTATGTATTAGTCTATTAGATTATAAAATTTCAATATTTATATGTCAATTTGTATGTATTCCAAATTAAATTTTGTGGTATTTCAGGTGGGATCCCCTATTTTGAATACCTCGACATCCCCTTCAATGTTGTTGAATTTTTAACTTAGCAATACAATTTTCAGAACTTGGTAATTATGTCCTAATGTTGATAATCCCACTTTTACCACTGCATAATTATACACTTGAAAATTTCAACATTCACTTATAGCAGAAATAAAAAAAAAGGATCACAAAAAGATAACCATGCACAAGAGACACAGATTTTATTATGGGAAACTCAACAAGGAGAAAACACATCCAACTTTTCTTAGAGGAAATCAATCCAATTCAATTACAATACCATTCATGAAGATGAACCCCTAGCACAAGAGTGTGCCCTTTTTCCACAAGAAACCCTAGTGAACCTCTAGGGAAGAATAGAGAACCACGAGAGATGGTAAGAACCCAAAATATATTTGCTTCTTGCCTTTGTTAGGCCTTCCTTGAAAAGTGCGAAAAAGTGGAGAGGGAAGAGAGAGTTGGATGATGAAAAATGAAGTGTGAGAACACATATTTATAGTCTTCATTCCACTTGAATTTTTCCTCAATGGGGCTTACTTGTACAATTGATGGGGTCGATTGTCTTCTTAGATGGGGCACACTTATTCTTTCTAGGCCGACTTGTCTTCTTAGATGGGGCACACTTATTCTTTCTAGGCCGACTTGTCTTCTTGCCTTCAATTTTCTTCTAGGACTTATTAAATGTTGTTTGGGACTTCTTCAATGGTTGACTTGACTTCCTAGTTATTTCTTCATCATAGAAACATTATCCTTGTTGATGTCTATCTCTCACATGAAGATCAAATTAACCCAAAGCTCTAATGTTGATTTGACCCCAGCCTAAGAATTCTTGAACACTTCTTAGAGCCTATGTCAAGTTCAACATTAGATTGGACTTTGTTTATTTCACAAGGGGATAAAATCCCTTATCAAAATAAACAAGTCAAATCACTCTAATATAGAATAATTACTCATTCTTGGAGAATGCAATGTGACCTATAGCTTCCTTCTTAGAGCACTATTTCTCATAGTAAGCATCTTGAGCCTTATTTACTCTTAGTCACTTCTCATGACTAATCAAGGCTATGCTGGGGCCATCCTCTACCAACCATTGGTCACTTCGCATGACCTCTATGGGAGAATGTTTGTAGAATGTTTCCCGATGTTGTAACCATGGAAAAATATCATTACTCCCTCTCAGTGAGACAAACATTCTATATCACGCCAAGCTTCACACTTGGTGAGAATGTTCATAGAAGACACTATTTATCTCTGTCAAGCTTCTCACTTGGTGAGATTGTTGTCACTACCAAGTTTCACACTTGGAGACATTATGCATCATTGTCAAGCTTCTCAGTTGGAGAGAATGTCGTAATCCATCTCGGATATATACTACATCTAGGCCATTCACCACTAACAAAGCCTCATGAGTGAATGTATCATTTATCACTGGCATAGCCTTGTGAATAAATGTCTTCCTTGATGCTTCTAATCTATATGTTTGGGCCATTTACTTCTCGTGAATGTCTGCCCCAGACTGCTCATTTGTAAAAGCATCATAGTGTCTGGGCCATTCACTTCTCGTGAATGTCTACCCAATGATACTCATCCATCAACACTCCCTCTCACCAAGGGAGATATTTTCCATACGCCATGCTTGTCCTTGAAGTATACAAAATTTCCCTTAAACAGAGGCTTGGTGAGAATGTCGGCTATTTGCTCATCCGTGGATATGTACTAGAGATTCACTACTCCCTTCTACACCATATCTCGAATGAAGCGGTATTTGATCTCAATATGCTTTGACCTGTCATGAAATACTGGATTTTTTGAAAGCTTGACAAAGCTTTGATTCTCACAGTGTATCAAGGTCATCTCTAGCTCTTGACCAAATAATCCTGCAAGAAGCGTTCGAAGCCACATTGTTTAACGACTTGCAACACTTGTTGTATAATACTCTACTTCTGTTGTATTGAGTGCGAAAAAATTATGTTTTTTGCTAAACCATCATGGTCGATCCCAAGCTGAAGCAACACCCCTAGGTGCTCTTTTTGTCTACTGCACTCCCTTCCCTGTCAGAATCTACATAGCCTTGCAGCCTCACTTCATCACCTAAGACATATCTCAATCCATATCCAACTGTACCATGTAGGTACCTCGACACATGCTTTGCTGCAACCCAACATGCATGCCTTGACTCAACCGTAAACTGACTCAGGGTGTTCATTGCAAAGCATATATCATGCCTAGTGTTAACCAGGTACATCAAGAACCCAATCAGCTTCTTGTACATCGCAGGATCCATCAAATATGAATCTGAAGCGGAATCACTCAGCTTATTTAGATTTTCCTCAATAGGTGTGTCCATGGACTTGCAGTCCATCATACCGAATCTCCTCAAGGTATCAACTGTGTACTTCCCTTAACTAAGGAATATCTCTCCTAGTCTCCCCCACACCTCTAACCCCGAGAAGTAATGCATCAGGCCACGATCCTTTTGAAGCCAACTTTCTCTTGATGGGGGAGGTACTCCTTACTGGGACACCTCCTCCAACATCAACAAACTGTGTTGCAACTACTCCCTCTGTGTTGGAGCACCTCGCTCCCTCTGCATCTGAGTATCCGTATGTGTTATCTCCACCAAGTGGATCTACTGAGGCAAGCCTCCTGCTCACTCAAGAATACTGAATGCCATACATGACTCTCTATGAGCCTACAAACTGCTAACTCCATAGCCTATATAATGTTCCCTCAGTGATGCCAATTTGGACTACATACTAGATCTTATATATCTATCTGGAAGTCTCCATTGAATTCCCCTTCGATCTCAAAACTATCTTCCTAAAAGTACCACTGGGAGTTGTATGCTTCTTTGGATATGAATAGGGCTCCATATATGACTCATCGAATCTCAAACTCCTGTGTCTCACCATATAGCTCACTCTTGTCTATTCAGGACTTACTATTGACTTACAAAAGATATGACACTTCTTTGAATGCTTCCTTGGTAGTCGTATCCCCAATTTCCGGTGTGGATACTTGATCTGCACATAACTGCCATATTGGATGCATCTTCCTATAAGAACATGGGTAGACTTTCACAGTCTTCACAATGGACCTATTCTGCAATACATGATAGAAATATCCACAAAGGTTAAGCATTACTAAAAATAAGTAGTTATAACATTCATCAATAAAATAACACTTCAATAAAAATTTATTGCACAGAGTATCAAATACTTATCCTTTTTTTTGTGTTGACTCCCGCTTGACCTCTACCTCCTTGTAGAAGTCACTGAAGTCCTCAACAATTTCATCTTCTTTCTTTGTCAAGTCCTGAACTCTTGGAACTTGTAGAAAACTTCATCCTTGGAGTTCATGTCTTCTGGGAGAAGTCATACATAGTACACGAATACATCCAAGGATGCCATTATCATCGATCTGTATGCACTAGAAAAAGTATTATTTCCAGATATCATCTTCAATTTCATCAAGTTTGTCTTATTTTGTCTTCTTTATTGGAGGTTCATCAACATTGGTTGTTGATGCATGTTGCCTTTCCTTCCTTTTCTCATGAGAGAACTGATAAGCATAGTGTCGAGTTTTTGGAAATTGTAACATCTTATTTTGGAAAGATCCTTCTTCCTTTAATCTTGACCTAGGGCTGATCCTTCACTTGTATTTTTCTTCTTCTCAAACTTTCTTCTCCCTCTTCCCTTTCTTGAATGAGCTGCAAGAGCTTGATTTTCTTCATTTTGAGGTTTCTACAAACTATTCTTGGACAATACTCTATCCTCTTCTTGGACACAATCAACCCATAGTCGATCAAACTTGGGTAACTCTTCTCTTCCACAAATACTCTGGACAAATGAATCCTATGAAGAGGGAAGTCCATATAACAAGTTTTGCATCATCAATTATGTCTCCAATGGCTTTAAGTTTGCCTCTTAACTGGGATACCTTCATAAAGTAGGTGGCAACTGAATCCGAATTAGTCATCGTCATACAATGGAGTTGATTCCTCAAGGCTAGCTTCCTGCTAGTGTTTTTCTCTTGAACAATTCTACTAAGGCATCATGCATTGCCTTGGCATTATGTTAGCTCGAAAATGTGTGGAATCAAATGGTCTTTTACATAATCTATTAGGATCCTCTTAACTTCTGCTTCATTCTTCTTGTGTTTTCTCCTCAACGTCTTCTGGTTCTAAGATATATTTCTTTACATAATCTTGGATCTCGTTCTCATCCAAGATGAAGAGTATCCTGGTCTTCCAGGATCTAAAATTTGAAGTACCATCCAACCTGTCTTATGCTCTGATATTGGACACCATCTTCACAAAATATGAAAATCCGATCCAGAAACCCTAGATCCAAAAATTAGGTCAAAATTGAAATCTAACTCCACAAATAGTTGTGTCCTCCTTAGGAAACCTTTAGAATGTTAGGATCGAATCCGATGTGTGGCTAGAAGGGTCCAAAACTTAAATCCCTAATTCCAACAAGAATTAGGGCAAGACTAAATCTTCACAAAACTAATATTTGTTTTTGCATATAAGTGCACCCTACTAGGGCAATATCCAAAACACAATTTTCAAGTCCAATATGAGGTCAGAAATGTCCAAACTTGGAAGCCCTAGTTTCCAAATTAGAGTAGAAATAATCATTGGCAATGGCTTCTTTCGATACTACCCCGATACCATATTGATTTTTAACTTAACAGTACAATTTTCAGATGTTGATAATTATGTCCTAATGCTTATCATCCCAATTTTATCATTGCATAATTATACACTTGAAAATTTCAACATTCACTTGCAGCAGAATAAAACAAGGATCACTAAAAGATGACCATGCACAAGAGACAATTTTTTTTAACTTGGGAAACCCAACAAAGAGAAAACCCGGTCAACTTTTCTTAGAAGAAATCAATCCAATTCAAGTACAATACCATTCATGAAGATGAACTGCTAGCACAAGACTGTGCCCTTTTTCCATAAGAAATCCTAGATAACCTTTAAGGAAGAATAGCGAACCACAAGAGATGGTAAGAACCCAAAAAATATTTACTTCTTTCCTTTGCTAGGCCTTCCTTGAAAAGTGCACATAAGTGGTGAGAGAAGAGAGAGTGTTGGATGATGAAAAATGAAGTGTGAGAGCACATATTTAAATTCTTCATTCCACTTGAATTTTTCCTCAATGGGGCCAACTTGTACAATTGATGGGGTCAACTTGTGTTCTTAGCTAGGGAAAACTTGTTCTTTCTTCTAGGCCAACTTGTCTTCTTGCCTTAAATTTTCTTCTGAGACTTCTTAAATGTTGCCTGGGACTTCTTCAATGGTTGACTTGAGTTCTTGGTTATCTCTTCATCATAGAAAAGTTATCCTTGTTGATGTCCATCTCCTCACATGCAGATCAAATTCACCCATAGAGCTCTAATGTTGATTTGACCCACTCTAAGAAGTCCCAAACACTTCTTAGAGCCTATGTCAAATTCAACATTAGATTGGACTTTGTTTATTTCACAAGGGGATAAAGTCCCTTATCAAAATAAACAAGTCAACTCACTCTAATATAGAATAGATCACTCTTTCTCAGAGAATGCAATGTGACCTCTTGCTTCCTTCTTGGAGCACTCTTTCTCAAAGTAATCATCTCAAGCCTTGTTTACTCTTAGTCACTTCTCATGACTAATCAAGCCTACGCCAAGGCCATCCTCTACCAACCATTGGTCACTTCTCATGACCTCTCTGGGAGAATGTCTGCAGAATGTTGCTCAATGCTGTAACCATGGAGAAATATTGTACTGCTAAGAATTGTCATAGTCTTTTGCAAATTTATAATTTATGGTTTAATATATTACATTGTTATCGGGTATGTATTAGTCTATATTAGATTATAAAATTTCAATATTTATATTTCAATTTGTATGTATTCCAAATTAAATTTTGTATTATTTCGGGTGAGATCTCCGATGTTGAATAGCTCGAGATCTCCGATGTTGAATAGCTAGAGATCCCCTTCAATGTTCCCTAAAATTTGGGGAATAATTCTACAAATGTAACCCCCACGTTTATCCACTCTTTTGTCCCCGAATCTCAAAAATTTGAATAACAATGGATAAATTCACATGTACCTCCTAGAACAAAAGAGAGACCTTGATAGCTAGAATTTACTAACAAGAAGAATGGCATATAAAATGGCATGTAAAAGGCTATTACAAATTTCGGCTACAAGAGCAAATACCCAAAGATGCAAGGTACATGAAAATCGAGGTGATAAGGAGGGAGTGATAAAGAAGTGTAGAAGCTAAGGGGAATGACTGCTCATAAAAGGGAAAGCAAAATATACAAGGCTTCAAACTAAAATTTACTAATGAGAAGAACAATATATAAAACACTATTACAAATTTAGGCAAAAGGGCAAATAGTTGCAAGGTACAAAAATAGAGGTGACAAGGAGAGAATGATAAAGTGAAAATGGCAGTAATGAGCGAATGATAAAAGAAATTTAAGCTAAAGGATAAATACTCAAAGATGCAAGGTAGATAAAAATGTTCGTGACAAGAGAGAATAATAAACTGAAAATGGATATGACAAGGGAGAATGATAAAGAAAGTGTGAAGCTAAGGGCAATGCCTTCTCATAGAAAGAAAACAAAATACATAAAGCTTCATACAATAAAGAAAAGACTAGTAATAATGAAAGGAATACCATAGAGGGAAACAATTGACTGAAGGGGATATCAGAGCAACTGGTAAGAAATTAACACTAGCCAAGAATGCAAGCAGACTATGAATGGTTATTTTCAAGGTAGAATCTCCAGCGAGTCAGAATGCTTACATCCTCAAGTAACGGTACATAATATGCATTGGGAAAAGCCAAAATAAGTGATATGATTTCTTCATTATTTCGCATTATAAGAAAGTCCAGAAGATACATTGTATACTCAATTTTTTGCTTGTCATTAATGGCTAGGACATGGAGTCAAGAAGGAGATAATAACCAATCTAGAAACATTCAATTCACCGGGAACTGAAGCTGCCAATTCAATTCAAAATCATAATAAGAGGAACGACATGTTCAAACCTGTCAATATCAATGGCAGATGCCACGCAATAGTCAAAACATCACAAGAGCTATGAACTTTCAATTTCCTTATCATTGATCAATGATGAACACAATAATAACAACCCTTGAATTGATATGATCTATAAGGCAATGTTTTCAAAGCTAATTAAGCAAGTGGATTATGCAGAGATGCCAGACGGTTATATGTTACAGATCAGAGTTTAAACAAGGAAGATATAAAACTTACTACAGTTAACCTAAAAACAGCAGACAGAGTTGGGTCTTGTATAACTTTGACAACAGAGTAAACTAATACAGAAATAAAACTATCTACAAAAAGACAGAAAGACAGATGACGAATCAACCTCAGAAATTTTGATCCACGGAAAGCGAGAAGATTGAAAACTTTAAAGTAGTTCTACGGTACTGAGCAAAATTGCCCAGAAAGCAGAAAATGAAATGACAACTTACTCATCTCAAAATAGACCATTGCTCAATAGATCGGAAAAAACAGTTTCCCCTGCCTCTGACATTAAACACATGGATGCCACAAGAAATACTAAACAACAGTTGCATATTACCATAAGAACTATTCAGAAGAATAAAGCTAGGAAAAAAAACAAAAAAATGATTGTTTCTCAAGTTCTCCATTATTACAATCCTCTATGAAGTAGCCAACAGTTCTATGTTTGCTGGTCATCCTATGGTTTGGCAGTAAACTGCTCTTTTATCCAATCAAATGGCTGAAAAATTTAAAGAAGCAAGTCAATTATAATGCCTTGATCAAAATAAGCATAATTATACTCTACGAATTACTGAAAGCCAAAAAGTTAAATCCATGACATTAACATGTATTTGTAGCTAACAATTCACTTGATACGTTTTTAAAACACAATGAACGGTGCTTGTGAATTTAAGATGCCTTTCAACGAATGCGGGAAGCATTCAAAATTAACAAATGCAAAAGTTGACAGGAACATCAAAGCTAGGATGGTTCATTTTCAAACAATGATTTCACAGTTTTACATCAAAGCTAGGAAAGAAAAGAGCAGACAAAGTTGACAGGAACATCAAAGCTAGGATAGTTTTTGGAATTGAGCTGGAAAGGCCCAAAATACCATACTAAATATTTTTGCAATCATTCCACCAATCATCGTCCAGAATCATACCCTCTTGCCTCGTTTTGTTTTGGACGACTCTACTTTAGACCAATTATTGCTGACAATAACAGATTGTGTGTCCACCAACACCTAATAACCAAAAGAAAGTCTTTCATCTTACCCCTTTAATCATTGCTCTCAAAAAGTATTTTGACCTACTAAGATCCCAAGATAATGTTTATCAGGAATCTTTGCCCGATATCTGTTTACTGTCCGTGATAATAAAGTGCAAACCTCACCTAGGTTTGTTTAAGGTCTTCCATTAACCCTGGCACTTTGTAGACCCTGTTGTTCCTGAAATATTTTAACATATGGGTAAATATCCAGCCATTCATGATAATATTACACCTTGTACTCACCCAAGTCTTTTTAAGGTCTTTTATTAGCTCTTCCATCTCTGGCACCCGCTGTTTGACACAATTAATTCTAATTTATTATAAGTAGGGGATAAATATTCAGGACTGGAAGCAATGATTTTCTTGGCCACCTCTTTGTAATAAGCAGAATGAAAAATATAAACCATAATTCTACTAGGCATTATAAACTAAATAATTCTTTTATCTGTCAACATTAACAATAATTCTACTATGCATTATAAACTCAACAATTTTTTTATCTGTCTCCTTCCTATGCTATATGCTATGCTTGTTAATCAATAATCACATTTGGATATGAAGACTTCTCTATACTAGAAGATCCCCATATATAACCAACAGACTCGTAAGGTGTTTCATTGGAAATTGGGAGGAATCTAAAGTGTAGGGTTCCTGAGTTTCTTAGCATATGCACTATAAAATGAGGCCTAGTCACTTAAAAACTTTTCACGAGTAAAATTTTATATGGTCTAGCCCAATTACCAATAATTCTACTAGGCATTATAAACTAAACAATTCTTTTATCTGTCAACATTAACAATTATTCTACTATGCATTATAAACTCAACAATTTTTTTATCTGTCTCCTTCCTATGCTGTATGCTATGCTTGTTAATCAATAATCACATTTGGATATGTAGACTTCTCTATACTAGAAGATCCCCATATATAACCAACAGACTCGTAAAGTGTTTCATTGGAAATTGGGAGGAATCTAAAGTGTAGGGTTCCTGAGTTTCTTAGCATATGCACTATAAAATGAAGCCTAGTCACTTAAAAACTTTTCACGAGTAAAATTTTATATGGCCTAGCCCAATTACCAATAATTCTACTAGGCATTATAAACTAAATAATTCTTTTATCTGTCAACATTAACAATAATTCTACTGTGCATTATAAACTCAACAATTTTTTTATCTGTCTCCTTCCTATGCTGTATGCTATGCTTGTTAATCAATAATCACATTTGGATATGAAGACTTCTCTATACTAGAAGATCCCCATATATAACCAACAGACTCGTAAAGTGTTTCATTGGAAATTGGGAGGAATCTAAAGTGTAGGGTTCCTGAGTTTCTTAGCATATGCACTATAAAATGAAGCCTAGTCACTTAAAAACTTTTCACAAGTAAAATTTTATATGGCCTAGCCCAATTACCAATAATGTCCAAAACATGTTGGTTAACTTGACTATAACTACCAAAACAAGGTTTATCATTAAGATTGCACACCCAGTTCTGGGAACCACCAATGACCAATGTTTTTTCATTTTTCCTTTTGTGCATTTCTTAGCATATTGGACTGAAGAGTTTAGAGCCAAGTGCCCTAGGGATCTCTTGTGGTGATCTTATTTTAGAGAAGGAAGACTGAGATTCTTCCTCCATTCTTATTATTGCGCTAGGAAGGTGTATGTACATTGAAGATTAGCCCAAGGAATTAGCTTAACCAGTTGTCACCAATATTGCTGTGCATTTGGCTAGTTCCATGCCAGCAAGTGCTATGTTCAAATATCCCTGGGTTAGGTGCAGTAGTCTACACTGATGGGTTTACTAGGGATGCCATCCACTGATGTGTAGTGGAGAAGCATCCCTTTGGTTTTCTTGAAAAAAAGTACATTGCAGATTATAAAAGGGAAAACAGCCTGCTGCCCAAAATAATAAAAGTTCCAAAACCTTCAAAATGCTCAGAAAAATTCAAAATAACCTACCTACAACTCGACTGAGACTTCCTAGACCTGAAGCTGCCTCAAACTCTGTCTCTACCAGTTAAATTTCCACAAAGTTCCAATATATAATTCTCAAATCTCCACTCTACCCACTGCAGGCTCCAACCTAGCTGAATAATACTTTTTCTTCAATGTTTTCAACTTCATTTTCAAGACATTCTATCAAAAATAAAGCTCTTTACAGTCAGGTATTTGGATACCTAGTCTTTAACACATACGACTATGATCATCTTAATAGAATCAAAACCATTACACTTCAGTGGATTATGTGATACAAGTAATATACTCCATTGCAGCAAGAGTCAAATTCGAATATGAATCGGGTACGGAAGAAATACATAACAAAAAAATCCGGTATGGCTCCAATATGGAAGTATACATCTCACAGATACAAAAATATGCATTTTGTTCTAAATTTTAGAAGAAATTCAGCCTCAGGAATGGAAGTATACATCTCACAGATACGAAAATATGCATTTTGTTCTAAATTTTAGAAGAAATTCAGCCTTAGGAATGCCCAATAAATCAGAAAATATAATGATTTCCTTGAAAATTTGATGACTTAATTATATTTACAAGTGTCTTTAAGATATTTTAAAATATTTTTGAGGCTTTTGGGCTTTTTTTTTGGGGGGGGGGCGGTGGGGTTATGGATCAACGGGTATCAAATACACGAGGTATATTATCAACGACAATCAAAAGTAAGTTGAGCATTTCCATACTGTATGGAAATTTCGCTATTTTCCTACTACTGCCAAATTCTGGTACAACAAAGGGAAGTACTACCAAATATTGCTCTACTATAATCTACTCTTCATGTATTAGAAATCAGAGTTTGGCATTTGTCACCTTGACTTAACTATACTTTTAGACTCATCATATATCTTCACAAGCTAAGTGAGATGCCAGGAACTACTACTAGGTGACATAGATATCCCTTCTTAGATCTATATTCCTCTGAGGATAGCATTTTTGGGCTGGCCATGTTAGTGATTTTGTTGGTTTTTGAGGTCTCTTTGCTTTTGCAGATGATCTCTCTATTCACAGCCTCCCTCCATACAGACACTCCATACCCCCCCACTAATCTCCTCAATCTTAAGCAGGAGTTAAGACCATTCTTAAGGATAACACCTACAGGAGCTCCATCCAAACTTTTTGGACTGCACTGTCTAAGCCTCTAAATACAAAGTTGGCAGCATTCTAATTTGGGCATTTCAATTTTCTAATGGTCTCATCATTAATCCTAACTACATTCACCACCATTGGTCATGTGGGCATAATTTTCCTCTTGGCTATCTTAGGTTATGTTCTCACTATCTGAGGGTAGAGATTAACCATCACATGTTCAACGTGAGGAACACAGTACAGGATTTTCTATTTATAGGAGGGGGAGGAGGAATATTTTATCTTTGTATGCTCAACTTATAATGAGATATCACTTACAACTTATCTGTCTTATTCAGATATCACGGTCAAAAGTGTTTTGCCTTATTCTCAGAGAGGTGGATAATTTTAATCATCACTTGCTTCAAAGCTCTCTTGTTCCAACTACTGGGATCACCTATTTCTTCTTCCCTGTTATGACTAATAGTAGAATGAATCATCCTGAAGCTATGGTAGTTAATCAAGATGACAATGTAGAGTCGTAGACCCACCAAACACTTCCCCTTTACATGGAAATTGCTCAACATATGTCTCATTCTAGTGGACTAGTACATGGTGTATTACCAAGATGTTCCAGTAAGGCTCATATTCATCCCACTAAGGCTCAAATTTCCCCAGCACCATGTTCACCCCTCGTGGGATGGTATCCTGTGAAAGCAGCTTGTATATTATGGTTCGAGCCATGTGTAGGCCTTGGGTGACTTTGGTGAAATCGGTAGCCCCCACTTGTGGTTTCTTAGATACAGGTTGATGGAATCTCTATTGCACTGCCACAATTGGGGTGGAATGGGGATCATCAAAACTCGTATGTAACCTAGTCATGTGCCCTGAAGGAGTTATCAAAATCTTGGAAAGAAGAGAGGGTTGGAAGATGATCCTTTGTAACTATGTCAATCACAGAGCTCCTTTGGGTAAGGAGTCATAGTAGGTCATGAACCTATAAACCCCTGTCGTCACACCGACGGTGATTAAAGCTAAAGGGAACTTTGTTGCTCAAATTATCTTCAAGGCCTGTGAGGTTGTTCAGCCTTTTGTAAATTGGAAAGGACCAGGATTCACATTTGGCATGTCTATCAACAATCGCTCGATAAGGTCATCACCTATCCTCTTAAATGAAGGCAAGACCATGGCCAAGTGACCTTGGTTCTCGGCCTTGAGATTCTTTAAAAAAATAGTTAATATTGTTCAATACCTTTTCACTTCTCAATTAACAAAAAAATAGTGCAACAATGTTTCATTAGACCCAAGCAAATGGAAATTCTTATTGTGCAGAGAATACACTTGTATGTGCTAATATTTTCATACATGAGCATACATGTCCAAAAGGTGGTACCAGGCATGGTGCATCTATGCCAACTCCTAGAGTATTGGGGAAGGGGCACCATGCACCACAAATAGGGACCCTCCTACTAACTTGGTTGCCCCTTCTATTTGTCCTTGACAAACTCATCATAACAAAGGAAGGCCAAGATACAAAGTTGGCAGAGTGGCGTGAGAGAGGAGAGAGCATCACCACAACTCGACGTAGCTTTCCAACATGGCTATTGAATGATAACTTTCTAACACTTGCACTCTCAAACTTACCATGTCTTAATGGCATTTTTTTTAGACTTTGAATATTTTTGTTATTTGGCCAAGTGGCTCTATGAGGATATTTGATTTAAATGATTATGGCCAAGTGGGTCTATGAGGATATTCGATTAAAATGATTATAGCCAAGAGGAAATATCTTTACACTAGATGATATAAATCAATTTTGGTAGCTTTAATGGCTTTTGAAGCCTACTATTTTTATCATGTGCTGGTCACCCACATGGCCCACTTTTTTTGTAAACTTGCCCTATTTGTGTATATTTTGCATATTATCAGTCAAAGGAAGCATTTTTTCACAAAATTGAAATTCATTCCAAGTAAAAATTTATTAACTAAATAAAAATTCAAGATTAGTGATCTTTATTGTTCCAATGATGGAAGGTCATTACAATAACTTTCCAATACCAACGGACTTGACTAAAAGACAGTTAAAAACAATGAGGTGTTATCCTCCAAGTGCTTCAAAGATGAGTCAACAAGCTACTTTCAACTCCAACATTCATGTATGCTATGTGGGCCAACATCTTAAGCACTTGTATCTTATAAGGCATCAGATGGTGGAGGCGCCACCTTTAAACATACAAATCAATGAGTTGATAATGGGGAGGTGGAGGGAAGTCTATATCCAACTGAAATTCCATGTACCAATATATCTTGCTTGAACTCAAAAAGGGTTGGTTAAACCCTATGCATAATTAGCAGGACTAGTCTACGAAACAACCTTTACTAATGCACTTGAAGATTTTCCTTTTGAGCTTTTCAAATTCACAAATGGTTTGAGGAATTCTTTAAGCCAAACAACCCATGAGTTCATCACCATTGATTCAAGCTCTACCACATCAAAGAAAAATGATCTCCTTGTCCTTTGTCCATTCTACCAAGGATGCTACAATGCAAAAGACAAGGTGAAGCTACAGAGAATCGACAGAAGGCTTCTCTTGGGCATGCCTTTTGAAATCCCAAGGAGGTAATACACATTAATAAGTGATCAAATTTCTCACAAGCATGCAAGATTTGCAAAAAATATAAGATTGGCCACCTAATCAGGGGGCACAAGTAGAGTTGTTTTGTGTTTAATGTCTTAATGAAGTTGCATGCATCAAATAATCTGCGCTTAATGATAAATTACCTGTCTTCGGTTATGGCAGCAAGTGACACCATGTCTTCCCAATACAATTGCAGTAACAGAAAATCAGTTTCCTAAACCTGCACTAAAAGAACGCCTAGAAGAGGGAAGAACCATTGACATATGTAGTTCAATGGATATGTTGAACTCTTCATCTGTGTGAAGAAAGACTGCTATAACTACAAATTCCTGCACCAAAAATTCTACTGCTAGAACAGAATCATTGTCTCAAAAAAATCAATGCAACAACCTCAACAATACACAGGAATTAAAACAACAGAGAAGCAGTCCATCAGTGAAGGCAGTACGAAAAGCTTAATATTTTAAAACAATTCCCATTAAGGGCCTTGAAAAGAAGCCGTGCAGTATAATCAATTCCGTCATGGCAGAAGAGCACAAACCTGGTCATTTCATGCCACAAAGAAGTTCAGAGGTTCAGGTGCAGCATGCCGCCGCAGAGGCTTCAATCCTTCTTGTTCTCTAATTCCTGGTAGCACGCAATTTCACTTTCAGGAATGATCTTCATTTTCTCCATTCTCTAGAAGTGAAACGGTCATAATTTCACTTATCTTCCTGTTAACAGTTAGTTCAGGGGGAGAAAAAAGCAGTGAGTTCAGGAACGGAAAAGCAGTAAGTTCAGGGACGGAAAAGCGAACTGTATTAGTTCAGGGAGAGAAAAGCAATGATTTCAGGAATGGAAAAGTAATTTACCTCATCTGCAAAGGGTTGGTGCAAATAAGAGGAAAGAGGGCTTGTTCTGTCCGCTAAAGAGAAAAGCAGTCTGAAGGTTCAGAGAGGAAAGAACGCTTTTCTATCCCATCCGTTGCAAGAAAAAGCAGTTTAGAGAGAGACGCAATTTATCTAATCTACCCAGCCTGTCGCCTATTCCTATCGGTTGAAGACCGTTGAAGGAAGGGAAGTGGGAGAAGTGTCTCTGCTGGAGGGAATCGCCTATATATATCTCAATCTTACATACTTTCAAAACATTTTTCTCTTCCTCGTCCTAATATTCTATTTGAGCTTCCTGTATGTATGTGTGCCTCTCTAGTCTGTGCATGAGTCCTGACTTTGCCTATCCTGAGTTGAGTCTGTATGTAATAGCTGAGGAAGGTGGAGTGTACTGCACTGCACGGGAGGCGAATTGGTTTCAAATATCTAATCTGCTCTACTATAAAAGGACCTCTGCTAAATGAGGTTGAGCTAAGCTGCCTTCTACACAATGGAGATTCATGACTTCTCTACATAACCGTATGTATCACTAGCTTCTTCTTTTCTTTTAATTTATGTACTAATTCATTTCAACCTTGCCTTGCTTTTCAACAATACTTTCATATTTATAGAGGAAACTATGCAGAGCCCCAAAGAACCATGCAGTGGAAACTTTCATATTTCCTATATATCCTCTGTATATCACTCTACCGCCTCTATACTCTGTATATCACTCAGCCGCCTCTACTTTATTTAGTAGTAATATTCGAACCTGTGATCATCTCAAACTTGAGATTCTTCCTAATGTGGATTACATAAGTTAATGATTTTTTCTTTAAGAGCATAGTTTAGGTATTTTTTTAGAGCTAGAGATATTTCTTTAAACTCTTCTTCTACATCCTTATTGAAATTGCACCAGATGGTTGCAATCTGTCGCCCATACCCTCCCAGAAATCCAACCATGCATGAAATGGAATCCTGTATATCACTCTGCCGCCTCTATCCTCTGTATATCACTGTGCCGCCTCTAATTAATTTAGTAATATGCAAACAAGTGATCTCAAACCTGAGTAATATGCAAACCTGTGATCCCAAACCTGAGATTTTTCCTACCTGTGGATTACATATGTTAATGAGTTTTTATATAAAGAACATAGTTTAGGTATTTTTTTTAGGGCTCCAGATATTTCTTTAAGCTCTTATTTTACATCATTATTAAAATTGCACCGGATGGTTGCAATCTGTCACCCATACCCTCACAGAAAGCCAACCCTGCAGGAAATGGTTTTCCTCTGTATATCACTATTCCGCCTCTATCTTCTGTATATCACTCTGCCGCCTGTAATTTGTTCAGTAGTAATATGTGAACCTGTGATCTCAAACCTGAGTAATATGATCCCAAACCAAGGATTCTTCAAACTTGAGATTCTTCCTACATGTGGATTTTTAGGGCTTTTAAACTCTTCTTTTACATCCTTATTGAAATTGCACCCAATGGTTCCAATATGTCGCCCATACCCTCACAGAAAGCCAACCGTGCAGGAAATGGCATCTGCCCACCAGGTAATCCAGGCATCCTGGCATCTGCCCACCCGGTACAGTAACATGGGCATCATTATAGTTTAGGTATTTTTATGTCGTGGTTTTTATAGTTTGTGACCGATCTGCAGTAACATGCGCATCATTCTAAGAGTTTCCTGTATCGATCATAGATCAAGATGTTTCCTTATCGATCTAGATCAAGATCAAGATGCGCATCGATCTAAGAGCTCAATATGGATATTATAATTGAGTAGACAAAGGCATGGTGGCTAAAGAAACCCGAACTGCAGCGAGGGTGGCTAAAGAGTGACACCATAGTCGGTTGGTATTTTTTTTTATACTTCGATTAGAATGCATGGTTTAGGTATTCTTTTTATCCACACAAAGTTTATTATTTGAGCTCATGCCTTCTGTATATATATGTGTGTTTCTTTTTCCTTCTTATTTTAAAGAACACAGTAATTTGAGCTTATAATCCTATGTCTTATTAATATTTTTTAAAAAATATAAATATCAGAGATATTTTTTTTTAAATATATATGTTTTATTATTACTTAATATTTTAAGGTTTGTATGTTAGTTTATTTTTCAAAATATTAAGGTTTTTACGTTAGTTTATTTTTCAAAATTTATATTGAGTAGAACAAAATATTAATATTTAAAAATATATCATATTAATTTAGTTTGTAGGTTTGAAATTGTAAACAATGGATTAAGATTTCTCTCTTAACCCAATACTAACTAACAAAACACATTAATATTACTTTTCAAATTTACAAAAGATTAATTAATACTTTTTCTGATTGTGTCTATTAGTTGAAAGGCCTAGTGGTATTTAAATTTGCATCAAAGTTTAGAAGAATATGTATCATATTATTGAGGTTGATTCCCTTTTTATGGTCATATCATATCGTGTATGTGAAGAAGTAGAAGAGGAGGAGGAGGCACGGGTGGAAGGGGAGGCACATGTGGAGGGGGAGGAGGGGGAGGAGAAGTAGGAGGAAGAGGAGTATAGATAGGAGGAGTGGAAGTGAAAAGAAGAGGGAGGAGGAGGAGGAGGAGTAGAAGTAGAAAGAGGAGGGGGGAAGAGGTGGGGGAGGAGGAGGGGGGGAAGGAGGAGGAATAGGAGTGGAAGGAAGAGGGAGGAGGATGAGTAGAAGTAGAAGTAGAAGTAGAAAGAGGAGGGGGGAAGAGGTGGAGACTGATGATTGAGGGAGGGGGGGGAAGCAGGCGAAGGAGGAGGAGGAGGGGGAGGGAAAGGGAGGAGGAGGAGGAGGAGGAGGAGGTGGGGGGGTGGGGAGGGGCAGGAGGAGGAGGGTGAGGAAAAGGGAGGGGGAGGCATAGGTAGGAGGAGGAGGAGGATGAGTAGAAGTAGAAGTAGAAAGAGGAGGGGGGAAGAGGTGGAGGATGATGATTGAGGGAGGGGGGGGAAGCAGGCTAGGGAGGGGGGGGGGGGAAGCAGGCGAGGGAGGGGGAGGGGGGGGACAGGGTCGGAGGAGGAGGAGGAGGAGGCAGAGGGAAAGGGAAGGGGAGGCATAGGTAGGAGGAGGGGGGTGGGGAGGGAAGGGGATGGAAGGCAAAGGAGGGGTGGGGAGAGGAGGAGGGAAAGGGAGGCATAGGAGGAGGAGGAGGCGGGAGGGGGACATGGAGGTAGAGGGGGATGAGGGGGAGGGGGAGGGGAAGGTTGAGGAGGGGGATGAAGTGTAGGGAGGGGGTGGGGGAAGAAGAGGGGGGATGAAATGGAGGGAGCAGGGGACAGGAGAGGAGGGGAGGCAGAGGTAATGGGGAGGGGGAGGTGGGGGGGGGGGGGAGAGGCGGAGGAGGAGGAGGGGGGGAGGGAGGCAGGAGGAGGAGGAGGAGGAGGGGGCAGATGAGTAGGAGGAGTAAGGGGAGGGGAGGGGAGAGGTAGGAGGAGGCACAAGGATGGGGGGAAGGGGAGGGTGAAGGGGGAGGAATCAGACGGGGAGGAGGAGGGGGGAGGAGGAGGGGGCGGATGAGTAAGGGGATGGGAGGGGGAGAGGAGGTGGACAAGGGGGGGGGAGGTAGGAGGAGGCACGAGGATGGGGGGAGGAGGAGAAGGGAGAGGGTGTAGGGGAGGAGGAGGGGGAGGGGGAGGGTGTAGGGGGAGGAATCGGACGGGGAGGGTGTAGGGGAGGAATCGGACGGGGAGGGTGAAGGGAATCGAACGGGGAGGGTGAAGGGGGGGAGGAGGAGGAAGTGGGGGGGGGGTGAAGGGAGAGGCGGAGGAGGAGGAGGGGGGAGGGGGAGGCAGGAGGAGGAGGAGGAGGAGGGGGCAGATGAGTAGGAGGAGTAAGGGGAGGGGAGGGAGAGGTAGGAGGAGGCACAAGGATGGGGGGAAGGGGAGGGTGAAGGGGGAGGAATCAGACGGGGAGGAGGAGGGGGAGGAGGAGGGGGCGGATGAGTAAGGGGATGGGAGGGCGAGAGGAGGTGGACAAGGGGGGGGAGGTAGGAGGAGGCACGAGGATGGGGGGAGGAGGAGAAGGGAGAGGGTGTAGGGGAGGGGGAGGGGAGGGGGGAGGGTGTAGGGGGAGGAATCGGACGGGGAGGGTGTAGGGGAGGAATCGGACGGGGAGGGTGAAGGGAATCGAACGGGGAGGGTGAAGGGGGGGGAGGAGGAGGAAGTGGGGGGGGGGTGAAGGGGAGGAGGAGGAGGAAGCAGAGGGGGAGGGTGAAGGGGAGGAGGAGGAAGCGGAGGGGAGGGGAAGGGTGAAGGGGATGAAGGGGAGGAGGAGGAAGCAGAGGGGAAGGGGAGATGTAGAAGGGGAGGGTGAGGATGAGGTTGAAACGGAGGTGAGGATAGGGAAGGAGAGGTGGAGGAGGAGAAGGGGGCATGGATGGGGAGAGAAGGTGGGAGGAGGAGAGGGAAGGTGAAGGGGGAAGGGGAGGAAAATCAAGGGAGCAGGAGGATGAGGGGGAGGGGATGGGAGGCACAAGTGGAGGGGGGTGACGGTGATGACAGAGGAGGTTGGGGTGAGGGACAAGAGGAGGAGGCGGTGTTGGACGAGGAAGAGGCGACAAAGAAGGAGGGGGTAGGACGATGAGAAGAGGAAGGGGTGGAGGTTGAGGCTGAGGAGGAGGAGGTGGATGGGAGGGATGAGTAGGGAGAGGGGAAGGAGAGGAGAGGGGGACGAGGTAGAGGCGGTGGAGGAGGAGGGGGGAGGATTGCAGGTAGGAGGAAGGGGAAGAGGCCGAGGAAGAGGAGAAGGAGGGGGAGGGGGATGGGGGGTATGAGTAGGAGGAGTAGGGGGAGGGGAGGGGAGGGGTGGAGGAGGTAGAGGGGGAGGAGGAAGGGATATGGGAATGAGAGGAGTGGGAAGTAAGGGGAGGCATAGCAAGGGAGCAAGAGGAGTGGGAAGTAAGGGGAGGCATAAAAGGGGAGAAGGAGGAGGAGAAGGGGGCAGGGATGGGGAGTAGAGGTTGGGAGGAAGGGAGGGGGAGGTGGGGTGGTGCAAGTGTGGTGATAGAGGAGGAGGGGAAGAAGGGGGGAGGGGCAAGAGGAGGATATAGAAGGGAGGGGGGAGAGGGGGTGGCAGGGGGGAGGGGGTGTAGAGGAGGGGGAGGGGAGCAGGAGGAGGGGGAAGTAATGGGAGGCACAACAGGAGGAGGGGGGAAGTAATGGGAGGCACAACAGGAGGAGGGGGAAGTAAGGGGAGGCATAGTAGGGGAGCGGGAGGAGTGGGAAGTAAGGGGAGGCATATCAAGGGATCCGTAAGCAAGGAGAGGGAAGGGGAGGTGGAGGAGGAGAAAGGGGCGAGGATGGGGAGCAAAGGTGGGGAGGAGGGGGGGGAGGGGAGACAGATCAGGGTAGCAGGAGGATGAGGGAGGGGATGGAGGTGAGGAGCAGGGGGGAGGGGCAGGGGGAGGTGGAGGTGGAGGGTGCAAGTGTGGTGACAGAGGAGGAAGGGAAGGAGGGGGAAGGGGCAAGAGGAGGAGGCAAAGGTGGAGGGGAGGGGAGGGGAGGGGAGTGGGGGGTAGGAGGAGGAGAAAGGACAGAGGGAGGAGGTGGAGGTGGAGGGGGAAGGGAATGTGGAGGAGGAGGGGAGCGGGAGGAGGAGGAAGGAAGGGGAGGCATAGTAGGGGAGCGGGATATTAGAGTTTTCACTTTAATTCAATGTTATCTAGGATCTTTAATTGAAAGAATAGCAAGCAAAAAAAAACACAATAGAAACAATAGTTTTCCTCGGGGAAACCATAAAGGAGAAAACCCCACAACTTCCTCAAAGATAGACTTGTCACTAATACAATATCAAGAAAAAATGGAAAACCCAAAATATGTCTTCTGTAGCTCTCTCTCTTTCTCCTCCAGCGAACTTGTCTTCTCTGCCTTGCTATTTATACTTTACTTTTGACTTGACCTTTTTACCTAACTAGGTTGGCCTCAATAAAACTGACTATGCCGAATTCTCTAGGGAGACTCAATAAAGCCTTTTAAATTTGACTCTAGGGGATCTAATGCCCCGACTTACAAGGGAGGTTTTACCTCAATGACTTTGCATGACCAAACATAATAATGACATCTCTGACCAGAGGAAAAACATCTCCGTCGGAGATACAAATAAAATACAATAATAATATCAATATAAAATACAAATGAATATCTTTCGAAGTTACATTTACATCAACACTCCCTCTTAAGTAGTAAGGTCTTCTCTCGTCATAGTCATCATCACCCTAGACACAATTATGGACAACGCCATCATCGTGGGATCATCTTCAATGCTGGAACATCATCATCAACACTGGATCATCATCGTCGTTGCTACAGCAATCCTCATTCTGTTAATCATTGATTAGTGACATCTCTCGAATCTATCCATCATAGGAATTTCTGCAGAGCTAAACCTTTTTCATGTTGGATGTAGGCCTAGTCCTCATGCAGGTCTTCATCATCTCTGCAAGTAATCCATCGAGTAGGTACAACCCAGGACCACTCATTACATTTCCAGTGTAATCACATGTGTCTCCTACTATCTTCTCATCGTATCCAGATCATCTCATCGTCACACGGAGCACAACCCAGATGCACATCTCATGTCCAACAGACCACCTGCATCTCCCACCTAGTGGGTACAGCCCAGGAGCACCCTAGGTGCATTATGTCTCTCAACATTCATTCCACGTCTACCAGCATGAGAGCACAGTCAGGAGCACCCTAGGTGCATTACGTCCCAAGGACCACCTATGTCTTCCACCATGTGATATCCTTCCTAGGCACACACAAAGTGTCTTACGACCGGTGGACCTCTCAGCGTCTCCAGTATGGGAGGACAATCAGGAGCACCCCAGGTGCATTACGTCCCAAGGACCACCTATTCCTACCACCATATGAGAACCAACCCTACATCTACCAACATGGAGAGAACAATAAGGAGCACCCCAGGTGCATTATGTCCCAAGGACCACCTACGTCTACCACCATGTGAGAATCGGCTCTAGTGCATCTGCATCTTTCGGTCTCATCACTCCCTCTTAGGAGGAACCTCGATCTGGATAACACCAAGTCTCTCTCTAAAGTACTCGAACTTCACTATAGCTAATGACTTGGTCAACACATCGGCTATATGCTTATATGTCGCCACATACTAGAGCTTCATTGCTCCTCTCTGCACCATATCCTAGATATAGTGGTACTTGATCTCAATGTGCTTCGACTTGTCATGGAACACCGGGTTCTCGGACAACTTCACGCAAATATGGTTGTCATAGAAGATACAAGTCGCCTCTAACTAGAGATCAAGCAAATCTGACAGTAGATTCCTAAGCCATACTGCCTCACAACTATTCGAACAAGATGCAACATACTCTGCTTCAACTGTACTCAGTGCCATGCATGACTGCTTCCTGATAAACCAAGAGATCATACTAGATCCCAGACTAAAGGAACATCTTGAAGTGCTCTTCCTATCTATGGCACTGCCTGCCCAATCCGAATCAACATAACCATGCAGGTTAATCTTCTGATTCGCCTCATACTTGATCCCATAGTTAACTGTACCCTTCAAGTACCTCAATATATGCTTTGCAGCAATCAAGTGAACATGTCTCGGATCCATCGGGAACTGGCTCAGGGTGTTAATAGCAAAGCATATGTCTAGTCTCTTGTTCGTCAGGTACATCAACGAACCAATCATCTAACGGTACATCATGGCATCAACTGTCTCTGATGAAGCATCACACAGTAGCTTCAAGTTCGATGCTAATGGTGTGGCCATAGCCTTGCAGTCGATCATTCCGAACCTCTTTAGAATCTCTACTACATACTTTCCTTGACCAAGGAAGATTCCATTCGCACTCTACCACACCTCCATGCCTAAGAAATAATGTATCATCCCTAGTTCCTTCATCTCGAACTCTGGGGAAAGCCTCCTTTTCACATTTGCAATGAGCTCATCCTCACCTGTCAGAAACAGGTCATCTACATATTGCAAAAGTATCACTGGACTTCCACCTTCAACCTTGAAGTAAAGGTTGGAATCTTCTTTACTCTTGGTAAATCCTAAGCTTATCAAGAAACTGTCCATCCCGTCGTACCATGTCCTGGGTTCCTGCTTCAATCCATACAAGGATTTCTTCAACTTGCACACATGAGTCTTCCTGTCATGTGTCTCAAATCCCAGTGGTTTCTCCATGTACACTTCCTCCTCAACTACACCATTCAAGAATGTTGTCTTGATGTCCATTTGGTGTACCTTCCATTTCATTACTGCTACCAATGAAAGTATATATATGATGGAAGTGTATCTTGCTACAGGTGCAAATGTCTCTTCGTAGTCTATGCCTTCCTTCTGGGAGAAGCCACGTTCCACAAATATTGCCTTGTGTTTCTCAATGCTACCATCTGTAGCATGCTTGATCTTGTAGATCCACTTCGAAGTCACAACAGACTTCCCTTCTAGTCTCGAAACCATCTCCCATACATCATTCTTCATAATCGACTAGTACTCCTCGATCATGGCATCCTTCCATTCTTTCTTCTTTGTTGCTTCCTCGTAGTTGGAAGGTTCTTTGTCAATGATGTCACACAACAGGGCCACATAGATGGAGTATGGTCTAGGTCTCTTGCTTTCTCTATGCATCCCATCTGGAGCACCATACTTCTATACATCTTGTATTGCTTCTCGTACCCATGATGGTCTTCTTTTGTGGGAGTTCTTCTCACGTGGTGGATCTACAGGTTCTTGTGGTTTTGTCATGTCGTGGTCTTCATGATCTTTTGGAATCACTTCTTCCATCACTGAGTCTCTAATCCTGGGAACTTTGGGTTCTTCATTTTGTTCAATAGGTAGTTTTCTTGATTTGATGTATGTTGAGTCTTCATCGCTTGTTCTTCGAAACAAGTCTCTCTTGTAGGTGGTACACGATATTTCCTACTAGTCAATTTAGTTGTGTGGTTAGAAACATTTCATAATTTTCAAAACAAATTCTTATGCATAAAGACATAGGTCACATAGTCATGAAACTATCTTAGCCAAGGTTTCAACACAACATTCATCCATATCCCGTATTCATACGGTAACTTTCTAAATGCCTTCCATCTCTACTAGAACATTGTTAAGAGTGTGCACTACTCCTAGCATGTCAGCAAAGAGGTTTCATTCCAGATAAGTAGAAATTGAATTTTGTACATTACCATAGGCCACTTACCCATCACATGCATATTAGTAGTGTACTGTTCATTAATGCAAATATCCTAATATGCATAATACACAACTAAATCTAGGAACATAAGTATGTACACAATTGAACAATATCATTTAAGTAGTTAGATATACAAGAAATGACAATTTAAATACTTATCTTTGTGTGTTTGTTGGTTGAACTCCCTCTTGATTTTTGCTTCCTTGCAGGAACTACTGGAGCCTCTGACAGTGTGCTCTACTTCATCGTCTGATTCTGAGGTCCTGTGCCTTTCTTGTTGATGATCAGAAATGTTGAGCAAGTATTCTACACTTTTTATTTGTGCCAGAGTAAACTTTGTGTGTCCTTTCTTCTGCATCCTAAACAATGTTGAAATGGATGAGAGGATTCCATAGAGCATCGACCTTTATTTGTTTTCCGGAGTCCAACTCTGTAGTAGTTTATCCTACTCCTTTCATGTGGTACTGAAATTCATCTCTAGATTCACCTTACGAGGTGGAACCTTCTGAATGGACCCTTATAACTGGTTACCTTCATTACAATACATATTCTTCATCAATTGAAGAATCATTTCTTTCTTCTTCTCTGGTTCTTTTCCTTGCAGGTTCATCATCTTCGGCGGTGTGAGCATGATGTCTCTTCTTGTTTGTCTTCTTGGAGGAACCTTTATTTATGGGACAGTCTCTTGAGTAGTGTCCTTTCTCATCACACGTGAAACATCTAATATTGGATAGATCTCTTCTGGGTCTCCTTTGTCTTTTGTGATGTTGGTTCTCCCTCTTATTGTGATTTCTTCTAGCGTGAATTGTGAGAGCTTGATCATCATTTTCTCCCATCTTCTCTTCTCGCCACGAGTCGAGCTTCTTCTTGTGTACATTCTTCCCATAGTCTACTGAATGTGATTAACTTCTTCCTGGAACATATCCCTTGACTGAATGAGTCCATGTTCATAACGATCTCTCCTTCTTCTACCTTTTCTTCAACTGCTTCAATTTGTTCCTTGATCCGTGAGACCCTTGTGAAGTAGGATTGCATGGTATTTGAGTTCTGGATCTTCATGTTCTTGAGTTGGGTCCTTAATGTCATCTTCTGATTGATGTTTTTCCCTTTGAATAGCTTTGTCAACGCATCGAACATCTCCTTGGGTGTATTCAAGGATGACACATGTGGGATGAGATGATCTTTAATGGAGTCTGCAATAATTCTCTTGGCCTTAACCAAGTTCTTCTTGTGGATAGCCTTAGCCTCATCTCCCTCTGGTGTTGGAACCTCTTCATTAACATCTTTGTCCAAATCATTTTCTTCAAGGACAAGAGAAATCCTATACTTCCATGCTCGAAAGTTATCAGCTCCCTCAAGCTTTAGTGTGGTGAGACATTTTGAATGAGTACCTTAAATGGAAATAGAAAATATTTAGGTCTTACCAATTAGAGATTCCAACCTAGTTTTGGAGTTGGTTGGCATAGGGTTTGTCAGAGAAACCCTAATTTTACAAAGTTGGAATCTTGAACTTTTTATTGGACAGGAATATGCGCCTCCTCAAGGCGAGTTGTCCAATGTACTCATTTTCTAAAATATGTGGACATAATCACAAAATACTTGATGCCCTAGTTTTCTTCCAGCAGTAGTGATGGGGAAAAAAATGAAAATTCTTGGATTTGAATTCTTCCTTCATAGGAAAATGTGCCCTCTTAGGGAGAGTTGGAATAAGATCCTTTTCAAGCTGATATGTGGAGGAAAGTGCCTTGAACAAGAATCCCTAGTTTCTCCAGGTCCCATGACATGGTCAAAAATCAAACTTCTTGGAACTGGGTTCTACTTCCTCCAAAAGATGCGCCCTCCTATGGAGAGTTAGCCTATCCCTCTATTCTTGATGATCTGTGGAGAGAAAACCTAAAACTAGAAATCCCTAGTTTCCCACTACTGCACAATGTCTTCTTTTCAGGTTAGCTTTGATACCATGTTAGAGTTTGCACTTTAATTCAATGTTATCTAGGATCTTTAACTGAAAGAATAACAAGCACAACAAAACACAATAGACACAATAGTTTTCCTCGAGAAACCATAAAGGAGAAAACCCCTTAACTTCCTCAAAGATAGATTTGTCACTAATACAATATCAAGCAAAAATGGAAAACCCAAAATATGTCTCCTGCAACTCTCTCCCTTTCTCCTCCAGCAAACTTGTGTGAGTGAGTAGTGTGTCCAAATGAGAGAGCAAGGATCTCTATTTATACTTTTCTTTTGACTTGACCTTTTACCTAACTAGGTCGGCCTCACTAAAACTAACTGAGCCGACTTCTCTAGGGAGACTCAATAAACCCTTTTACATCTGACTCTAGGGGATCTCATTCCCCGACTTACAAGGGAGGTTTTACCTCAATGAATTTGCATTACCAAACATAATAATGACATCTTTGACCCGAGGAAAAACATCTCCGTCAGAGGTACAAATAAAATACAATAATAATATCAATATAAAATACAAATGAATCTCTTATGATGTTACATTTACATCAACACAGGAGGATGAGGAAGAGGCAGGGAGAGGGAAGGAGAGGGGGAGGAGGATAAGGGGGGCAGGGATTGGGAGGAGAGGTGGGAAGGAGGGTGGAGGGGAGTAGGAATAGGGGGAGGGGTAAAGGAGGAGGGAGGCGAAGGAGTGGGGTGGGGGGAAGGAAGAGGGAGGAATAGGAGCAGGGAGGGGGGAAGGAAGAGGATAGGTAAGGAGAGGAGGAGGAGGAAGAGGAGGAGGGAGACAAAAGCGGAGGGGGAGGGGGGGAGGAGGAGGGAGACTGAAGCGGAGGGGGAGGGGGAGGGGGAGGAGGAGTAGGATGAGTAAGGGGAGGGTAGGGAGGTGGGGGTGAGTAGAAGAAGGAAAAGGAGGGGGAGGCAGAGGGAGAGGCAAAAGAAGGGGATGAGGCATAGGTTGTTGTAGGGGTAGGCGAAAGAAGAGGAGGGTGATGAGGCAGAGGAAGGGGGGGATTAGGAGGAGGAGGGGAGGAGGCGGGAGGGGGGATGGAGGGGGAAGAGGCGATGGAGGAGGAGGAAGGGAGGTAGGGATATAGGAGGAAGAAGGGGTGGAGACAGAGGAGGGGGACAAGAGGGGTAGGGTAGGAGTAGGTGTGAACAAGGAGCAACGAGGGGGGGGGGGGAGTAGGAGGAGGAGGATGAGGGGGGGAGGGGAGGTAGAGGAGGAGGAGCGGAGTTTGAAGAGGGAGAGGGAAGGAAGAGTGGGAAGGGGAGGAAGAGCAAGGGAGTAGGAGGATGAGCGGGGGGAAGGGGAGGTAGAGACAGAAGGGGAAAGAGTGACAACGAAGGAGGAGGTGGGGGGGGCAAGGTAGGGGAAAGAGGAAGAGGCAGAGGAGGAGGGAGAAGGGGAGAAGTGGTGGGAGGAGGAGGAGTTGGAGTAGAAGGAGGAGGAGGTAGGAGGAGGAGGAGGGGGGGGGTAGTAGAGGGAGGAGGAGGAGGAAGGATGGAGGAGGGAGGAAGAGGAGGGGGGTGAGGTGGAGGGGGGAGGAGGAGAGGGGAGAGGAGGAGAGAGGAAGAGGAGTGAGGAGGTAGGAGGATGAGGGGGAGGGAGAGGCAGAGGCACGGGAGGGATATGAGGTGGAGGGAGGGGGATGAGGCATAAGAGGAGGGGGAGGAAAAGGAAAATGAAAAGGAGGGGGATGAGGTTGATGGAATGGGAGAGGCAGAGGAGGTAGGGAAGGGGGAGGGGGAGGTGGATAGGAACAGGGGGTAGAATAGGAGGGGGGGGAGGTGAGAGAAGGAAGGGGAGGAGGCGAAGGGGGAGGGGGGGGGGAGGGAGGGAAGAGGTGAAGGAGAGGAGAAAGGGGAGGGGGATGAAGAAGAGGGGGAGGCAGAGGGGGAGGGGGAGGGGGAGGGGGAGGAGGGGAGAGGGGGACCTGGGGAGGATTATGATGAGTAAGGGGATGGAATGGGGAGGGGAGGAGTAGGAGAAGGGAGAGGAGGAGGAGGGAAGGAGGAGGAGGAGGAGGATGGGGATGGGGAGTGGGAGTGGGAGGGGAGGAGTACAAAGTGTAAGAAGGAGGAGGAGTAGAGGGAGGAGGAGGAGGAAGGAGGAGGAGTAGAGGGAGGAGGAGGAGGAAGGAGGAGGATGGGTATTTTAGGAGAAGGGGGAGGCGTAGTATGGGGATGAGGTGTGAGGGAGTGGGAGGAGGATGAACTAGTTGGTTTTCTTATAAGTTTATTTGTGTAATGAAAAAGATTGAAGAGGAGCATTCCTAAATCATCATAATTTTGATAAGTTAGAAGGTTCATTACACATGAATATAATGTGTGTCATTATATCATTTTAATAAACTCTAGAATGGGTTTAAGGGATAAATTATTATTACTATGATATATAAAATTAGTAAGAAGAAGAAGAATCATCATAATCTTGATAATTTAGACGGTCCATTACATAAGAATATAATGTGTGTCATTTGGTAGTAATATTATATGATTATAATAAACTACATAATAGTTTTAAGGGATACATTATTATTACTATGATATATAATTTAGTAATAATAAGAAGAAGAAGAAGATGAAGATGATGATGATGATGATGTTCTTGAGAAAGAAAAGTAAGGAACTACCTGGTTTGATTAGAATTTTATTTTTTGTGCTCAAAAAGCTTGAAGAGGAGCATTTCTAAATCACCATAATTTTGATAAGTTAGAAGGTTATGAAGGTCTATACAAGAAGAAGAAGAAGAAAAAGAAGATTATGATGGTGATGTTCTTGAGAAATAAAAGAAAAGTAAGGAACTACTTGGTTTGCTTACAATTTTTTTTGTGGTCAAAACGGCTTGAAGAGGAGCATTCCTAAATCACCATAATTTTGATAATTGGTTAGAAGGTTAGGCAAGTATGTATTGCAACAAAAATTTTGAAAACTAGGATCTAATGTGGTGTACGTAGGGAAATCTAAGGTTTTTCATCCTCAACACTCACAGTATCACAAAGATGACAAATTCTTTCAGCCAAGGAGTTTTAGGAATTGTCCAATGTCTTGTTTCATTGTGCAACTCATGAGAGTTCATTCATATTTTAGCTATATTGATCTTCTTCTTTATGACAGTTAAATTTGAGATATATTTTTTATCTTCTAGATTAGGGTTAATGACCTCCTTATTATATCTTAATTGTCTTTTAACCTATAATTTTTTATCACATCAAAACTTCTCTTTAAACTTCAATGTAATAATATTTTTGATATTCTCTATATTTTGCAAAGCACTTGACATTTTCATCGATCCCCCAATGTTTTAGCTGACACATGGCATATTTATGCCAACCCCATTCGAGCCTCAGGTAGTTTTGATTGGATTTTAAAGAAATTTTAGAAAGTCTTTGGTCTCCCAAGTTATTTAACTTTTTCTTGTAGATTAGGTACCTAGTCATAGTTATGCTCTCAATGAGGGAAAGACCCACATCTATGAGGAGAATAGGATAGGGATGTTGCTTTTAATTTTAAGATTATAATTTTAAAACACTTCTAGATTTACTCTATCTTTCTCCAAAATTGTTTAGAGATGTTGCAACCCCAAACTCCATACCCATACATGAGAATGGGAGTTTTATCACACCATAACTTCTCTTTAAACTTCAATGTAATAATATTTTTGATATTCTCTATATTTTTCAAAGCACTTGACATTTGCATAGATCCCCCAATGTTTTAGCTAACACATGGCATCTTTATGCCAACCCCATTTGAGCCTCATGTAGTTTTGACTGGATTTTAAAGAAATTTTAGAAAGTCTTTTGTCTCCCAAGTTATTTAACTTTTTCTTGTAGATTAGGTACCTAGTCATAGCTATGATCTCAATGAGGGAAAGACCCACATATATGAGGAGAATAGGATAGGGAATATTGCTTTTAATTTTAAGATTATAATTTTAAAACACTTCTCGATTTAATCTATCTTTCTCCAAGATTATTTAGAGATGTTGCAACCCCAAACTTCACACCCGTACATGAGAACGGGAGTGACGAGTCTCAAAGAGGAGTTTCTTTTTATCCCACATCACAATATTTGTTGATTTACAATTATTTTCAAGACCAAAACAATCTTTCCACCCTCCATTAATCCTTCTCTTGATGTTGTAGTTCCAATTGAGCCTGTGATGTATATTAGTTTATGTTGAGATATGGTTGTCATTGATGTCAACTTATGTCAAAGAGGATGTCAATTGAATCAGTTTGATTCATTGATGAAAATTGATGCAATATTCCAACAACAGTTTGAATAAGTATATGGAAGCCACTGTGAAGAAGTATATGCGCAAGCAAGATGGAGAAGTATATGGATGAAAACATGAAGAAGTGTATCCAGAAGTGAATCCAGTATGTTTAGAGGTATATCATGCACATCCACTTTGAAGAAGTACATAAGGTACATATAGTACATGTGGTACATGACTAGGTCTCAAGTCCATCCATTCATAGTCCTTCAAGGTACAAGCTAAAGTGTTGGTTAGACATAAGATTGAATAGTGCGCAAGCAAGTCAAAGAGTTCATTGGATAAAGCTTAGAGTGTGCAAGCAAGTCAAGAGCTCATTGGACAAGGATCGGGAATGTGCAAGAAGCATGGAATAAGAAATGGTCAAGCAATTATGTAAGTCCTGAAATCATGCGAGTATCCCCAATTAGAGAAAGCTTTCAGTTAAGAAAGCATGCACAAGTACCAAGAAGGGTGTGGCAGTTGAATATATCATATGCGCAAGTTTCAAAGGCAATGGTACATCAATGGTGCAAGACCACACCACAAGGGTTAAAGTCCCAAAAATTGAAGAATAGTATATGCTCAAATTCCACAAGCAATGGTACACCAAAGGCGCAAGACTTTATCGCAAAGGGTAACGTCCCACTAATCGAGGACCACGTATGCTCGAGATCCACAAGAGATGACTCATCAATGGCGCAAAACATGAAATATGACAAACGCATAAACGATGAAGCAAAGAAGAAGGAAATCCACAACCAACTTGTAGACATAAAATCCATGTAGGACATGTATAAATAAGGATCAAGTTGGATATTTTGAAGTAAGCATGATAGCAAGTATGAAGTTCCTGTAAGTGGAAGATACATATTTATATCTCTGGCATCAAGGGCTCGTGGAACCAAAACAATATGATCTAGCAGAGAGCCGAGTGTGCACAAGCACGGGAATGGAATAGCTAACGGTGCGCAAAATGATGCTATGAATCTATGACAATTGCGCGGAGATAGAAAAGAAGAATGCAAAGTATGCACAAGTGTGTGAGGAGCGAATGATAGTATTGCAGACATCACGCAAATAGTCACAGAAGTTCAGAAGTGCGCAGAGACAAATCTAAATTATAGAAGAAGATACATGATGTGAATAATTTGCACTGATGCACAAGGATGAAGTTGAAGTGTGCAAAGTACATAAGTCCGTCAGATGTGCGAAGACAGAGTTGCAGTGGAATCAAGTATGCACGTCATGATGAGGACGATCTAAGAGAAGTGCGTTAAACTGAAAGGACGAATCATATGATGCACAGAAAGTCACATATTGTTTGAAAGACTGTAGCACTCAAATAGAATGGACACATCTCAGAAAGTGCACAGTTCCATCTGATACTGAGATGCAATATCAGAAGAACAATTATTAGTTGATGTGCAATATCAGTTGAAGAATGCAATTGTACAATAGCAGAACGAAATACTGAATATTGACACAGACTGCAGTGGATGAAGCAACACATAATATATGAAGTGCGACATCAATGGTGAAGTTGAAGTGAAGTGTTGAAGTTAAATTGAAGTGTTGAAGTTAAATTGAAGTGTTGAAGTTGTTAATATTTAATATGCTAAGACAGAAAATAGCAGCATTACATTCCATTTCACAATAATAGCATATACAGGATCACTGAAGAAACAACAAGCACAGCATAAACACAAGAGACACAGATTTATCCTGGGAAACCCTCATGGGGTAGAAAACCCAGCAAAGCTTCCTCAATATAGATGACCATCAATATACAAATATGCAAACCAAAGACATGATCTCCTCCTCCACCATAGCAGACCTCTCCTCCACAAGTGCACCACTCTCAAGTGAGTGAGTGTGTGTAAAATGAGGAATACACCTCCTCTATTTATACACTACTCTGACTTGTCTTTTACACAAATCATGTAGGCTCGTATTTAACCATTGGGTTAAATACCCCACTGCAACTGACTGGGCCGACCCCTCTAGGGTGGTCTAATAACCCTTTGACCCACATAACACATACAGGGCCGACCCCCACTAGGGAAGTCTAATAACCCAAGTTACCACATTCTGACGGAGGAATAAACATCTCTGGATATACAATAAGATCTTCAAGGAGGAATGAAACATCTCCAGAATAATAAAGTACAAATATAATATTCTTTGAAATTACAATATCTCAACACTCCCCCTTAACGAGAAGGATATTATAACAGCATCTGCACGAGCAAGGAGTCATCAACATCATACATGATACATCTATAAATCATTGGAAGCTTTCTCAACATCATTAGTAACTCAAGCAGTTACTGGAACATCTTCAATACTGGAACATCAACATCTTCAGTACTGAGTCTTTATCTTCTACAGCACTCGAATAGCTACAACAACATCAACATCTGGATCCTCACGATCATCAGCATCGTCATCATACCATCATCAGCATCGGGATCATCTCGATCTACAGCATCTGGATCATCTCGATCTACAGCATCTGGATCATCTACAACATCTGGATCATCTCGATCTATAGCATCTGGATCATCACAATCTACAGCATCTAGATCATCTCGATCTACAGCATCTGGATCATCACGATCTACAGCATCTAGATCATCTCGATCTACAGCATTTGGATCATCTCGATCTACAGCATCTGGATCATCATGATCTACAGCATCTGGATTATCTGTATTAGTATCCACACCAATACATCTATCATCAAAACATGTATTCTTACTAATACATATATTATCAAAAGCATGTATTCTCACTAATACATCTATCATCAAAAGCATGTATTCTCACTAATACATCTATCATCAAAAGCATGTATTCTCACTTAATACATCTATCATCAAAAGCATGTATTCTCACTAATACATCTAGCATGTATTCTCACTAATACATCTATCATCAATAGCATGTATTCTCACTAATACATCTATTATCAAAAGCATGTATTCTCACTAATACATCTATCATCAAAAGCATGTATTCTCACTAATACATCTATCATCAATAACATGTATTCTCACTACTACATCTATTATCAAAAGCATGTATTCTCACTAAATACATCTATCATCAATCATAGCAGCATACCCTGCAACACACACAATCATATTACAGGATGATCAATCCCGCTCTCTTTAGGACATAGGTCCATGGATGATACAATCCAGATCAAGTTCCAAGATGATCAATCCTTATCACTTTAAGACAAGTCTCATGTCTAGGGACGATGCAATCCCATCATGTACATTTTGAACCGAGGTCCAGGGACGATGCAGTCCTATCTTCAATTCTCGGAGACATCAGTCTACGGATCAATTATGGGACCTAAGTCCGGGGAAGATACAATCCCCTACCTGTTCATTCAGGACTTCATTATCGGAGACCCAGTCTATGACTCAATTCTGGGACTAGAGTCCGGGGACGATACAATCCCCCACCTGTTCATTTAGGACTTTATTTTCGGAGACATCATGTCTACGGCTCAATTTTGGGACCTAAGTCTGGGGAAGATACAATCCCCTACCTGTTCATTCAGGACTTTATTATCGGAGACCAAGTCTACGGCTCAATTCTGGGACCTAAGTCCGGGGAAGATACAATCCCCTACCTGTTCATTCAGGACTTCATTATCGAAGACCCAGTCTACGGCTCAATTCTGGGACCAGAGTCCGGGGACGATACAATCCCCCACCTGTTCATTCAGGACTTTATTTTCGGAGACATCATGTGTACGGATCAATTCTGGGACCTAAGTCCGGGGAAGATACAATCCCCTACCTGTTCATTCAGGACTTTATTATCGGAGACCCAGTCTACGGCTCAATTCTGGGACCTAAGTCCGGGGAAGATACAATCCCCTACCTATTCATTCAGGACTTTATTATCGGAGACCCAGTCTACGGATCAATTATGGGACCAGAGTCTGGGGACGATATAATCCCCTACCTGTTCATTCAGGACTTTATTATCAGAGACCCAGTCTATGGCTCAATTCTGGGACCAGAGTCTGGGGATGATACAATCCCCCACCTGTTCATTCAGGACTTTATTTTCGGAGACATCATGTCTACGGCTCTCTTTAGAACATGTGTTCAAGGATGATACAATCCCTCTTCTTTCTCGGAGACATTTGTCTACGGCTCACTTTAGGACTGAAATCCAAGGATGATTCAATCCTCACATGTCCACGAAGGACTTCATTCTTGAAGACATCTGTCTACCGCTCCTTTTAGGACTAAAGTCCAAGGATGATCCAATCCCCTCATGTCCACCAAGGACTTCATTCTCGAAGACATACGTCTACGGCTCTCTTTAGGACTGAATTCCAGGGATGATCCAATCCCCTCATGTCCACCAAGGACTTCATTCTCGAAGACATACGTCTACGGCTCTCTTTAGGACTGAAGTCCAAGGATGATCCAATCCCCTTGTCACCTTAGACCCTGTCTAAGGACCATCCACCAACCTCTCTGTCGGCATCACCAATATAGGCATCCACATCATCGACCTTACTGTCGATGCGGGCAATCTCATCATAAGTGATCACATCATTCCCCCTTTCGAGGAGGGTCCTTCTAAACTATTTTTTTAAGATTGTCTCGGAAAACTTTACTTGAGGTAGAGGTTTGGTTAGTACATCGGATCAGTAGAGGTTTGGTTAGTACATTGTCAACTTGTTACAAATTCAAACTTTAATTCTTTTCTACACCATATCTTGTATATAGAAATGTCAGATTTCTATGTGCTTTGACTTATCATGGAACACTGGATTCTCTACCATTTTGGTACAACTCTGTTTGTCACATGGGATCACAGTTGAGTCCATCTCTAAGTCAAACAATTTTGAAACCATACTACTTCATAGCTTTAGCAGAGCAAGCAGCCATATATTCTGCTTGTGCTAAGGGCCACACTAGATTGTTTCCTGCTAAACCACGAGATCCTAACTAATCCCAGACAATAACATCCTCTCGATGTGTTCTTCCTGTCTGATACAATTTCTGCCCAATCAACATCTGTGTAGCCATCTGAAGTCATGATCTCTAAGATAACATAGATCAAAGTCTATCGTATCCTTTAGGTACCTCATCACATGCTTTGCAACTAACAAGTGAACACATCTAGTTTCCACTAGATACTGACTCAAGGTGTTCACAGCAAAGCATATATCTGACCTAGTATTCGTTAGACACATCAATGACTCAATAATTTTTCTGTACAGACTTATATCCACTAACTCTGATGAGTCATCTGTTAACAACTTCAAGTTGGAATCCATGAGAGCGGCCATTCCAACACATCAAGTCCTTTTAATATTTCTCAGCATACTTTCCCTGATTGAGAAAGATTCCTTCTGAGCCTTGCCATACTTCCAGACCTAGGAAGTAATGCATCAATCTGAGATCTTTCATTTTCATTTCTGCAGCCATCTTCTTCTTTCTTTTCATGATCTGTTTCTCATCCCTTTTCAGAAAGAGATCATCGTCATACAATAATGGTATGATAGGTTCATCATCCACAACCTTAAGGTAAAGGTTAGGATCATCTTTACTTCTGGTAAATCCCAAGCTTTGTCAAGAAGCTGTCAATTGTTCATCATTCACACTCTGCATTGAGTGATATTCTGCATATCTATCTGTGCCATCTCTCGTTAGATGGGTATACTGATATGATCCTCAAAATCATTCGAACTCTATGGTGAGTTCCTTCTTGCATCCATGTCATATGTGTATAGAATCCATATTCAACCTTGTAGCAAAGGTTGAGATCCACATCATCCATGATGATCATTAAGCTCATCAATTGACTACCAATCCCAAGTACCCATACAGAACCTGATTCACACTTCTTCTTTAATTACACCATTAAGAGAATGGTCTTATCTATCCACTTGGAGCAAACATCTTGTCATGATTCTCTTCCTCTTTCTAAGAGAATCTTCTAGCAATGAGCCTTCTATATTTTGTTTGATTTGTAAATATTCTTGTTGAACATCCATCACTTGTTCGGTGTTCATCATTCTTCATGATCTTTCCTACATATCAAAATTAAGTACATGATTAGTAATACTTCATAATCATGAAATCATGTTGACATGATAACCTATTATGCATACAGATATCATTTACATAGTTATGCAACTATCTTGACCAATACTTTGGCACAACACTTTTCCATATCCTGTATGCATACAGTGGCTATCTAGATGCCTTCCATCTCTACTAGAACATACTATCGAGAGTGTGCACAGCTCTCAGCATGTCAGCAAAGAGGTTTCATTCTAGACAAGCAACAATGGAATGTTTGTCCAACTTACCAATCATATGCATATTAGTAGTATATTGTTCAATGCTCTATGAATGTTTACACTCAGCATGATATATTCTAGGAATACAAATATGCATACAAGCAATATCATTTACTATTTCAAATAACAACTCAAATACTTATCTTTTATGTTTGTGTGGTTGCCTCCCGCTTGATCTTCTATATGTCTTTTGAACTTCTATTCATTCCGTACCACTATGCATGCTCAAGTGTGCACTTGTGTCATCATCATGATCTCATACACAAACATACATTCATTAGTATATTCTCAATATTATCAAAACATTCTAATTCTAAATAATCTTGAATATGTATAGTCATGATCATTAGTATTCAGGGTTTCAAGGAAGTCTTCTTTTACTCATGCATATTCTTGTTTGATCATAGTACTCTTCTGGTTAATTAAATCATCAAGATAAGAGACATAATATGCATAAACCCTTGATTACTAACTTTATGAATAAGCATAACCAATCATACCAAGTATACTTATATAAGGGATCCTAACACAAGGTAAGATTCTAACTTGACATAGGAAAACATACCTGGGTTAGTATAACTGCTTAGTTATGTACAACATACCTAAACAATCTCTTCAATGATTTAGAGATCCTGAGCTAGAACCTACATGTCTCATAGGTTAAGCATAATATAACAAAGTCATACATACCTCGTAAGTAGAACAAAGATTATGGATGAGTCTTTGTCTTCATGTTGTCATGGTCATGGAACTTGATTTGTCTTTCGTGATGTACCTGTATCTTGTTAGCAGACAACATCAACCTCACACAACACCATAATGCATTAGTACAATCATATAGCCCTAATCAATGAATGTCTTCGATCATTCACATGCATTCATACTGTTACTAGGGTGAAAAGGAAATTCTAACATTAATCAAGATTGTACTAATAAATAATATGAAGACAAACACATTATGAATTTAATCAGGAATCAGATTTCAAGAAATACCTGAACTTCCTTAAGTCATACCTGTCGAGACTTCTTGTAGTCTTCTTATGTAAGGCCTTAGCCTCAACTCCCCCTGAAACTTGATCTGGAGCTTGATTAGGGTTTGCTAGAAAAAACCCTAAAAATTCAATCTTTGACTTTTACACTTCTGAATGGATGGAAGGATGTGTCTTAGTGAGCTGATCAAATTAGCATACTTCAATTTTGAAATCTCCAAAATTTGACCCCTCAAAATTGCCTTCAAAACTTTTGGATCTTCTGGACAGGATCCCAAACTAGGGTTTGATGAAGCCCACCCTTCTGTCCAATCAAAAGGTTCGATCCAAGGATCTAAACTCTTATTTTTCTGAGGAGCTTCCAGCCGTGGTTACAGACTTCAAAAAATTCCAACTTTTGCTGAAGCCCTAATTTTCCATCTTTCCGATCAAAATCCCAAACTGGGGTTTGATAAAGCCCGGTCTTCTACCCAACCAAAAAATTCAATCTTTGTCTCTAAATTTTGATTTTCCTGAGTAGCATTCAGCTGTGAATTCCGATTCCAAAAATTCTAACTTCTCCGAAACCCTAAATTCCGGAAGCCATGAATGAAGGTGCTCCAAAAATAATTCTGTTTTTACAGAAATATGTACCTTATTGTTTCTGCTATAACTCCATGATTTTTGCTCCACAGGTTTTGAAAAAAATTTCTGTGGTATCCTGACCTGTCATCTTTCCATCCTGATAGGTCTGACCTCAATTGGATTTTCTGAGAGAGAGTTATTCCAAGTGTCGCAACGTGGATAAAACAGGAGAGTGAACTTGTATGGAGTTCCACGTGTCACTAGTTCAGCTTCTGCCTCTGAAAAAAGTTTCCTGAGATAGTACAGTCTGTGTACTACCTGTCACTTTTTACGAAATTTCATTTGGAGCTTCCTAGCCCAAGTTATGACCTTTTTGCCAAGGTCACCTGATTTTGACTGAGATCTGGAAGAGGCAGAAACCCTAACTTGTACTGATCATAACTCACAAATTACAACGAATCTGAGGGTTTCCTTTGGACACAAGGTACCTGGGGATTTTATCTTCGACCTGTAAACTTTTCAGATCCTGAACCTTCTCATAAATGGATTTATAGCGAAATTTCCATGATGACTGGTTTTTGCTATGTAAAACCCAAACCTTCAAATTGTCGCAAGTGAAGCAAGTGTCATAAGTGCCATACATTGCCTTCCTTCAGGTTAGCTCTGATACCATGTTAATATTTAATATGCTAAGATAGAAAATAGCAGCATTACATTCCATTTCACAATAATAGCATATACAGGATCACTGAAGAAACAACAAGCACGGCATAAACACAAGAGACACAGATTTATCCTGGGAAACCCTCATGAGGTAGAAAACCCAGCAAAGCTTCCTCAATATAGATGACCAGCAATATACAAAGATGCAAACCAAATACATGATCTCCTCCTCCACCATAGCAGACCTCTCCTCCACAAGTGCGCCACTCTCAAGTGAGTGAGTGTGTGTAAAATGAGGAATACACCTCCTCTATTTATACACTACTCTGACTTGTCTTTTACACAAATCATGTAGGCTCGTATTTAACCATTGGGTTAAATACCCCACTACAACTGACTGGGCCGACCCCTCTAGGGTGGTCTAATAACCCTTTGACCCACATAACACATACAGGGCCGACCCCCACTAGGGAAGTCTAATAACCCAAGTTACCACATTCCGACGGAGGAATAAACATCTCCGGATATACAATAAGATCTTCAAGGAGGAATGAAACATCTCCAGAATAATAAAGTACAAATATAATATTCTTTGAAGTTACAATATCTCAACAGAAGCTGAATTATTATATGCAGCACAATGACAATAATTCTACTGCATACAGAAGGTGTGCATAGAAAAACGAACATCAGAAGATCAAAAGTATGTGTGTATCAGAAGTTCAACATAGTAACATCTTATTTTTATATATCTGGGTGGCAGGATGGGGCAAGGAGCGGGGGGTCATAGCCTCCTTCCAGTTGGTGCTGGAGAACACTGGGATTTGTAGCTTCCTTCATGTCGGTGCTTGTAAAAATAGGGAGTTGGTGCCTCCTTCTAGTTGGTGTTGGTAAACACAAAAAGTCAATTCTTCCTTGAATGCAATATTTTTCAATAAAAGAGCATTCTTTGGTTTTGTCTTGTTCGGGTTTCCATGTAAAAATTATGTCTGTCCTGTGTTCTGTGTTTTGTTGCGTATGTGGATCAATGTTTTAGTTATGGTGGATGATTAATTGAAGATCAAGTTTAATTTCAGATTAATCTGTTAAAGAAGTTAAAAACTACTCATAATTGCGCTAATATTGATTCACCCCCCCCCATCTCAGTATTAAATAGATTCCAACAAATGGTATCAAAGAGGGTGTCTTCAGTAATAACTAAACATCTGGAAGATAGATTTGTGTGCAGTTATGGACAAGTAGGAAGGTCTCTCCACCAACAGAGCACCAAGGTTTGATGGGACCAACTATACCTTCTGGAAGGTCAGGATGAAAATTTATCGAGAATCACTAGGAGCTGATGTTTGGAAGTCCATGTTTTATGGCTACAATGTCCCAGCAATTGTACTAGTTGGCCTAGCTGATAAGAGATCATATGAATGTAATGCAAGAGCCATAAATGCACTATTGTGTGGGTTGACAAACACTGAATTTATTAAGGTTATGCATTGCGCATTAGCCAATGAAGTTTGGGAAAATATCATAGGTGTTTATGAAGGTGACGAAAAGGTAAAGAAGGAAAAGATGCATAATTACTCTGGGTTATTCGAATCCTTGAAAATGAAAGATGACAAAAACATTACATCTTACTTCTTGAGAGTCGATTAGATAGTTAATGCTATCAAGGGTTTGGGGGTTACTATGCAAGAAGAATCTATAGTACAAAAGATACATAGAATGATTCCATCTAGACTTGATGCAAAGGTATATGTGTTGGAAGACAGAGCAAATCATAAAGACCTAAAAAAGGACAAGCTTCAGGGGATCCTAACCGCATATGAGATGAGAACTGAGAAAGAGATTTCCGTTAGAAAAGCAGCTGCTTTCAGAGCCTTTGGAAAGGATAAACATGATCATGACAAGGAATCGTGCAATGAATCAGATGAAGAGGAGTCAAAATTCGTAAGGAAGATGAAAAGAGGAAGTGGTAAGTATAAAAACAAGTTTCCTTTCAAAGGTTTCAAATGTGGAGGAATATGCCATTTTGCTTCTAAGTTTCCTTACAGGGAAGATGGAGACAGGGACAGTGAGGAAGAGGCTAGTTCTTATGAATGAAGAACCACACATACTTAGTACAGACCTGAAAATAAAATGAAAATTCCAAAACACAGGAAGAGTTTGTATACTGAGGAAGACAACGATGCATTTGAACTAAGTGATTACGGCGAGAATCCAAAAGAGGTCACTATTCATGGATTTTGTGGAAGAAGAAAGCAATAATGATAAGAAGAAGAATACTCCAGTTGATCAAAGAAAACCAGGATCACTTGACAAATACTTCTTTAGTAGGTCCTTTAATACTCCTCCAAAGACAGTTGCAAAAGTTAAAACTAATAGTCAATATGAAGAAGAAGACGCTACAGAAGTCGATTGGGAAGGTGAATTGATCAGTGCCCTGGATGAACTAAAAGAGTCAAGAAAGAAGAGTAAGTCTTGCAGGAACAACTATCGAAGTATGAAGAACATGACAAGCTAAATAAAGATCTTCAAGAATCTCTTGATACACAGGTTTGTGAAAAAGTGATCAACGATGAGAAATAACTAGTTTGTGCACAAGACAACGTCAAAGTGCTTGAAGAATAGAAACTTGCATTGAAGGCTTCTTTGGAAGAATTAGCGCAGAAAAAAAAAATACTAGTAAGTCAACTTGAGTTGAAGGACATAGAGATGTTGTGCTTAGAAGACAAGTTGATTGAGATAAAGGGAAAGAAACAGGTTCAACATCACACCACTAGTGATACTCTCATTTGTGCACATCTAGAAAGTGACAAGACTGGTCTTGGAGGTGAAGTGAAGAACAAGTTCAAAGGAATCACTTCGATCCTGAACAAAATCCTGATTGATTAGAGATTACCTGAAGATAAGTCAAGTCTTGGCTATAAAATATCTAGGAACGTATGTGACAATGAAAATAATACAAATCAAATGAAATCCTTTAGGTATGTCAATTCCTTCTATAATTACAAACCTTTTCATTATACTAATCAACGAAGTATCAATAGAAGGAAGGGCACAAGGTGCAATCACATTGATCATATTGCAAAGTATTGCCAAACTGTGAGGTGCTATGCATGTGATGTTGATTTTTGTACCTAGGAAGCGTATTTCCCTAGTGACTTTTGTCTAAGTCACTTAAAAGGGGGAAAAGTGACCCTTGCATTAAATGACTTGTGAAAAGCATTTAATGTGACTTTATAACATAAAGTCACTTTTGATAAAATTTAAGTGAGTGAATTTAATTATTTTTAAATATTAAATGTGAGCATTTAATCTCACCCATTCATCTTGGCTAATCTCAGCCATTGATTTGAATGGGCCCTCACTCACCTAGGGTTTTGATCAAAAAGGAAAAGGGAGACAAAGAGACATCATTCTTGAGATGAGAGTGAGAAGGAGAGAGAGATGAGGGAGGGCACAGAAATCGAGGATCTCTAAAGAGCAAGTTTATGAGCAGCACAATTTTTGAGGAGCAGGTTCAAGGAATTTATGAACAACACTGAAATCGAGGCAACAAGGTTTAGAAATAGCACGCATTCCAAGGAGATAACACAATATTAATTATGGGCACAAATTTCGAGGAGGTTCAGGGCATGAATCCTGAGTTTGCTGGAATAGAAACCGAGGTAGTTCTCAACACAGTTTTCGAAAAAGATTTCAGGCACATTTTTCGAGGGTCGTACAGTCTGTATGGACTGCAGTTTCTGCACATTTTCGAGGTTTAGTTTCTGCACTGTTTTCGAGGCAGCAGGCACAAAAAACATGATTCTGTGTTAAAACAGAAATTCTGTATTTGACACAGAAATCAAGCAGAGGCACAAAAATCTGGAAGAGACACAAAAATCAAGAAGAGGCATAGAAATCGAGGAAGTTCTTGGGTGCATTTATTGCGGTGGAGATAAGTTGTATTTTCTACTGTAATTGTTGTTCCATATTTTTGTTGAAGAAATAAAATCTCTCTCTCTCTAATTGGTTTTCCCCATGGGGGTTTTCCCAGGGCTATTGGCCAAAAATCTTTGTGTCTGAAAATTTCTTGTGTGTGCATTTATTTTATCATCTACTCAGAGATTTGAGTTACAACAGTGTTTTATGTTATTAGAAAAATATTGTTATAATTTCCAGCCATGAGAAATAGAACTGAAAATTAAACTGAAAATATTGACACTAAAACTAGCAAGCTGAAAACTCAGAAAAATCTACATGGTATCAGAGCTTGAGGGCAGAAAACATTAAAATTTGCAGACAGTCAGAAATTTCCAGATTTGAGTATTTTCTTCTGTTAGTGAACAACACCTTGTTGGGTTGACAAAGATGGCTACAAGACTTAGGTTGGAGGATAGGCTATATGGGACAGGAAACTTTGTGCCATGTAAGGCTAGGATTTTGCTAATTTTAGAGGAGAATGAACTGTGGGAGGAGGTGGTAAGAAACACTAAAACAAACCCTATTCAGATTCCCGCTGCTACAGATGCAGCAACATTATTAGCCTTCAACAAGAAGGACTGTAAAGCTAGAAGAATAATCCTTGATGCAGTCAAAGACCATATCATCCCTCACATTTTAGGTAAAGCTAGGGCACATTTGATGTGGAGTGCTTTAACTAGTTTATACGAGAGTACCAATGAGAACCGGAAGATGGTTCTTAAGGAGAAATTGAAAAGTATAAAGATGAATGGTGGAGAGGGAGTGACATCTTACCTTACCAAGATATCTGTTGTTAGAGATGAGCTAGCAGCAGTTGGGGAGGTGGTCACTGCTACTGAGCTTGTGCGTACAATAGTGAATGGGGCTTCCAAGCCCTGGGGTGCATTTGTGCAAGCTATAGTGGGAAAAGAGAACTTACCTTCATGGGAGAGACTGTGGGATGATTTTGTGCAGGAGGAGACCAGGAGAGGCCTTGTACAGGGAAGTTCTTCACAGGGTAGGGAAGATGAGCAGAATGTGGCTTTGACAACAAAGGGGAAGAAGAAGAAGAAGGGTCCCAAGCAGGGTGGGGCCAAGCAGCAGCAGCAGGGTGCGCAAAATAAGGACTTGAGTAAAATCAAGTGTTATAGTTGTCAGACATTTGGGCACTATGCTTCATAGTGTCCAAGCAAGAAGAATAAGAGACAGCAGACTATAGCTTCAGCTTCAGCGGAGGTTGATGACTTTGGAGATAGATTTCAGAGGGAGTTTTCTCTGTGTGCTGGACAGATTGAGAGAGAGAGAGCCTCTTTAGTTACCAGCAATGATGTGGATATGGAGATGGAGTATTCCTTATTGAAAGGCCGTCAGATGAGTGCATCCACCACTGGCACTTGGTATATTGACAGCGGAGCTTCAAGCCACATGACAAGTGCTCGAGAGATGTTCTTCGAGCTTTCACAGACAAGTACAGATGTGGAGGTTGTACTAGGCGATGACATCGTTGTTAGAGCAGTTGGTCGGGGGACCATTACATTTCAGAGGGAGTCTATGAGTCCTATGACTCTGAGGGATGTGTTATTTGTCCCTGGGCTGAAGAAGAACCTTGTATCAGTTTCCACCATTGAGGACAGGGGTCTTGAGGTTTGTTTCTTGGATGGGCGAGTACAAGTATTCCCCAAGACTATAGGATTATCTACCTCCATGGACATTGGGGTTAGATGTGGAAAACTATACAAGCTCGTGTTTCAACCGCAGCACACTTTGGCACACAGCAGCGGCAGCAAGCTTTGTGAGCTATGGCATCAAAGGATGGCCAACTTGCATCACCCAACTTTGAGATTTTTGAGGAGCATGGTTACAATTTTACCCGAGTTCAGCACAGAGAAGAGTGATGTGTGTAGGGGGTGTGCTTTGGGAAAGTACACCAAGACTGCTTTTCCAAGCAGTGACAGCAGAGTAGCAGGAGTACTTGATTTGATCCATACTGATATTTGTGGTCCTATGTCATCAGTTTCTTTGACTGGATTTGAGTACTATATCTCTTTCATTGATGACTACTCCAGGAAGACCTGGATCTACTTCTTGAGGAGCAAGAAGTCACCCTTAGTATTGAGAGTCTTCCAAGGGTTCAAATCCATTGTGGAGAAACAGACAGGGAGGAAGATTTGGATGTTGAGATCGGACAATGGGGGTGAGTATACCTCCAAGGAGTTCGATGAGTTTTGCACACATGAGGGTATACAGAGACAGTTGACAGTTCCCTACACTCTTGAGCAGAATGGAGTAGCAGAGAGGAAGAATAGGTCGATTGTGGGAGCAGCGAAAGCAATGCTTCATGATCATAGTTTATCGTTCTTTCTATGGGCAGAGGCATGCAGTACTGCAGTTTATCTATAGAATAGGAGTCCCCATCGTGCCTTGGGGAGGAAGACTCCTGAGGAGATGTTTACAGGAAAGAAGCCTAAGGTTGTCCATTTCCGCAAATTTGGAAGCTTGACTTACCCTCATGTCCCTTCTGAGAAGAGGATAAAGCTTGATCCCACTGCAAAGAGAGGCATCTTTGTGGGATATGATGAGACTTCAAAGGCTTACTGGATTTACCTTCTTGGCCAGAAGAAGGTTGTTGTGAGGCGGGAAGTGAAGTTTGATGAGGAGAGAGCCTTCAGGAAGTACAGAGAGTTAGAGCATGGGGAGTCACCAGCTCCCACACCTCAGGTGACTCAGGCTTCTTCAGTACAGATCTCAATTCCACAGGTTTCCATAGTGATTGGATCACAGGCTACAGGAACAGGTTCAGTGGTTCAAGTGACAGGTACTTCAAGGACTGGTTCAGGTTCTGGTTCTCAGGTTACAGGTTCTTCAGGGACTAGTTCACCAGTCACTGGTCCTCGAGGTGTTGGACCATATGCTTCTCGGAGTTCTTCAGATGAGGATAGACCAGTATGGGAGGATCCTTCAAGGAAGAGGAATCCTAAATGGCTTCAGGAGACCTTGAAGGAAGCAGAGGCATTTGGTAGGCCCCAGGAGGAGGTCAGGACAGTTATGATGCCGGATAGATTGGGGATGGCTCTTGTTGCGAGTCTTCGTGATTCAGAGTCTTTCACATTTGAGGAGGCCTCTCAGCATCAGGTTTGGAGAGATGCCAGGATGGAAGAGTACCATTCCATCATGAAGAATGATGCATGGGAGATAGTACCGAGACCAAAGGGAAAGTCTGTTGTGACTTCCAAGTGGATCTGCAAGGTCAAGCATGCTGCAGATGGCAGTGTGGATAAGTACAAGGCTCAGTTTGTGGCACGGGGGTTTTCACAGGTTGAGGGAGTTGATTATGATGAGACCTTTGCGTCGGTTGCTTGTTATTCTTCCATCAGAGCAGTGATGTCTATAGCAACAGAGATAGGTTGGAAGATCCACTAGATGGATGTGAAGATCGCATTTCTCAATGGTCTTCTGCAAGAGGAGGTTTACTTAGAGAAGCCACAGGGATTTGAGATTCATGGGAGAGATTCTCATGTGTGCAGGCTGAGGAAAGCCTTTTATGGACTGAAGCAAGCTCCTAGAGCTTGGTACTCCAGGATTGATGCGTATTTGACATCGATGGGTTTTCAGAAGAGTGAGGTTGATCCCAACCTTTACTAGATTGTGGTTGGTGGAGATCCTTTCATTCTTTTGTTATATATTGATGACTTGTTTATCACTGGAGAGGAGCGTCTCATTGCACATTGCAAGAGAGACCTTGCTGCGGAGTACGAGATGACTGGCATTGCGTTGATGCATTATTATCTGGGGATGGAGGTTTGGCAGGAGCCTGGTCATATTTTCCCGGGACAGGGAAAGTATGCAGTTGATATTCTGAGGAGATTTTGGATGGAGGATTGTTTGCTGATGTCCACACCTATGATCACCAACTGGAAGTAGCTTCATGCTTCTGAGGGTAAGTTGGTGGATCCTACACTTTACCGTCAGCTCATTGGGTCATTGATGTATCTGGTCAACACCAGGACAAACTTGTGTTTTGCAGTGAACACTCTTAGCCAGTTCATGGTGGAGCCTAGGAGTGTACATTGGACTTCCGCAAAACATGTGTTGAGATACCTTGCAGGTACAGTGGACTATGGTTTGGACTACAGGAGTTCGGGTGGAATCAGTTTGGTTGGTTTCACAGATTCAGACTGGCAGGCACTGTGAGGGATCGGAAGAGCACTTCCGGTTGTTGTTTCAGTTTGGGCTCGACAGCAGTGTCGTGGTTCAGTCAGAAACAGAAGTCCGTTGTGTTGAGTTCTGTCGAGGCTGATTATATGGCAACCAATCAGGCTACTTGCGAGGCACTGTGGCTTCATAAGTTGTTGGTAGACTTGTTTGATCAGGAGCTTAGGCCTACGGTGATCTACTGTGACAATCAAAGTTGCATTCAGCTCTCTGAGAATCCAGTGTTCCATGATAGGTCAAAGCATATTGAGATCAGGTACCATTTCATCTGTGACTACATTCAGAGAGGAGCAGTAGAGTTGCAAGTAGAGTTGTAGTACTTATCCACTAATGAGCAGGCAGCAGATATCCTGACGAAATCTGTGGGGAGGGGAAAGTTTGTCTTCTTCAGAGACAAGTTGGGAGTGGTGCAGAATACCTTCCTCGGTAAGAGGGAGTGTTGATTTTTGTACCTAGGAAGTGTATTTCCCTAGTGAATTTTTCCTAAGTCACTTAAAAGGGGGAAAAGTGACCCTTGCATTAAATGACTTGTGAAAAGCATTTAATGTGAATTTATAACATAAAGTCACTTTTGATAAAATTTAAGTGAGTGAATTTAATTATTTTTAAATATTAAATGTGAGCATTTAATCTCACCCATTCATCTTGGCTAATCTCAGCCATTGATTTGAATGGGCCCTCACTCACCTAGGGTTTTGATCAAAAAGGAAAAGGGAGACAAAGAGACATCATTCTTCAGATGATAGTGAGAAGGAGAGAGAGATGAGAGAAGGCACAGAAATCGAGGATCTCTAAAGAGCAAGTTTATGAGCAGCACAATTTTCGAGGAGTGGGTTCAGGGCATTTATGAACAACACTGAAATCGAGGCAGCAAGGTTTAGAAATGGCATGCATTCCAAGGAGATAACACAATATTAATTCTAGGCACAAATTTCGAGGAGGTTCAGGGCATGAATCCTGAGTTTGCTGGCATAGAAACCGAGATAGTTCTCAGCATAGTTTTCGAGAAAGATTTCAGGCACATTTTTCGAGGGTCGTACAGTCTGTATGGACTGCAGTTTCTGCACATTTTCGAGGTTCAGTTTCTGCACTGTTTTCGAGGCAGCAGGCACAGAAAACATGATTCTGTGTTAAAACAGAAATTCTGTATTTGACACAGAAATCAAGTAGAGGCACAAAAATCGGGAAGAGACACAAAAATCAAGAAGAGGCACAGAAATCGAGAAATAGGCACAGAAATTGAGGAAGCTACTAGGTGCATTTATTGCGGTGGAGATAAGTTGTATTTTCTACTATAATTGTTGTTCCATATTTTTGCTGAAGAAATAAAATCTCTCTCTCTCTAACTGGTTTTCCCCGTGGGGGTTTTTCCAGGGCTATTGGCCAAAAATCTTTGTGTCTGAAAATTTCCTGTGTGTGCATTTATTTTATCATCTGCTAAAAGATTTGAGTTACAACAGTGTTTTATGTTGTTAGCAAAATATTGTTATAATTTCCAGCCATGAGAAACAGAACTGAAAATTAAACTAAAAATATTGACACTAAAACCAGCAAGCTGAAAACTCAGAAAAATCTACATGTGATGGTTTTGGACATAAGGCCATGTACTGTAGAAGAGTATTAAATTGTCCTAATGAAAGTATGTTGCGCAAAGGAAATCAAAACACAAGGATCAAAAGTGAAGGAAGTCAAGTGCAGAATAAAAATGAAAATGCGCACATGAAAACTTGGGTAAGTAAATCTCGTCAAAAATGAGCAAAAGAGGCAAAAAATCCAGGTACATCCAAAGAAGCAAGCAACTGCTGCCCCTCTTGCTAATCTCAAGAATATTAGTTGAGATCCTTGAATTCACCATGATGCATCTTAGGAATTCAAGGAGTATGTTAGCGAATATTATGGTTTGAAGGTGCCAGTCACATTAATTATTAAAGTTGCAAAAGGTTATGTGTGTTAAGTTAGATTGTTGTAGAAAGGAGTTTCTGTAGTGTGCATGTATATATTCAGTTAATTGTTGAGTGCTGATAAAGAAAAAGTGTCACACAAAAGACATATACATGCAATGGAAATAGAAGAAAAAGTAAAAATAGATAGTACTATGAAGTGAATCATTTTTTTGTGCAGAAAAATAGATACATAATCGTATATTGCATTATATTCAACATATTTGTTTTTACAAAATGCATGAGGTGAATATCAAGAGAGAGTTCATGCCAAGGCCAAAAGGATGAAGTTCAAGAAGAACTATTGAAGATGGAAAAATTGAGAATTGCAGAATAATCTAAAGCTGCAATTCAAGGTCCATATCTGTGTCTGGTTGATGTATGATTTGAAGCTACAAATCCACTGGAACCAACGTGTTACACTCGAAGGTTGGGTGCAAAGGAAGAAGTTGTAATGTTGTTGATGATGACTGTCCAGAATGCTCAGACCGAAATTGTGACAGTTCGTCCAGAATCTGTTGTTTTTTTTGCTCCAGGTTGTCAACCCGATGGCTCAAATTATTCAATTGATCAGCATGCCCATAATTCACCTGCTACTGAGCGTACTGATGTTTGAATGCTACTTATTCCATTTGGACTTGACAAACTCCCATGTCAATTCTCAAGCGAGTGAAATCAGATTGTTGATTTTGGAAAGCAAGGCACACGTTGTCAATGGAATCACTCATTTTCTTGTAGAAGGAAGCCATGAACAAAACAGATGAGAAATCAAGAGACAATGCGCATAGCGAAATTGCAGAAGAGACAAATGGTGATGAACCAAGAATTTCGCAAAGCTCTCATAGAATTGAATCGTTGAGTTCACACGTGTGGAGTTAAATTAAAGAGATGTGCCTTCAAGACCACGTGATCCAAGAAGGTGGCGGAGTCTCTAAAACTAAATGCTGGAATTAATGAATATGGGAAAAAGTACAATTGCTTCATGTGACGAATGATGTTTCCCCTACAAGGATCGAGTACGGATGTGACATGTCATTGTTTCCACACGAACTAATTGTCATATCTGCTTTAATGTCTAGCTGGATGATAGGTGAAAAATGTGCCAAATATTTGGTTGTCATGATGCAATGTTAGTAAATGTGAAAAGGCTTGTGATAACACAGTAAATGCAACTAGTGAAACAGTTAGATGTAGAAGGAAATCAATGGGAAAGATAGTGCAAGACCAGTAAGTGACAAAATTTGACACTATGCAGTTGGAACAACAGGATGATTGCATGAAGATATGTGCAAAGAATTATGATGTGTTATGATAGGAACATGAGATCAAGATACATAAAGAAGATATCAACTGTACAATGGGAGCATATATGAAATGTGAAAACATCATACAGATTTCAAGGTATCAACGCATAAATGTCAATAGTAGAATAGAGCATGAAGACATGGGAAGTTATCCCTATAAGAAGATAAGTGAAGGTCAGCTCAAAAAAAGAAGAAAGGAGAACCATTAATTACGCAATGATGGCACCTCTTTTCCATTGATGTCAAAAGCATGAAGCTGAAGCATGCAGTAGAGAAGCCGATTTTTGAAGAACATGAAGTTGATCAGGGAGAAACAACATGAATCTGAGAAGTGAAAACATGAAGTTGATTAGGGAGAAAAAGCATGAAGTTGAAACATGTAGTAGCGAAGTTGATCATTAAAGAACATGCAACTGATAAGAAATAACATGAATCTAGGTCATTACAGAAGCATGCAATAGTGCAGTGAAGATTATCATGAAGCATGCAATCTGCGCAAAAATGACATAAAGCAGAAGAAGTATTGAATGCACAGATGTCAAAGGTTCAAACTAGCAAAAAACAAAGGGGGAGCATACACACAGGGGGGGGGGGGGGTCCTGTGACAAGAAAAAATGAAGCATACAATATTCAGGTGATGATTATGCACAAATTCATAAGGTGTTGACATCAATGCCAAAGGGGGAGATTGTGGAACTTTGGTTGTCATTGATGTCAACTTATGTCAAAGAGGATGTCGACTGATTCAATTTGAGTCATTGATGACAATTGATGCAGTATTCCTATGGCAGTTTGAAGAAGTATATGGAAGCCACCGTGAATAAGTATATGCGCAAGAAAGATGGAGAAGTATATGGATGACAACATGAAGAAGTATATCTAGAAGTGCATCCAGTATGTTCATAGGTATATCATGCATATCCACTTTGAAGAAGTACATAAGGTACACCTAGTACATGTGGTACAAGAGCAAGTCTCAAGTCCATCTAGTCATAGTCCTTCAAGGTACAAGCTAAAGTGTCAGTTGGACAGAAGCTTCAACAGTGCGCAAGCAAGTCAAAGAGTTCATTGGACAAGGTTCAAGTGGGAAATCAAGCAAAGGAGTCCATTGGACAAAGGTTAGAGTGTGCAAACAAGTCAAGAGCTCATTGGACAAGGATCTGGAATACGCAAGAAGCATGGAAAGAGAAATGGTCAAGCCATTATGCAAGTTCTAAAAGCATGCGAGTCTCATCAATCAGAGGAAGCTTTCGGTTAAGGAAGAGTGCACAAGTACCAAGAAGGGTGTGGCAGTTGAAGATACCATAGGAAATGGTACATCAAGAGCGCAATACCCCACTGCAAGGGTTAAAGTCTCTCTAAATCAAGAATAATATATGTGCAAATTCCACATGCAATGGTACATCAAAGGAGCAAGACTTTATCGCAAAGGGTAAAGTCCCACTAATTCAAGGATCATGTTTGTGCAAGATCCACAAGAGATGACTCATCAATGGTAAAATCACTAACTCGTATAACCACTATATTCGATAACCTCTAATATAAAACTTACACCTTTAACATCTATAACACATATAACCTTTACCCCTTTCACATATCAACCCTTAACATTTATAATCCCTTACATCTAATGCTACAACCTTAACCACTGTAATCAATAATAGCATTTAACTCTAACTATTATAATCACCAACACTTAACTCTCATAGTTTGGATCTAATTTCTAATCTCTAAATCATATAACCCCTAACAATTACAGCCTCTAATATAAACTCTATAAACACCTATAAGCCCTAATACATATAACTTCTAAATTTTATCACTACTTATCCCTAAGACTTAAAGCATCTAACTCTTAATGCACAACCCCTATAAATTCTAACACATAAGGACTATAAAAACCTAAACTATGCAACCATTGACACATATGACTACTAACACATTCAATCTCTAACCCATGTTTTTCGTAACCCACTGGAACCTATAATTGCATACTCTTATAACCATTATCATGCATAACCCATGCACTCCTAATATAAACCATATAATCACAAATATTTAATTATAATAACATATATCACCTATAACTCCTAATATAACCAATAACTCCTACAACTGTAAACCTTATAATGTATAACCCTCAAAACCCCTATTTTCGAGCTACAATAACCCCTTATTCCTAACCCTGGTGTTATATACTCTAAGTCCAAACACATATTACGAATTCACTCTATAACACATCCTTCTTATTCTATATAAGATAGGTACCCTAACACATATAATTATATAACTCTAACACCTAAACTTATTAACATCAATTCCCAACCCTCATAACTATAATCACTATCACGAATAACACTCTGTCCTTAAACCTTATCACTCCCAACACCTAACCATTATAGCCATAACCACTATCATGAATAATCCTTTATGTAGTTACTATTAATTAAGCCATATGACCCCTATCATGTATATCCCCTTACCATTAAACCTTAACATAACCTTAAACCACTATAAATTTTAACACTTATGACCATGGATACATAACCCCTACCACCTATAACTTTTAACTTTAACCCTTAGTTGTTTACACTTATAACATCTAACACCGAATACACATATAGCCTTCTCCCATTTAACATATGACCCTTACCCTCTATAATCCCGTATTCCATAACACTATAGCACATAACCACTATAATCCATTACATCTAACCCCTAATCTCTAATCCATTAAATTTTATCAACACTAAACACTATAACCCTTAATATAACTAATAAATATTATAACCATTAATGTTGATAAGTTCTAACCCTTATAATCACTTAATACACATGGCCCCCATAACCCTTAATCCCTATAACCTTTAGTACTATATCCCTTAATAGTTATAACCTCTAAGTTATGCAAGTCATAACACCTAAATTGCTAACCCCTTTATCCTTTTGTCTATATAGCACCTAGACTTAATCCATTTAACTCTTAATCCCTATAACATCAAATACTTTAACTCTAAATTCTATAAACCCTAATATAAGTAATAAGCATGATAACCCTTAATGTTGATAAGTTCTAACCCTCATCATCCCTTAATCCCTGTGGCCCATATAATTGTTAATACGTATAACCTTTAACACTATATCCCTTAGCACTTATAACCTCCAACATATATATGCCATAACACCTATAATTTCTAACCCTTAAATCCTTTAGTCCATATATCACCTAAACCCATTAATCCATTTAACCCTTAACCCCTATAACATATGATTCTTCAAATCTAAATTATATAAACCTTGTCATATAATATCTAAGTCTTATAACCACTACCATCCATAACCTGTAATATAACATTTTCCCCTTTAACATATCAACCCTTAACATATATACTCCCCTACTCCCTTACATATACATTTAACCTCATATATGCCCCAAGTAAGCACCTTGTTGTCCAAAATGAGCCACACCAACATAGAGGACTTAGGATGAACCACAAGATTCCAAATATTTGACCACCAAACTTAGGAGGATCTTCCCTTAGGAACATAGAGTCGTCGCTCTTTTTAGTTGAGTATTTTCCTCCTATATTGGGAAAATCCAGACAAGAGAATCGTCCTCCTCTTTTAAACATATGTGAGATTGTGTTAAGGACTGAACATATATGACCTAGGGATTCCCCAATATCCAACTAAGCCTAGATCCCGAGCTAACAACCAACATTGCTGCCACATGTTGGTAGTAACATGATCATCAAACTTGTCAACAGTAGCTCTTCCTAACTCTTGAACAAAGGAAATGAGCTCCATAGGGATATTTAATTGATTTTTTCTACCAATGATAGAATATGCACCCACTCTAACAGACTTACCGTTCCCTACCTTCCAGGCCAGAAACATTCCAATGACCGAGAAAGCTCTATATAATGCTTTCCAGTGATTTGAGGAGTTAAAAATGGATTTATCCCTCTTCTTTATCTAATCCAACACTCATCTTGGAGCAATGTACATGGATATTAAAATCGATTTCCACAAGCTTTCTTTTGTGAGAAAATTCCATAAGGATTTAGCAGCCAACACTTTGTTGATATGAAATATATTCTTGAGGCCCCAGGATCCTAGACACTTAGTAGTTTCTAACCACGACCATTTGACAATATGGAAACCTGGATATTCACTTTGGACTCTCCAGAGATAGTTAAAACAAAGCAATATGATTCTAGACAATATACCCTTAGGAATCCGAGCCAACAGATGCCAATACACCAGAATTGATTCTAGCACATATTTAACCCGAACATGCCTTCCTCCTCTCGAAATCCACTTTTTTTTAATGCCCCTTTGTTCATGAGGTATAGAGGGAAGCTGGAGATATTTTTCAACAAAGGGACCTATGGATAGGTAACTCCTTGATTTCCAATATTCTCACCTTTTTCTCAAACCCTGTAAGAAGTATCGACCTCTATCATTTTTTAGTTTCTAGGGTGTTTGGATGGCCTGAAACCAAGCAGTATCTTCTGATAAATTCCCTCTGATTGCTCATCTAATTGGTCAGATTAAGTCTCTCGTCAACTTTAATAAAAAAATGATAATTATTCAAGGAAGAGACAAGCCATTATGTTCTCTCTATCGTCTTCATTTCCATGGGCCTATTTTACGATGCTTCCAAAGAGAATGAAGAGAGATGTGGAATTGGTTTTGTGATTCATCTATATAAACGTTCTTTATTGTTGGATAAAGGGGTATCAGTTATGGTTCAAATAACTGGGCCAAGCTGCAAGCCCTTTTTCATCTCCTTAAGGTAGTTGTGAATAGCGGTTTGCATGGTCTTCTAGTTTTTTGGGAATCGCAATTTGCTATCAAATGTATGAAGGAAGAGTTAAATATTCATGATATGCTTCTCCTCCCTCAGTTGGATCATATTAAACAAATATCCATATCATTTCAATCCATCAGATTCCAACATATTTACAGGGAGTTCAATGTAACAACTCATGAGATTTCAAAAAATGGCCTTGATCTGGAATCAAGAGTTTTGTTCTTAGAATAATCATAAGGAGGCTCAATCACAAATAGGTCTTCTTCTCCAATGTAATCCCTTTTCTCTTTTGGGATTCTAATAAATTAGTCTCATGAGATCCAATGAATTTTCTCATAAGTTTTAAGTTATGTACTTGATCATCCCTTTATCAGACATGATTTCAATCCCTTTTCAAACTTCTCTGAAGAATGTATCTCTTATCTATATATGAATAGAAATACATTTTTTTTCCTCAAAAAAAGGTCATATATACCCCCCTTGGGATCACATCATATACATTTAACCCCATATATGCCCCCCCTCGAGTCATAACATATTATACATCCTCTTGTATTGAATTTGTCTGCTAATATTACACATCCTCTTGTTGTCAGTTTTTGGTTTTGAAAGAACTTATAAAGAGAATGGAGACATCCTTTCCTCTTTTATAGATTGAATTGGATTAAGCTTTCTTTTGCATTCATTAAAATTCCATTTGTTATAATGTTGTGAATTTAAATGAGTATTATTGTATTAATTATATAAATAACATTATCTCATGTTTATGAAGAATTTTCATATTAAGATTTACATCTTTTAATTTTCTTGATAATATATTAGTTTGGTATGGTTAGCATAAATAATGAAGGAACCTGTTTTCAAGGAAAATTTTGCAAGGAAAGTTAAGGGATGTAATATTAGCAACAATTGATTGAGCTAACCTCTTTTCGATAAATTTTAGAAACATATTGTCCCATCTTCAAACATTTGCGAGTGAGATTTTCGGTACCTTGTCATCCTCAATCAAGGCACAAAAGTGCAAACATGTCAAAAATGAGATTTGAACCTGTGCGAGATGGATAACAACTTATGATTTTAACTACCTAATCTAAGACTGAACTAGCATAGTAATCAAGGAAGTTATTTGATATTGTCCAAATTTAACATTATACAAATTATAGATGGTGTATTGTACTATCATGGAAAATATTAATAAAATTGAAGAAATGTGATACTCTTAGGATATTCTCTAAAACATTCATATCCATGAAGCATATTCAAAACATAGTCATAAAGCATAATTAAAATTAAAAAAACAATATCAAACAATGTATACTATAATATAAACCGTTATATTAATTAAATATTCATTAATTCAAAATCTAATTTAAATTAGCATGTTAACTAGATAATGATTAATTCAAAGCAATGCATTATTAGTCTTATATGACTAATTTAACATAGAATCTTATGAACATAAAATCATGAATTAAACTGGATGCAACCTCTATTTCATTTATTTTCTTAAAATGAATATTCGATGAGATAAACACTTCAGTTCCCAAATTCATTGACATTTTATGACATTCTAAATAATGACTAATTCAAAACAATGGATTATTAGTTTTATATGAATAATTTAACATAGATTCTTATAATAATATAAAATATCGACTAAAATGCAACCTTTATTTCCTTTATTGTTTTCAAGATCAATATTCACATGAGATCAACACTTCTATTCCCAAATTCAATGACATTTTATGACTTTCTAGAATCACAACAATCCAATGTGATCTTGAAGGATTTATTATTTGTAATCTCGAATGGAGTTGTTAGTCTATGTCTACCTCTACATTACATTAATTATATTTACCATAGTTAAATTTTTAAAAAATGTTGTAATTTTGCAAATTTCAACATGAAAAGATGGAATTGTCGACCTTACATTTCGATATTACAAATTCCCTATAAATAAAAAAACATATGCACCATTTGATTGCATAGTTTTGATTAAAAGATTAAATGCAATTTTTCACTTTTAATGTTTTACAGTACATGTGAATGTTTTCAAAAATTACATTTCATGGGAACATGTTGATGCCCCTAAAATCGCAGCATCAATCAGAAAGGGATCCTCCTCGGTAGACTATCCCAATTAGATTGTCCACCGTTTGGTGTAGGGAATCCGTCCGGTTAGCGGTTCCGGCAACCGTGGGTTTGGAGATTTGCTCCAACTATACCGGTTATGGCCCGATCCACCATTCTTTTGATTTTATGTTTTAGAATGATATGCAAGTGCCTAGACTAATTTAATCTAAATGCAGAACTGGAAAAACAGATATGTGTCTAAAACTGAAAATAAATCTAAACTATCCCTGCAGGGAGCAAATTGTAAGTATAAGTAATGTGCTGGAAAAGTTATCTAAAATTCAACAGACAGCCATTAAATCTTAAAGATAGATCCACAGCAGAAACAGGAGATATTAGAAGATAGCTTCTAATACAGATATAACATATTCTATTACTCATGAAAGAGAGAATTTATTTGCACAGAGAGAAGTAAGATCATTCAATACAAAGAAATAATTCAAGATAGTAAAGAAAGATCTCACAGTAAAGTATAGAAGTCACAGGAATAATCCAACATACATCCAATCTCCATTTCCATGCAAAAGACGTCCTCTCCAGGCTCTTATTAGGTAGATTTTATTTTCTTGAAACAAGTGCAAGATAGCTCGTACAAGTTCAGAAAATTATTCTCCTCCCAAAAGTCCATAACACTATTTCCTAAACTTCTATTTATAATATTAAAACATGCCCTTTGGGCTGCCACCTGGCTCTTTACACTTGTCTCCTACAGACTTTCCCCTTTTAATAAACAAAATTGTGACCCCTTTTAAAAAACAGAAAATTCCCAAAAAGAAAAGGACAGTTGTCCAATGGCTCTATGCTTTAGACATATGAAGGCCAACAAAAATAGGAATCAACGCCTTAGGATCAACGTGTTCACTCTTGGGGAAGCGCTTCAGCTGGGAGAGAAGCACCCGAACTAGCTGTTACTGCTGCTGCTGGTGGGAGAGAAGCACCTGGGCTGGCTGTTACTTCTGTTGCTGCTGCTGCTTTCTTTTCCTCTTCTGTTATGTAGCTGAACCAGACACCAGTGTCTCTGATAACTACATTTGCTGCGGAAGGGAGCAAGATTTTCTGGGAAGTTATATCTTTACCAAGCTCTACTCTAATACCCTGAATTTCCACAATTGCTGCTTGGTGGACTTCTTTAAGCAAATGGTGGTGTATTGATGACATCCCAATATAATGATGGAGATCATCAATGGCTAAGACATCAATCCTTTTTACATATTCTATTTGGATATCCAGTTCCTCCTTCAAGTTAGACAAACGTTGCTCTTTGCTCAGGAACTCATCAAGGGACTGAGGGAAACTCAATTTGCACTTATCATGCACTTCATGGATTTTTTGATAAAGACTATTACTTTTATCCATTGTCCCTTGGATCTTAGCCATTAGCTTAAGGATACAGTTCCTACAAAATTCCAAAAGGGCTATGTCTTCATTAAAACCATCTACAGATTTGAATGGGATATGCTTGGGGAAGTCAACCTTCCCTTCTCTCCATTCCATCTGGCTATGGATGTTTGCTTTAATCCGAGTGTATTTACCCTTAAGCCTATTGGCCTCCGCATTAACCTCTTTTAACCTAACCACCATGGCTTTGAGCTTGCACACTTCCTCAGTAATCAGCTCCTGACTGTCATGTATTTGTTTCAGGATGCTACAGGACAGCTCATGGAAGGGAGACATATCTATTGCTCTGCTCTCTGCCCGCTCTAATTGCTCAACCAATGCCTACTTATCTGCTTCTTGCTGGGACACTTTGGCTTCTGCATCGTTCTTTTCTACTTCTAAAACCATCATCTGGACCGCCAGGTGCTCCTTTTCTTCTTCTAAATGGTTATACTTGTCTGACAATTCTTTATGCTCGACAGACAGGCGATTATATCTATTCACCACGAGATCCCTGTAAGCTTGCTCGTTAGCCACAGTATGTTGTAACATGCGAGCTCTCCTCTTTGTCGACTCAACTTCTCTAACTATATCGGCCACATTGTCCTGCGTTGCTTTTGCTGCCTCTACAGCGGCGGATGCCATGGCTAAGGGAGCCTTATTTGTATTTTGCATTACTGTGGTCTCCCGACGAGTAACGATATCCTCTTGGAAGAGTCTCTTGATCCTTTCTTCCGATTTCAGAACTACTGCCTTTCTCTTCTTATCATAAACAAATTCATCCCATCGGGACACGGTATGTTCTTCTGATGGAGTGTAAGGGATGATTGGGAGGTCTATTATATCTATTTCTGCTTCTGCGGGTGGGATCTGGACTGCTTGAGTTGAATCTATTCCCACATTTTGGGTACCGGAAACACCTGTTTGTGCTGTGTCCGCCTCCACATTTTGGGTGCCGGAGACACTTGCTTGAGGTATGTCTATTTCCATATCCTGGGTGCCGGAGCCACTTGCCTGGGCATCTTCAACTGTCTTGAGTTCTTCTTCCGTCTTTTGCCCCACTTCTTCTTCTTCAGCTTGCGGCTGATTTTCATTTTCTTCCGTCAGCCTTGCATATTCTGCTTCTTTCTGCTGCTGGGCTTCCTCGGCTTCTTTCTGCTGCTGGGCTTCCTCAGCTTCTTTCTGCAGCCTTTCATTTTCTGCTTCTTGCTGCAATCTCTCATTTTCTGCTTCTTGCTGCAATCTTGCTTCCTCTTTTAACCTTTGCTCTTCTTGGGCTCGGGCATCAGCTGCCTCTTTTTCTTTTAGCAGGCTGGCTTTTCGGGCCTTGGTAGAGCTAGAGCTTGCTCCACTGCTTTGCCGACAAATCTGCAACTCAGTCATGTTGTTGATGCCTCTGAATGCCTCTTCCTCGGCATCATAATAATGAGCATATTCAAAATGAGCATAAATTTCTTTGCAATTCTCGACAACTTTCCCCTGCCTATCATTTCTATGGAAAATTACTTCGCCAAAGTGGAAAGCTTTCATCTCTTGAACAAACTCCTCAGCTGATGCAACCCCTGATAATTTGTAGGCTCCTATGTAGAAGGGTAAAGGAGGGAAAGAAGCCTTATGCTGCTTGTTAAGTACCGCTCCGATTCCATCAAGGAAAATTTGTCTCATTGCTTCCTTGAGGACTACATAGTCAGTGGCGTACTTTGGCAAAATGTATGGAGCTTTAGTCCCTCTAAACACCCTGATGTAGGTGCCCTTCTCTGAAAAATAAAAATCTCCATAGTTCTCCAGGATCTCCATGGCATTTTCTGACAGACAGTTGGGCTCTTCATTGAATATCTGCTCATATAGAGGCATGATGAACTCCTCGCAGATGAGATTATAGCTTGCTCTGTAATTTTGAGCCCACATTATCTTGTAAGCAGTGTAGACCGGGGTGTTGGCTTTATCCCACGTGCAACCTAAGCTGGGGAAAGATAGCTTGGCCAAAATACAATCAATGAGATATGAAGACATGTAAAATTCTGACTTTTTTAAGGCCAGACCTTCTCTTGTAGCAGCCACCGTTGATGCCAAACTGTCCGACAGGATAGTAGCCCAGTCAAACATAGTCCCTTTGAATGATACGAAGTGGATGATGGGGGCCCACTGAATCCTGTATACAGTGCTATCAGGTATGTCGAAAATTCTGCATAACATCAGGGAGAACCTGAAAGGAGGTCTTAGATTCTTAACATCATACTCATCATTACCTCTCTTTCTCAAGTGCTTTCCTGTGACCAATAATTTTTTGGCCATCTCAATATTGTTCATCTGACCCAACCATTCATCACTTAGAGCTTGCTAGGGACGCGAGAATTTGTAGGCTGCAGCAATATATGCTGGATGGAATGAAGCGAAAGCTACTCCCCTGCTGTCATGTAATACTCTTGTTTCTGAATTAGCATGTTCCAGTATCCACCCGATCAATTCAGAACATGGGAACAATTCAGGGCGGGTAGAAGCCCTAGCTATGCCTGAAGTTCTGATGTTGGTGTAAATCTGCTCTTCTTCCAATAACACATCCGGGATATCTTGGTCCCTGATCATCCTGTAAATATCGCCCCACCGGACTTCGGGAGGAATGCTGGTGGTACACCTAGTATCTTGGAACATAGTTTCAGTCCTGAGTGGTACTGGCTCTGGTTCCATTACTTTAGCCTTCTTCCTACCACCTTTTGGCATCTTGGCTTATCCCTACTAGCAACCAAATACAAGTCATTATGCAACCTGTTATGAGATTTTAACATAGAGAAGGATCAATTCAACATGCTAAAACATAGACAAATTATGAAGCTGTATGCTGGGGAAGCAAAAATAAATCACTCCAAACAAGAAGTATGGCTCTGAAACTTGATTATCCCAAGGAGACAAAATTTGGAATGCTTCCGAAAAGGTAAGCATGCGACGTGGAAACAACCTGCTTCCCACCTAGCCCTAGGAGAGAGGGTATCCCTCATCATTGCACTTCTAATGGTCAGTGGCGGGTTAGCCTGGATTGAAACAACCTTACGACGAAACAAGGGACTGCTTTCCACATTCATGAAAAGGTGAGGGGTTCAGCCAACCACTACTGTTATTAATAACATTTACGAGACTTTATATGGCCGGCTCAGAGTTTGAATGAGGGTGACGATGCCTGGAATGTGGCCGGTGAAAACTCGGGTGGTTATAGCTATGGCCTTTTAGCTGGTAGGAACGAGAAACCCAAGGGGCCTCGACGGCTTTAAAAACAAAAATAACGACATATGCAGCCAATGTCTATCGGCCACATTATAGACGGGAAAAAACCCAAAGGTAATTTGACGTGGAGATGAGACAAAAATAGCGGTTAAAAAACCTACCTGGCAACGAGATAGTGGCTGAGTGAGGTGGACGCGGTCGTAGACGAGCTAAGCTAGAGCGGTCTGGCGCGGCATTCCCAACGGTGTTTGTTTGAACGAAAACTAATAATGTGACTAACCGAAACCCCCACCGTCCTTTTAAACAGGTTAGACACGTGCGGCATTAATCCAGTGGGTGGTGCCATTAAAACATTTTTTTTAAATTTGTACGGCGCGGTATTTTCAAGCCGTCTCGACATTTGTGCACGACCGTCATTTGCGAGGTGGACTTACGAGTTTCACCAGCAATTGCAGAATGTTATGGTGAACTGCCTCGGCGTTTCGGAAGAGATTGGCGTATTCTTCCGAAACGCAACCTTTGGAAACTTGTCGCGAGTGGTTTCGCTGAGTCGTCCCGCAGTTTCGGGAGAACATAAGATTTCTTTCCGCAATTTTTATGGAGATAGGTCAATTGCTTCCGCAATTGCGAAACATTTTCACGAAGGTTCCCACCGTTTTGGGAGGATTTCCTGAATAGTTCCCGGGAAAAGAACCCGAACACTTCCGCAGTTTCGGAAGGAAAACCCAAACGGTTCCGCAGTTTCGAAAAGGATTGTCGAATGGCTCCCACAAGTCGAGAGAGATGCTTAAGTTCTTTTCGATAGCGTCCCACGGGATTTCGGAAGGGAAACCTGAACGCTTCCGCTATTTCGGGAGGGATTTCTAAAATGGTTCCGCAAAAGTCTAAGTCTTTCCGCTGGGTTTCGAGAAGATAACGTGAATGCTCCCACCGTTTCGGAAGGCTTTCGCAAATAGCTTCCGCAACTTCGAGAGGAAAAGACTTAAGATTTTCTTTAAAAGACATAAGTCCTTCGGCGGCTCCGGGGAAGATTTTGCGAATGACTCCCGCAGTTTCGGGAGGGAAACCGGAATGGTTCCGCAGCTTCAGGAGGATAGCCTGAATGATTCCGCAGCTTCGAGAAATAATTTCTAAGTTTTTTGCGCAGTTTCGGGAGGCTTATGCGAATGGCTCCCGCAGTTTCGGGGGGAAAACCCGAATGGCTCCCGCAGTTTCGGGAGGATAACTTGAATGGTCCCGAAATTTTGAGAGGACAACTCTCCGATATTTTGGGAGAAAAACTTGAATACTTCCGCAACTACGGGAGGCTTTCTCAAATGGTTCCACAACTTCAGGAGAGTTTCATGAATTTTATCCTTAGAAGAAAAACTTGAAATTTTCAAAGCAGGATCTTAAGTTGAAAACAAAGTAAAAAGGAGAATTAACCTCTTAAGGCAGTCTTTCTGGAAAAAATAAAAGGAGGGGCCCCAATATGTACAAAATTTTTGGGGGGGATGTTGCTGCAACAACAGAACATCTTCCACATTAAAATTGCATATTTGTGACATTTTCCAAACTAAAATTGTATGTTAGCATTGCATACTCTGGTTGTGTTAGGGGTGTTTGAGAGCGATGAATCCATTTTTGCATTAAAAATAGCAATTTTTTCTAAACAAAAATTGTAATTTTGACAAAGATTACCTCTCCAAATTTCAATAATGACAAATTGAAAAAAATGTAAAATATTTAACCTTCTTAAAAAAATGCATTGTATTAAATATTTAGAATTTTACACATGTAATTTTTTTGCATCATTATAGAAATAATGCTAATATATAAAGTGATAATTAAAGATAATAATAAAAACATTTCATAGACTGGAAGTACATTGGATTATGGTAGTGATTAATTGATAGATAAAAGAAAAAAAATCACTCCTACATTAACTCACATTGAAAGATTGTAGTGAATAATAATAATAATAATAATATGCAATTTTCTTATAATATCAATATTTTTGAAATATTTTAAGAATTGAAGAGACATACTATTTCTTACATCTATAGGGAACTAAACGCATAGGTTGAAACTTTTTCTAAAGAAGGCATCCATCGGGCTCACAATCTTATTACTAAAGAGGAATTTTATGAAAACTCCCTTTTGTCGACGAGGACAAACAACCTCAATGAATTTTAAATGGCCTTTTAGTTGGGTGGGAATCTCCATCAATTTTTTAGCTTGTGTAGAACATTTCATTATGTTTCCTTATGACCTAAGTCAAATTGATAGGTTTTGTTTTGGTTTTCGCTTGGGATTAGCAATTTTTAGTGCCTTAAGGATTGTACTCTGTGATCGCTTAGGTTGGAGGAGTGTTAATGGATGGTGTGCAAGATTTGTGTTTCTATTTTCAATTGGTTCTTTTGATTTTCAGTATATTAGATGGTCACTTGTGTCTTTAGCCATACTTTTAGCAGTTGTATTGTTGGGATGGAAGGCCTCCGCCTTAAGAAACTTTTTTTATGCAATTTATTTTTTTCGGGGGGTTGGAAGTCATTGTTGAATGGAAATATGAGACAAGAATAGTCTAAATGTGCGGCTTTAGATTGTCATTTTACTACATTCCACTTTTAGAGTTTGTTTCTAGTTGGAGGGGTTTGTGACCAGTGGTTGATATCAGTTTAGATACTTATTTTGAGGGTGCTTGTTTGTGCAACCCTCGTTTCAGATTGTTACTCAGCAGATACTTGAGGCATGCATTTTTTTCTTACTTGGAAATAAAAATATAGTTTTTTTTTTTGGGGGGGGTGGACAAAGGGCCATATTTATTGCATTATATTTCATTAAATTTCTTGGACTAGTTCTAACCCAAGCCTTTTCAAATATAGGCCAAAAAATATCTTTCTAAGGTCTAAAATTAATAAATATAAAATGCAAAATCCAATTCCAAAAGTGTCAATATCGGGCTCCAAAAGTGCACTTTTTGGTTTAATATTGACACTTTTGGAATTGGATTTTTCACTTTTTGAATTCAATATTAGCACATTCCAAACCAGATTTTGCACTTGTGAAAGTCGATGTTGGAACTTTCATGATCTAATTTTTCACTTCGATACATACAATTTAGGAATAAGATTTTGACATTTACACTTTAGGAATAAGATTTTGCACTTTTGAAATTAGATATTGGCACTTATAGAATCTGAATTTTCACTTAAAAAACCCCAATTTGAGACTTAATTTTCAATCACATTTAATCTATCATAGTAGTCATAGCTTTTAAAGTTGGTTGCACATCATGATCACAAGTACTACTTAATTAATCACACAATTTGAAATATATATTAAAATCTAAAGATCTTATTCACCATTGAAGCATTGAAACACATTAAAAATATGAAGAAAAATAACTAATACATATTATTTGACAAACTTGAATAATTTTTTTAATGATAGATCTCATATCATTAACACCGTTTAGGAATTGCAAACAAGACCGTAATCGATTTAACAAAGAATTGTCATTTACATCACCATAATTATAATGTTTTGTAATTACATAGTTCTATACATCTTTACAAACATGTTTTCCTTTCAAATCGTCTACAACCACTATGTTTCTAGCATCATAACCACCCTTCAACATCTACCAAACTTTATTTGCGTCGAGAGGCGCACTACAACCCAGTATGAGGGATATCTTGTAACATGGGTCGAGTGTTTGTCGATTTTGTCAAGTGTTTGTCAAGTAACAAAATAATACAAAGTAAACAAAAAGAATAATACAAAGTAAAAAATAATAAATATTATGTCAGCCATAAACAAAAAAAAATAATACAAAGTAAAAAGTAAATATGAGACTTAAACTAGAGACTTTAGAGCTTAAGATTAGGTGATAAATATTATGTCGGTCATAAACAAAAAAGAATAATACAAAGTAAAAAGTAAATATGAGACTTAAACTAGAGACTTTACTTTTTACTTTTAATACAAAGTAAAAAGTAAATATGAGATTTTAGAGTGTTTGTAGAGTTTGTTGAGTAACAAAATAATACAAAGTAAACAAAAAAAAAATACAAAGTAAAAAGTAATAAATATTATGTCGGCCATAAACAAAAAAGAATAAGACAAAGTAAAAAGTAAATACGAGACTTAAAATAAAGACTTTAGAGCTTAGGATTAGGTGGCTAAGGTATTGCACTCAAGGAGCTATTCAAGGAGAGGTTTGCACCTCGGGAGATTTGATCCCTCTCGGTGCTTGATAGAGCCTACGATTTGGATCTATGCTGGTTATAGGTTTGAGATATACATGTTGATTTTCAAAATCAACATAGCCCTTTCTTGATATGGTGTCACAATCATCTTGTGTCATAATGACTTTAAATTCTTCCATTTTCAATCCAGTGTTTCCAAATAAAAATGACAAAAATTCATTCACATTTTGTTGTTGCATAGATGTCCATAAACCAACCTCAAAAATAATAAAGCATTGTTTAGGGAATTCTCTAAACCCTAGGTGTATAAAATAAATTGTGTACTTGTCACAATGTCTTGATTGCTTGGGAACAATTTGTTTTGTAAAGATATTTTATGAATTTCATATAATAAGATGCCATTTATATCGAATGTAACCAACTGTTTATTCAATGATATTATATCTGCAACAACAAAAAGTACAACACAAACTAAATAATATTGTTATCTTACATTCCAAAATTATTAGGTATAATTATTACAAATATGATATGCAATTTTCCAAAAACATCACCACTTACATAGTTTGATTTATATTATTTTTATGTTAATAACCAACTGCTAAAGCAAATGCAATATTTATCATCAAAATAAAAAATGATATAAACTATTAAATATCCTATTTGATTTCAATATAAAGCATTTCTCGTTGCTAATGTCTTTTGAATAATTTGAATGTTTTTAAACCAACACCTCATGTTTGGATGAGACTCCATGTAATTAAAAAACGAGCATAACATTGTTTTTTGTATTTATATCTCTTCCATTTGAACCATCAAATGTCCATGTAATGCCTTGTATTTTAAATGATCGATATACTTGGCGATGGAAATAAAAGATTCGTCTTAAAAGAAATAATCATAAGTAATAATCTAAAAGGTAATACATAATATTGATGATGAAATAATAAGTTAACTAAATTATTATAAGGGAAAAATAAAAAGGAAATAAATCACCCAAATGAAATAAAATGGGAAAAGCTTAATAAAGCAAAAACTAACTAAAAGTGGCATGATTAAAGATAAGAGTAATTACTTGATGACAAGTGGAGTCAATGCATGAGATTATTGCATAGATGGATATGAAGAATAACTATTTAAATGATGTTGAGGAGATGATGAACACATCTTTTACTTTGAGCATTTCACTCTCATGTGTTTGTCTTTGGAGCTTGGGCTCATGAAAAAGAGGAATGATAACCCTTCTACATAAGGACAAATGGATTTATCCATGTTACTACATGGTTTGAGTAATATTATATCCAAATATTTTCATCATAATTTGATAACTAATAATAATAATAATAGTAATAATATGTAACGTCCCCTTCTCCATAGCACAACAGGGAAGGAAACATTAACAACATACCGGGCTTTTATAAACTTAGCCCCAATAATTTTGCACATAAATAACTAACATTTTTAAACTTCTATATGCAAATTCGTTTCCATATAAAACACAGCCGAATGAACATGCTAACAAGTACTCAAACATACAGTAATTGCAATCATATCAATCACAGCAAGAAATGATTCAACATACAGAGACCCAATCTCATTCGTATGCCATGCATGGATTCTATATTAATTCATTTCACTAAACATGGGCAATTTAACATATTGCAGAATGCAAAAAGGAATAATTTATAATCCACAGAACACTTATCTTGAGAGGAAGATGTCCAACGACTGGCTACGTGAGAGCAACGTTCCACCCAACCATAGATCTCTGTCCAGCCTGTATTCTTTCAGCTGAGAGATCACCCCCGAGCTGGGCTGTGTATCCACTAAGGAGGAACTAGATGGCTCACTCACAGTCAGGGTTTCACTCAAACAGCCATGCTAAGCCAACACACGGTTGGGTTTCTCAAGCATGTAATAGGAGATGGAGGAGGATGCTAGTCCACTAAGCTCAATCCCAGAGCCACATACTCTTCAAGCTAGACTCAGCAATCCCATCCTCTGCTCATACATCCACAACTGGATTTCTCACAACTCTGTCTCAAACAACCCAAATCCGTCACTGATTTTCTGGGCTGCAAAAACTGGGTTTTCCCATGGCCTTTGGGGTAGCTATTGCTCCCAAATTCGCCCCAAGGTTCCTACCAATGGATCCCCCATTGGATTTCTCTGTCCAATACCAAATCGGGACGTTTTTGGCTTCCAAAAACGTGGGTTTCCTTCAAGTCGCGATTTCTGGTTTTCTCATTGTTGGGAGCTCGTTTTTGGGTGGAGAAAGATGTCCCATACTTCCACAATGGAATGGGGATAAGGATGGAGCAACCCCCAAGATGTAGAGTGACTTGTGGGACAAGTCAAAAGAGCCCATACCTTCCCATACGAATTTAGGGTTGCCCATACTCCATCAAAGTCATGGGCTGAAATCTCAACCACTTCCTTACAATTGGCATTAATGTCACCTAAGGAAGTCAATGGGTTCACATAAAGACAAATGGCAACCTATGGTTCGCTCCCATAGCCCCCTCACCACTCCCTAGTGGATACACGTGGCCCCTTCTCATTCGTTGCCTCCGTAGCCAGTTTTGGACATTTTATATTGCCTGATGTTTATTTACATCCTATTACAATTTCCATGGCTTAAGAGCACATGGTATCAAAATATCAAATACTTGCCCTTTAAATAAAATTCGGCTTTCACTAGCGGGGCCTTGGCCTTGAGCTCCACGCTAGGAAAACATACATCACATGTACACTGATTTACATTAAAGGCTCATATATCCTAAGGGTCGAATTGGGGGTATTACATAATAATAATCTATTTTTAATGTCATAGCCAATCCAGACACCATTTTGGTGTATGATACACCCTTGTTTGTGGGACAAGGGACCCCCCTCCACACAAAGATTTGACTTCTAAAGTATATGGAAGTGTACATGCCCTACCCTCCTCCGGATTTGAACCTATGACCTCCTAGAAGGAAACACATATTCTTAACCATTAGGCTCACTCAAATTGTGCTTTTTACTTTAGCATCAAATAAAAATATAATATTATTATTGTTTTTAAAAATATGGGTTTTAAATATAGTGTTAGATGGTATAGTTTCTTTATGTCAACTTTAAGATGGATTATTATGAAAATTTTGTTTACAAACTTTCACAAATAGTTTAAACAAAATTATAAAATAATCAGATTATAATAATTATAAAATAAACATAAGAAAAGATTATAATAATTACAAAACAAAAAGGATATAAATTTTTTTATAATTGAATTAATTTTTTTGTGATGAAAAGGGATATATTAAAAAGAATATTGTTAAGAGTATTATATTTCTGTATGGAATTATGTGAGTTTTTAATGTTGATTTAATTGTGTCTTAAGAGCTAGTTGGTTGATTACAAATGTATCTTTTCTCACTGCATTAATTTATAGTTAAGTTTTCAAAAATATTGTTGATTTTGTGGATCACGTTCATTCTATTTATTAATTGGTTAGTTGTGAGGGTATGCTTATGTGTCGAACATGTAGACTCATGCTATCATTTTATACTTTATGAAACTTATGTGAATCCATAGTCTCACATCAATGTGACCTTGTTATCATTTGGGTATGAGAGCATATTTTTCTCCTTACATTATTTCACTGAGATTCTCGTTTTCCTTTTCTCCTTATTGATTGTCATATTTAATTCCACATACAACCATGAGAAGAAATAATTAATGAAATGAAAACTTAACAATAATGATTTGAATGATTGGAATTTATAGGATGGAATCATGGTGATTATTTGAAGTATGAGTACTAGTTTAAGGCATAATTAAAGGGTTATTTTGATGACTTTGCTCTGAGGACATGATGACAGATTTTGAATTGTCATGAAGAAATAATCGTAGTGAAGAATTAGGGACAATTCAACAGTCTTGATGTATCCCTTGAAAGAGTAGCTAACCCTATTAAAAAATGGTTTTTGAATTATAGAAGGATCCATGAATAGGAAACATAACATGAATCCATATAAGCTCTAATGACAATCCTTAGCTAGAAATGATGCTAACAATTAAACCAAATTGACTTGAAGGATTAGGGCAAGGATGTAGATTGTTATAAGGAATTTGGAAGGAATGGAGACCTTAGATTAAAGAAGTAATAAACCATGAGAGACTATAGAATCATAATGCAAGACTAAAAATTAGAATTTGTGAAAATTCCACAAGGTGTCCACAAGGGAAAAAGGAAATTCACCTTAGCATAGAGGCATGTTATCCTATCTAATTAAATATTAGTGATAGTTAAGCATAGTGATTTGTTTGAATACAACACCATCAAAGCATCACATTCAATGATTAAAGATAATATGACTTCTTTGGGGTGCATACCTTATGGATAACATTAAAAAAATAGGTGAATGATGAGATTGTAGTAGATCTCTTGGGTAACTTTATGTAATGATAATGAAATGGTGTATCTATCAAGTGGTAAGGTCCCTTAATGATATTGATGAGTGGATTGAAATACATGAATGATGACTAAGGTTCATGACTAATATTATTTTAAGGTGTCATGATAGGAAATCATGAGCTTGATCACTCATAATTGGTAGGAATGACAAGAAAAAGTGTTTAAAGGTTCAAAATGTTTAAGTATAACAAATTCATACTTATTGGTTTATAGACCTTTAAAGTAAAATAGAATATGTGATAGGTTTAGTCTTGGAGATTGATGAAAAACACCTGGCACAAAGATTAAGAAGTTTGTATCCCAAAGTTTGGTTGTGTATTTGGATTAAGTGAGTTAATCTTTCTGAGCGTGGACCATGATAGTTATGTGTGATGGATAAATCACAAGGGATTAAACAATAATTCAAGCTGGTGAATTAAGCATGATATAAAACTTAAGTAATGATGACTTAGATTCCAACTCCTTACATGTTATTTCCTATAGCAATCCTTAGAATGAGTTAAGCCATAAATGTGAAGAGACATTAAAACCTTGTCTTGTGATCAAAATATAATCAAGATAGGGAAAATAAACGGTAAATTAATTAGTAGATGCACTTATGAAGGTTATGATAGACAAGGGGACTTAAATTTATCACCTAAGGCCTGATAGTAAGGACAATAGTAATATATTTTCAAATTTCACTAAATTTCATTATGGGGAAATTAATACATTCCTAGAGATTGTGGCTCTAGATGTTTGATGATATTTCTTGAAAGTTAATAGTATACTCTTATGATGAAGTATATGAGGAAATTTAGAATCTTACTGGTGTATGAAATGTACCTACATAGCAAAATGTAAATCTTTTGGTGGCAAGATGATAAATGATAACTGAACTTGACAGTTAGTACCTTGAGAACACCACATGTCACTCATAGTATATCATTTCATGATAGCCTTTTGTAGATTCATCCTGAATTGATAAATTCTATGTGTTGGATGGATGCTTTGATGATATTTATTTTTGCATGCTAATAATTTTTATTTTGTTAATGAATCATGATAAGAAGGTTAAAAATGTTTTATTGTTCTTCATATGTTATGTGTCGAGACAATTATCATATTCATGATGTTATGTTGTTTAATAACACTTGTGGAATTTAACATGTTTTTATGTGGATGAAATGCTTTTGAGGCCATGCCCTGACAACATTGCTATATATTTGATGAAGATATGATGAAGTGATTTTATTTATGATGACATTTCATGATATGATGGAATGATGTAATGGCATGAAGTTCTTGTGAAAATAGAAATTGCGTTGGCATGCATGAGCATGTGGTGTATCATTATTATTCATAATATTGTGATGACAAAGATGATGTGCTCTCATGTTGAAATACAAAAATTAGTATGTGGATTATTTTGTATGAGATGACGATATTATCATTATAACTAATGCATTGAAAGCATGTTCGGAGGTGTTAATTGACAAGAAATCCACTAGTGAACTAAATGGCCAGTTCATTTAATGATCTCACATGATCCCACCATGCCTACGAAGAAGCATATCTATGAGTAACACCTTGTGGGTTGGGGACAAACTCAATCAATAAACCTCTGCTAATGGTTTCTTTTTCCTTGTATAATTCTTGATGGGACATGGGACCAGCTTCAGAAGGCCATAGTGCCTGATATTGGATTTGTGAAGCTGAAGTCCCAAAGGAATGCTAGAGTTGTACTTGTCGGTGGAGTTGTGTGGTTGGACTTCGATGCCTCAGGATCAATACTATGTAGGTGTTAGGGAGGATGTTTAGGTCAATCTTTCGAGATTCCTAGGGTACATGATTTAGTGTACCATATTAAAACATTATGCTTAGGTAGATGATACCTCAAGCCTTGGTGCCTTGGCTAGGTCAATAGGTTTAAGCCTAGTGTCGAAAGTCAAGAAGATGGCTAGATCTATGCTTGCAATTCCTCAGAGTTGTGATGTGGACTTTTGATGCTTCTTAGTCACTTGGGAAACTCTTATACTAGTTGTATTAGAGGGTGACTAAGATGAAGAGAAGAGAAGTAAGTAAAAATCTATAATTAACATAATTAAAGTTAAATTCTAGTGGAGTATTCATCTACTTGGTGATGAAAATAAAAGAGTGTCCTTGAAAGAGATAATAATAAGTAATAATAATGATAAAGGTAATAAATAATATTAATGATAATGAACTAATAGATTAACTAAATTAAATAAGAGAAAAAGTAAAAAGGAAATAAATAAAATAAATGAATTAAAATGGAAAAATCTTAATAAACTAAAATCAACATGATTAAATATAAGAGTATCGTTGACAAGTGGAGTCTATGCATGATATTTTTGCATAGATAGATATTAAGAAGAATTATTTAAATGAGGTTGAGGAGAGATGAAGACAGCTTGGGCTTGGAGTATTTTGACTCTCAAGGGTTTGTCTTTGGTGCTTGCTCTCTCGAAGAAAGAGGAATAATAATTGGCTTATTGATTGAGAGATTGATGGCACTTAGTCAAATCAAATTAGGGAATTAGTTGGGAGGAGATTCACCCATACAAAGTATGGTAAAAAGTATGTATACATTGTTGGAAACCCATACAAATAAGAAATTTCATCCTTAACCCATTCAAATTGACTCTTAAATTTTTTTTATTTATGTGAAATCTAAATAAGAAAACCATAGAGCAATGTCAAAATGTTCTTGTGCAACATTGATAATATCAAGACTAAACATACATGCATAATAATGGTAATAATTATGCAAATAATCAAATCTTTTATAGTCTAGTCTTCTTTCAAGAAACACTCAAATTCCAAATAGAAATTCCTTTACTCCCAATACTGTTAATTCCTTTTGATTTGATTTTTGACGTACCACACACAAAAACCACAACTAGAAATATAACTACAACAAGATAATAAATAAGTCCATAAACTAAATAAGTTATTCATTATGACTGTGTAATTAAACAAATTGTTACTAGAGATGATCAATACATAACCAATAAAAAAAATAAAAATAAAAAACAACATAAATAAACCATAAAAATAAAAATAATTATCAATCCTGAAAGAGATGAGAAAGTTTTTGACGTCAATAGTTGGATCTATTCTAGAGAGATGTTGCTAGATTCCAGCTATCATATCATTCTCATTTTGGGGGATATATTGTGAGGCTTCTCCATAATACAATTTTCAAATGGATTCCCTTGTACTTCATCACCCTCCAAAACAACCATTGTTGGTTTGTCTTAGAAAATTCACCATCAATTTCATCCTAAAATCTTTGCAAATTTATGACCTATTTACCTTTGTTATCTTGAATAATTTATCATTAAACCAAAAAAAATTAATTTCATTCTCAATAGTTTTTTTTCCATTGTTCCAACAAATTTCCTAAAGAAATCCCTCCCGTTAGTTGCACTTTTGGTTGACTAGATTCCAACTCGAAGTTTTGCAAAACATAATTGCAATAAATCTAGTGCATTTGGTCGTGTCTAATAAAGTTTGGACTTGTATTTAAAATCATTGTCTTGATCAACAATTTGACATATTTCCTTTGTCTTTTGGGAGGCTTTTTTTCTAAATAAGAAATATTCCAATTCTATTACCAACGGATTCTTTTTTATGTGAATATGCACAAATAAAGGTGGTGTGTAATATATTACTTAATAATTTTTCTATAGATTTTGAAGGACTTACGATGAATCATTATTTTCCTCATTTTTCATTGATTTGCTAGAATAGGATTGACAATTAACTAAACTAGAGTTTTTTGGGCTTGTTATGCCTTCTATGATTATTTGTTGCATTTCTTCATGTTCAAGCATGGAACTATCATATTTTGGAGTAGAGTATTTTTTAAGGATTCTAATATTATAGTCAAGTATAGTATTCTAGGAGATTATTTTGGATTGACAAAAACATATATATATAGATAGATAGATAGATAGATAGATAGGTAAGCGAATATTAAATATGAAACATACAATTTACTACTTAAACTTGTAAATTTTGGCCAATATTATGACAAAAAACATATTGTATGTAAATATAGGTGATATTGGAGACTAAAAATGACCAAATAGCGAATTTATTTTTTGAAAAAAACCTACAAAATAGCCAATTGGCGAAATTTTACCCCTAAAAATTACCCTGTTTTGAAGGATTCTTGCATGATTCCCCATGTTCTATAGAATGATAACATTATGCATTTGTGATTCGCAACCATAAAATAAATGTTTAAAACTTTAAAATTTCTAGAACATTGATTCAAACATATAAAATTACATTCTTCTTCTCCTTCACCACTCATCACTTGATCGTTTGAATTTGAATTTGATTTCTTGGGAGAATTTCCAACATTGTCATCATTTTTATTTGATTTTCCGTTATTATAGGACGATTCTAGTGATTTAGTGTCTTCTACAGATGTAGCTAATTGTAGGAATTGAAAGCAATTAGTTTTTTTGTAAGTAAGAGAGTTATGATATTACTGAAAGTTGATAATCTACATATAATACAAAATGTGGCTCATGTTGACCCTCCAAAATTGGAAAACATGCTAGATCATGAGTGCCAATTAAAAATATAGTTCTATCATCCAGGATCCCAGTAAATAAAATCAACTTCAAACAGTTTAGAGCTACCATATGTCTTGGAGAACAACAACAAAATTACTCTAACTGTTTTCAGAACTATTCTACCTAGACTGAAACTATATATTATCACTATATTACAATCACAATTACAGGCTAACCAAAACATAAATATGTAAATAAACATATTATTCATAATTATCAAGTTCAAGGAACCTCGGGGGGGGTCTTCGTCTCCTTCTTCAATGATGTGATGTGTTTCCGGAGTGATTCCCATTGGAGGGTGCTTAGTCTCCAGTTCAATCCCCATTCATCGAGCAATGATGTCCAGTTTGGAGTGCAAAAACTTAAGTTCCAACTCCATGCACTTCAATGGTGCCATTTCCTCTTTCAGTTTGGTAATTTGCTTGTCCCTATATTCCATTGAAATGACCAGCAATGAATTAGTCGTCCAATAGAGGTGGAGCACCCTGTGATACAAATCCATTCAATATCTAGTATCCCCAAGGTATGCAATCCATTCTATTAAGACCTCAACTTCCCTTTCTTCTCCTTGGGCCAAGGACCCTACTTGAATTTCATACTTTGCTTCTCCTATCTCTCGTTTGATTGGCATCATTGTATGCTTATAGTAGAAATACATCGCTTCCATGGCCTTGGATAATTGCTTGGATGGGCCAAGATCTTTGGACACTTCCTTCCCTTTCACTGGTGTTGGCAGAGCCTAGTTATCAAGTTGACTAGGTCCTCCCAACTGACTAGAGAGTAGTTGGCTAAGTTAGTCGAGTTGGTTATGCCAACCAACCATGCAGTTAGGAAATTGTAATTGAATGACTGCTTGTATGAACTAAGTATTAGGTTGGTGAGCCATGAGAAAGAGAGCTCTACTTTTTTACATGTTTTACATGTTCTAATAATAAAGATACGTGTTCTTATAGTCCATGTTACTCTATTTCCTTTGCTCTCATTATGTATGTAGCTAGTGTTTTCACACCATTATGTGCAAATGGGCACCTACTAAGGGTTAGGACACCCTGAGTAGCAGATTCAAATAAAGATAAAAACACAGAAATGAAAACTACTATGTATGAATGCAAATGATAATAGAAAAATAAACCTAACCAATAACAACCGAAAATATAACTGATAGATTAGAACCCATGACATATTTTTTATTTTATTGCAAACTAGGGTTTACAAAATGGTTACCTCAAAAAATGAGGTGATGGGGGCCCTTGCAGCAGTACGAGAGTAGTGTGTTGGGTATCCTGAGTTCCTTGCTCTTCTCCAAATGCTCAATGGGTTTGCCAAGATCAAACTAGGTGGTCACAAAAGCCCTAATGGGTAGGCTAGAGTGATGTAGGGAATTCGACAGCATAAGGGTATGAAGAGTGATCAGTGATGAAATGGGAGGCCTCCATCACCTTTTTATAGCAATTTTGGGTGGTGGAGTGTTGGCCCATGGTTTTGGACAACCAGTAGAATTAGCTAGTGCTTTATGATATTTTCCCTCTTTTTTTATTTTATTTTGCCCTTTTCCCCTTTTTCTTTTCTTTTTGGGGATTTTTAGACCCTTTTGTGGGTTTTTGACCCTTTTTGAAGGGATTTTCTTATGTTTTGAGGGAATTAATGATTTTTTCCCGTTTGGTTACCAATTTAGGGTTTTTGAGGCCAAAAATGTAGGAAAAGTGGACAAATGGGTTATGTGACTGGGGAGATGAGCTAGTGAACAATTTTGGGTGTTAACAAATTACCCCCTGATGTGTGAGGGCAGGAGCTCATCGTATGGCCGATAGACATCATAAGGTATGACTTTGTATAGGGGTGTGAGCATTGTGATGGCAAAGAGCAGAAACTGGTTGCAGACCAAAACACGTGCTCCATACGAACTGCAAAGGCTAAAATACAAGACCTCCATAATGTGTGAGGAATAATCTCAAATATATGGACAAGGCGGGAATAGCCATGCTCGTAGAAATATATACAAATAATAATGAGGCCCAAAAGGGGACCTGAACAATACATAGAGAACTGTTGTGTACATCATAATGGTCCAGAGGGGACATAAATCTGGGACATACTCATGGTCCAACCATGACTGAGCTGAAGAATTGATAAATGGAAACAATGGCATTCATCCTGAATGTCGTACCGCAACAACTGATTCTCTGTTGGATATGAAGGTGTCCAATAACTGTGTGGACTCAACGACTAAGAGTCGGGATATCACAGGTGCACTGGACTACATCTGAAATGGATCCTATAGGAAGCATATAATTGAATGGATTCTGAACACTATCACCAACGCAACCCGGATATCCACAGGAACATACAACTGGGGGGTTCCAAATAGACTCACCGAGGTGCTAGAGTAAGGGGACATACGAGGTCTTCAACCAATAACTGAAGGGAACAATACCATGTACGAATATCAATGGTGCGATGATGGAGTTGAATTCAAGCATGTGAGAAACAAACATCCTAAGAGGCACTAAGGACTCCTCTCAGATGGTCTGTAGGCACTCACCATTGATGGATATGAGTCCAATATACAGGGACCTCCGAGTCTATACTCTGGAATAGATGTGCTGGCATTGACAGAGGGAAACCTGCAACTACCAAGGAAATGATGTTTCCTTGATAGGAGCGCCAGGTGTACAACCAAGAGGTGATAGTACTAGATGTGAGAATAACATACTATGGGGAGGATGTGAGGATCGGGGAGTGATGGGACTCAAACTTCCTTTGTTCAGATTATGACGACAAGGCTAATCTGGAAGCATATGAAACTGTCTTCGGGAAAGGGGATCATAACTTAAGGGACCAGGGATTGTGACTGCAATGGGGGAGACCTAGGGGGGGAAGAATCATGAGTGATATCGGGAGACTTGAAGGGTGACGCATAACATAATACTCTGAATAAAGGAGACCAAGATGGGGGGTTTCCATAATGGTGGGACAAGATGTGATCTGTCGTGGTGCTGAGAGGCACCATTTGGGACTTCTTCATGGTTTAAGGAAATTGAAGAAGAGATACAAGTGAGCTCTAAATGGTACTATCGTGTGGATTTATCCGAGCCTAATACAGTGCATGCTCATGGGTGCTTTCAATTTTAAGAAGTTTGAAAGCGATAAGAAGACTCTGAAATGGTGGAAAGGTACCGTCGTGTGGATTTATACGAGCCCATGACAGTGAATGGTCGTGGTGTCTTTCAATTTTAAAGAGTCTGAAAGCAATAAGAAGACCCCAAGGGGGTTCTTTTTCATGTGTTAGTCCCCAAGGCCCCAAAAAGCATAAAAGTATGCAATGGAGAACTCTTCTAGGCGGTGTGACTAGAATATTCATTTTCCATAATTAGTCTACCAGGTCCGGAAAAGGGTTGAACTTATACAAGATAGATTCTCTTTCATATACGTTTAACGAGTATGAAAGGAAGCAAGATTGCTCGGTGATATTTTCATTCTTTAAGGAGTCAGAAAAGAGACTAACAGAAACTCCCTAAGTGCATTTTTCATAAAGGAGTTTCTCGGTCCGAAAAAGGGATAAAGTATACCGAACAAATGTAAAATACAAGCAAGGAGGAAGTGTTCAATCAAGGGACAAACATGGGAACCAAGAGAGTGGGGCGGGACACTGATGGGGCCTCCTTGCGGGTGGATGAATGGTGGAAAAATAATGCAATAATTGTAGTATGGATGGATCAGAGGCCTCGTGAATAGCCGCGATAGAAAAAATGGTCAAAATTGGGAAAAAATGAGTGCATCCTGCGTGGCATGCAAATCGAGGCGGAAAGGGGCATGGAAAAAATGCCCAAAATATTTTTGAGTGAGAGCGAGAAATAATCTCAAGCATCATCATGGGCATAGAAATCTGAATCCAACGGTGAAAACGGTGGTTATATGAACTTGAAATGGTCAAAGCAAAAGTTAGGGAAAAATGGGTATAAATAACAAATGAGCCCACCTCCACATGTCATTTTCACTGTGCAAATTGGGAGGAGTGTGGAGGGGCCCAGAAGAGGAAATTTTGATTTCTCTCAATCTGTCCGGTGAAATCCATTTCTGTGACTTGCATGTAATCCTTTAAGTGATTTTTTATATTTTTGATGCATTTTGAATTGGATTTGGTCAACTGGGGAGTCGAGCCAAGCAATATTAGGGAACCACAGCGCCGGAGCGTGCTTTTTGAGAGAAATTGCACGCTTAGGGCACGACTCTGGGTCGTACAGCCATGCGGTCAGGGTACGACTATGGGCCCCACATCCGTGCTCTGAAACACGGATTTTCCTAGGAAAATCGTGCTCCAAGCGCAACTGTGGGCCCCACAGGAGCTCTCCAGGAGCGCTCTCTTCAAGGAGACCACCTGCTTGCGCCATCGCCGAAACTGACATAGAGTGGTGGAACAGGATCCATCTGTGGTCACACATGGAAGAAAACGTGTGAGGTTCAAGATGTAGAAAGTGAAAAACAAGAAAGGGAATAAAACCGTACAACACGAACTAGTGGATCCGGAAAAGTGCTAAGGGTAAAAACATTTAAGGTACAACCCATTGCGAGGGTTGGCTAAGGGATGTCCTTCAGAATCGGTAAGGATATATGCCCCTTTGCTGAGACAGGTTTGGACAATGTAAGGGCCTTTCCACATGGATTCGAATTTTCCCTTGCTTTGTTTTTCATGATCTTGGTCATAAAGAAGCACAAGGTCGCCTTCATGAAAGGTATGAGGGTGGACATGTTTGTCATATTTGGATTTGGAACGATGTTTAGCAGCCTCAGTGATTTGTAATGCTGCTCATCGGTCTTTATTAGCTTGTTCCAATAGAAGAAAGCATTTCTCAAGAGGTAAGGTGTCCGGGAGGAGCTCAATGGCGATGTGTAGAGCGGGTATTTGACACTCCATGGGGAGGAAAGACTCTACACCATGAACCAAATGAAAAGGGGTAAAACCCATGGCAGTCTTGGTGGAAGTGCGATAAGCCCAAAGTGTGGGAAAGAGCATATGGTGCCAGTTGGACTTATGTTGGTTTATTGTTCTTTGAAGAATGGTCTTCAAGATCTTGTTGATAGCCTCAACTTAGTCATTCCCTTGAGGTTAGTAGGACGAGGCATACTGGTGGTCAAACTTCAGGAAGGTAGACAACTCTTTCCAAATGATGTCTTCAAAGTGTTTGGCATGGTCGGATACGAGTTGTTTGGGGGCCCCGAACCGAGGGATGACATGGTTAAAAAAGAAATGTTCGATGGTCTCAACCTTACATTTAAAAGTAGGCATGGCCTCAGCCAATTTAGTGACATAGTTGACGACCACAATGATGTATTTATGGCCATTCGCCGAGGGGGGGTTACACTCCATGAAATCGATGGCCCACTTATAGAAAGGACCAACAGTGATGATTGGATGGAGAGGGGATGGAGGGGTCCTGGATTTGGGGGAAAAAAGCTGGCAATTCTAGCAATGTTTGACCATTGTGATGCAATCAATGAAAAGGGTGGGTCAAAAATAGCTGACGCAAATGACCTTTTGGGTAGTGGCCATTCCAGAGAAGTGGCCACCACAGGCTCCGCTATGAAAATCGTTTAAAACTTGTTCTGCCTCGTCGCGTGTGAGGCATTGGTGTAAAAAGGTGTCGACGCTACAACTATAAAGGACATCGCCAAGGAGGAGGTATCGTGAAGCGTGATGGCAGATGTGACGTCTATCATCATGATCGAGGTTAGAGTGAAACTTTTGCATTCGTAGGTATACCAATACGTCACCATACCACGGTTCATCCGACGAAATGGTGAACAGGTGGTTGTCGGGTAAGTTGGTGATGATGGGGGGTGATGATGATGAAGATGGTAAGTCAGTCATGAGGTGTGTCGAAGCAAGGGCTTTGGTACTCTTTGGCATAACAAACGCCAGGTCGTATTCTAGGAGGATAATGACCCATTTAGCTACACGGCCTTAGAGTAGGCGGCTACTCAAGAGATAGACCATAGGATTGGACTCTGCCATGACTGTAGTTTAGCTCATTAGGATGTAGTGGCAAACCTTTTAAACAGAGAAAACGACGGCAAGGGCCAACTTCTCCTCATGGGGGTATCATAATGGTGGGCCAGATAATGTTTGAATCACATAATAGATGACACATTCTTGTCGCGCACTATCTTCTTGGACTAACACGCAGGAAACAGCATATTCGGATGCCAAAACGTAAAGGATGAAATCCTTCGAGAAATCAGGAGGTGAAATCAATGGAGCAGAAGTCAAGGCTTGTTTGAGTGCTTCAAAATCCTCTTGTGCTTGTTCGTCCCAGATAAAAGGAATGTGGGTCCAATGCAGGCGAAGGAAACCATGAAATTTCGTAGCATAGTCCGGAACGAAGCGACGAAAAAAGTTGGCTTTCCTTTGAAGGATTTGTAATTGGCGTAATGTGCGTGGTGAAGGGAATTCAAGGATGGCTTGTACCTTCAAAGGATCAACAATGATCTCGTTTTGGGAAACAAAGAAACCCAACAACTGGCCTACAGGAATGCAAAATACACACTTGAGGGGGTTTAGGTGAATGTTGTACTTGTGACAACGTAAAAAGACTTTCCGGAGGTCATCCAAATGGTTGGACCATTTCTTAGACCGAACGATGAGGTCATACAGGTATACAAGGATTATATGGACCAAGTCGTGAAATAAAAAATTCATGGCCCGCTGAAATGTGGCACCAGCATTTTTAAGACAAAATGGCATGACTCAATAGGCGAAGGTGCCCCACAGGGTAGTGAAGGAAGTCTTATACTAGTTTTCTTTGCGAATTTGAATCTGATTGTATCTAGAGAAATCGTCCATGAAGGATAGAATCTCATGACCTGCACATGCATCAATGAGATGATCAATGAAGGGCGTAGAAAAGTTGTCTTTGGGACACGCTAAATTCAGATCCCGAAAATCAGTATAGACGCAAATGGTGCCCTATTTTCTATTAACCGAAACAGGATTGGACACCCATGTGGTGTAAGCAATGGGATAAATGAACCCAGCTTGGTGTAATTTTTCAATTTCGGCCTTCACCGTTGGTAGTTTGGAGGGGTGTATGGGTCATTTCTTTTTGTGGAAGGGTGGGACGTCAGGCCAAGTATCGATACGGTGCTCAAAAATGGCGGGGTCAAGACCAGGCATCTCGGTATATGACCAAGAAAAAACATCACAGAACTCTTGGAAGAGATTCTTATAGGCATTGACTTTATCTGGAGTACAGAAAGTGCCTAAAGTAATGTTCTCAACTATACCGGGTGTGACGGAGATATCGACCTGAATGGTAGGCGAGATGTTAGCCATGTTACCTTCCTCAAAGGCATCGGGAGCTGGGATGGGGTTCTTAAACCGGTCCACTTGGCTATGGATGAAGTCTTTCAACTCGACCGAAATTTGGTTGGTCGTGAGAGGGGTAGAATCCTCGGGAATGAAGTGATTGATGATGCATATCATCCCAAGGGAAGTCAAGTGTGGTTAATGCTTCGAGTATTTATTCGTCACTGCGAAAGAGTTGTGTGGACAGATCGGAAGAGGTAAAGTTGGAGGTTGTGGGAAAATTTGGTTCGCCACTTGTGGAGATCATATAGATGGTGTTAATATCTCCCGGGGAGGATAATTCAAGTGGATGAATCTCCTCGATGGTAGTAATGTATGACTCTAAGGAGGACTGATTTAGCTCATGGAGGACAAATCGATACTCAGGTAAGTCAGGACAGTGATGTGAATAGTGTAAGTGCATTCCGCATATGGCGTAGGGGTGGTTGGTGCACAATAATTTGTTACACGGGTGAGGAGTGGGTTGTAGTTCGACAACTGAGATATTGGGGTCATCGTCCAATGTCTTCATGTGTTCTTAGAGGTTTAGTAATTGCAGAAAATTATGGGTAGCATGGCCGAAATCATCGCATAAGGAACACTTAGGAGGTGCACGGAACGTAGGGTGGGGTTTCACGTTTTTAGTCGCATGTGGTGCCGTATGAGTGTGTGTGGCCCTACCCCCAGTCACTTGTTGGATTAAGGCATTGTTGCCACACAGGGGGGTGGCGATTGTCAATGGTAATTGGTTGAACCGGTTGGTGGATGACCTATGGTGTCAAAGTGGGATTAGGAGCAGGTAAGTACCACATAGGAAGTCCTAGTTTTAACCTAGGGAGATTCACCGTGGCCATTACGGGAATTCTTACTACTCCTGAGGGTGGGAAAAAGAATGGAATTGTGTCGATTGGTGTGGCTCCAACGTGGCTGGGGATCGACGGCGGTTGAGGTAATAGTGAGGGTTGAGAGGTAGGCACTGATTGTTTTGACGGAATGGTGCACAAATCAGATATCTCAATGGCCAGAGGGGGGGGTGGTAATTATCGAAAGGTGGAGACCATTGGAGTATCCAAATAAAGTCCAGGACCGGTAGTGGAAACCAAAGAGGTGGGTGCACCGAACACAGGTTGTTCAACCATGGGGAGAACATTCTTTGGTGTAGCAGGCACTTTTGGGTCATAATAAGTAACTTGGTCGATTTTGAAAACCCGTCCCTCATGGGGGAACATCATAATGTGGAACACCAATGAAGAGACAGCCTTCATGGCATACATGTAGCTTTGTCCTAGGAGTAAGTTGTAGTCGAGTTGTGCGTTTATGACTTCGATGTCAATTAGGACAATTTTGCCAGCTAATTGGACTGGAACATTAGCTAGAAGTCCTTGTGGCTGAGCGGAACGACCATCATAAGCTCGTAAGGAAGTCGTGGATGGTTGTAGGGTAGGGGATCTGAGCTTCTTCCACATGAATGTAGACATAACGCTGGTAGAGGCACCCTCATCAATGATACACTGATGGATAACAAGATTCCAGACTGAAACATAAACTTGAAATGATAATGTGGAAGGCATGCATGGTTCAGATTGGTCGAAATCGAATGCCATCATTCATGAATTAGAAGGGTCTATTTCACCTATGGCGGAAAACAATGCTTTGCGCTGCGTTGGGAATTTCTTTAAAACTTCTAGGGCTAACATAGAATTAGGGGACTGGGCTAAGTCATCCACGATGTTATAGTTGGGGGCAACATGAGTATTAGGGTTGTTATTAACGCGTCAGAGAGGGAATCGGGGAGATTTGGGAGCCCCATCGAACAATGCAGGGGGTATACGTAATGACTGATCTGTGGGAAGAGTGTTAGCATCCTTTTCTGCGGGGATGGTTTCTGTGGTGGAACCATACTAGTTACTGTGGTTTTGAAGGTTGATATTAGCTGAAGACATCATTAAAATGTGATGGCTACCTGTTTCAATGTGTTGGTTTCCATGATTTGCATAGGTAACTTGTTGTTGTGGTGCCGCAACCCCTTGAGGGGGAACCAAAGGTTGGGTGGCTACTACCCCTTACGTGGGTAGGGGTTTTGCAACACCATAGGTTGTGTGTTGGGTTGTGGGGGGTTAGGTGGTGTCGGAGGTGCAACATGTCCTTCGAATTAGGCATCGTCAGTCCAAAGTTGACAAGCTCGCTCCAGATGGGGAAAATTATGCATGTAATGGCCATATACCCCGCAAATAGCGCATGGGTGGTTTGTGCGTAAGTTGGGGTTTTTTCCTTGTTGAGTTGGTCGGTTAGGATTTTGGTTAGTTGGGGTAGCACCATTATTGTTTGGGGGGTTTGGTGGCTGGCCGCCTCTATCCGGAGGTTGGTTTTTTCCTCGTTTACGACCTCGTCCCCTATTTTCGTGTCCTTGTTGGTTCCTTTGGGAAGGTTGGTTTTGCTGAGCATAAAATTTCCCTTGTGGAACAGGGGGTTTTGCGGTTGAGCAGGTGATGGGGAAGCCTATGGTGGATAATAAGCTAGAGGAGCTTGAGTTTGTGCGGGTGCGGGTGCAGTTGATTGGTGGTAGTAGGTAGGGAGTGCCTCGGGGGGGGCGTATGCTGGCAGGGTGTGATTGTAGCAATGCGTCATACATGAAGGTCCGTGTACATGAGGGGCTTGGGCCATGGGAACGTACGAAGGTGTTGCTCCTAAATGGGTTGTGGCACGTGAAAGGTCAAGACCACTCATGGAGGAATTATGCGTTGGGTTATATGATGGGGTAGTGGCAGGGGGCATATGGACATATGGTTGGTTATGAGATGTAACGTGTCCAATAATGTCGTCGACGGTGTGGGATGCCCCGGGCGCATCCTTCCTAGAGGAATCATCAGAAGGAGCATCAACTAAAATGGAGTAGAGGTAGCCTGACTGTGCATATATGAGGTCAAACTATTGGGATTTGAGAATGCATTCTTCTTTTGTTTGGGGTCGTTCGGATGTCACATCCTTGGCGATAACTGGTATGAGTGATTTCAAGAACCAATCTAAAAAGATGTGGTCGTCTAACTTGATCTTACACAAACTATGATGTCTACTCCATTCACGAATATGGTTAGTGATATGGGTTATGTGACTAGGGAGATGAGCTAGTGAACAATTTTGGGTGTTAACAGATTACCCCCTGATGTGTGAGGGCAAGAGCTCATCGTATGGCCGATAGACATCATAAGGTATGACTTTGTATAGGGGTGTGAGCATTGTGATGGTGAAGAGCAGAAACTGGTTGGAGACCAAAACACGTGCTCCATACGAACTACAAAGGCTAAAATACAAGACCTCAATAATGTGTGATGAATAATCTCAAATATATGGACGAGTCGGGCATAGCCATGCTCGTAGAAAGATATACAAATAATAATGAGGCCCAAAAGGGGACCTGAACAATACATAGAGAACTGTTGTGTACATCATAATGGTCCAAAGGGGACATAAATCTGGGACATACTCATGGTCCAACCATGACTGAGCTGAAGAATTGATAAATGGAAACAATGGCATTCATCCTGAATGTCATACCGCAACAACTGATACTCCGTTGGATCTGAAGGTGTCCAATAACTGTGTGGACTCAACGACTAAGAGTCGGGATATCACATGTGCACTGGACTGCATCTGAACTGGATACTATAGGAAGCATATACTTGAATGGATTCTAAACACTGTCACCAATGCAACCCGGATATCCACAGGAACATACAACTGGGGGGTTCCAAATAGACTCACCGAGGTGCTGGAGTCAGGGGACGTCCAGGGTCTTCAACCAATAACTGAAGGGAACAATACCATGTACGAATATCAATGGTGCGATGATGGAGTTGAAGTCGAGCATGTGAGAAACAAACATCCTAAGAGGCACTAAGGACTCCTCTGAGATGGTCTGTAGACACTCACCATTAATGGATATGAGTCCAATATACAGGGACCTCTGAGTCTATACTCTGGAATAGATGTGCTGGCATCGACAAAGGGAAACCTGCAACTACTAAGGAAATGATGTTTTCTTGATAGGAGTGCCAGGTGTACAACCAAGAGGTGATAGTAGTAGATGTGAGACTAAGATACTGTGGGGGGGATGCGGGGATCAAGGAGTGATGGGACTCAAACTTCCTTTGTTCAGATTATGATGGTAAGGCTGATCTGGAAGCATATGAAACTGTCCTCGGGAAAGGGGATCATAACTTAAGGGACCATGGATTGTGACTGCAATGGGGGAGACTTAGGGGGGGGGGAGAATCATGAGTGATATCGGGAGACTTGAAGGGTGACACATCACATAATACTCTAAACAAAGGAGACCAAGATGGGGGGCTTCCATAATGGTGGGACAAGATGTGATTTGCCATGGTGCCGAGAGGCACCATTTGGGACTTCTTCATGGTTTAAGGAGATCAAAGAAGAGATACAAGTGAGTTCTAAATGGTACTATCGTGTGGATTTATCCAAGCCAAATACAGTGCATGCTCATGGGTGCTTTCAATTTTAAGGAGTTTGAAAGCGATAAGAAGACTCTGAAATGGTGGAAAGGTATCGTCGTGTGGATTTATACGAGCCCATGACGGTGAATGCTTGTGGTTGCTTTCAATTTTAAAGAGTCTGAAAGCAATCAGAAGACCCCAAGGGGGTTCTTTTTCACGTGTTAGTCCCCAAGGCCCCAAAAAGCATAAAAGTATGCAATGGAGAACTCTTCTAGGCGGTGTGACTAGAATATTCATTTTCCGTAATTAGTCTACCAGGTCCGGAAAAGGGTTAAACTTATACCAGATAGATTCTCTTTCATATACATTTAACGAGTATGAAAGGAAGCAAGATTGCTCGGTGATATTTTCATTATTTAAGGAGTCAGAAAAGAGATTAACAGAAACTCCCTAAGTGCATTTTTCATAAAGGAGTTTCTCGGTCCCAAAAAGGGATAAAAGTATACCGAACAGATGTAAAATACAAGCAAGGACGAAGTGTTCAATCAAGGGACAAACATGGGAACCAAGAGAGTGGGGCGGGACACTGATGGGGCCTCCTTGCAGGTGGATGAATGGTGGAAAAATAATGCAACAATTGCAGTATGGATGGATCAGATGCCTCGTGAATAGGCTATGATAGAAAAAATGGTCAAAATTGGGAAAAAACGAGTGCATCCTGCGTGGCACGCAAATCGAGGTGGAAAGGGGCATGGAAAAAATGCCCAAAATATTTTTGAGTGAGGGCGAGAAATAATCTCAAGCATCATCACGGGCATAGAAATCTGAATCCAACGGTGAAAACGGTGGTTATATGAACCCGAAATGGTCAAATCAAAAGTTAGGGAAAAATGGCTATAAATAACAAATGAGCCCACCTCCACATGTCATTTTCACTGTGTAAATTGGGAGGAGTGTGGAGGGGCCCAGAAGAGGAAATTTTGATTTCTCTCAATCTATCCGGTGAAATCCATTTCTGTGACTTGCATGTAATCCTTTAAGTGATTTTTTGATATTTTTGATGCATTTTGAATTGGATTTGGTCAACTGGGGAGTCGAGCCAAGCAATACTAGGGAACCACAGCGTCGGAGTGCGCTTTTCGAGAGAAATTGCACGCTTAGGGCATGAATCTAGGTCGTACAGCCATGCATTCAGGGTGCGACTGTGGGCCCCACATCCGTGCTCTGAAGCACAGATTTTCCTAGGAAAATCGTGTTCCAAGCGCGACTGTGGGCCCCACAGGAGCTATTGAGGAGCGCACTTTTCGAGGAGACCACCTACTTGCACCATCGCCGAAACTGACATAGAGTGGTGGAACAGGATCCATCTATGGTCACACATGGAAGAAAACGTGTGAGGTTCAAAATGTAGAAAGTGAAAAACAAGAAAGGGAATAAAACCGTACAACACAAACTAGTGGGTCTGGAAAAGTGCTAAGGGTAAAAACGTTTAAGGTACAACCCATTGCGAGGGTTGGTTAAGGGATGTCCTTCAAAATCGGTAAGGATATATGCCCCTTTGCTGAGACAGGTTTGGACAATGTAAGGGCCTTTCCACATGGATTCGAATTTTCCCTTACCTTGTTTGTCATGAGCTTGGTCATAAAGAAGCACAAGGTCTCCTTCGTGGAAAGTACGAGGGTGGACATGTTTGTCATATTTGGATTTGGAATGATGTTTAGCAGCCTCGGTGATTTGTAATGCTACTCATCGGTCTTCGTCAGCTTGTTCCAATAGAACTAAGCGTTTCTCAAGAGGTGAGGTGTCCGGGAGGAGCTCAATGGCGATGTGTAGAGCAGGGATTTGACACTCCATGGAGAGGAAAGACTCTACACCATGAACCAAATGAAAAGGGGTAAAACCCATGGCAGTCTTGGTGGAAGTGCGATAAGCCCAAAGTGCAGGAAAGAGCGTATGGTGTCAGTTGGACTTGTGTTGTTTTACTGTTCTTTGAAGAATGGTCTTCAAGATCTTGTTGATAGCCTCAACTTGGCCATTCCCTTGAGGGTAGTAGGACGAGGCATACTGGTGGTCAAACTTCAGGAAGGTAGACAACTCTTTCCAAATGATGTCTTCAAAGTGTTTGGCATGGTCAGATACGAGTTGTTTGGGGACCCCGAACTGAGGGATGACATGGTTAAAAAAGAAACATTCGACCATCTCGGCCTTACATTTAAAAGTAGGCATGGCCTCGGCCAATTTAGTGACATAGTTGATGGCCACAATGATGTATTTATGGCCATTCACCGAGGGGGGGTTACACTCCATGAAATCGATGGCCCACTTATAGAAAGGGCCAACAGTGATGATTGGATGGAGAGGGGATGGAGGGGTCCTGGATTTGGGGGCAAAAAGCTGGCAATTCTAGCAATGTTTGACCATTGTGATGCAATCAATGAAAAAGGTGGGTCAAAAATAGCTGACATAGATGACCTTTTGGGTAGTGGCCATTCCAGAGAAGTGGCCACCACAGGCTCCGCTATGAAAATCGTTTAAAACTTGTTTCGCCTCGTCACGTGTGAGGCATTGGTGTAAAAAGGTGTCGATGTCGCGACTATAAAGGACATCATCATGGAGGAGGTATTGTGAAGCGTGATGGCAGATACGATGGCAATCATCATGATCGAGGTTAGAGTGAAACTTTTGCATTCATAGGTATACCAATACGTCACCATACCACGGGTCATCCGACGAAATGGTGAATAGGTGGTCGTCGGGTAAGTTGGTGATGATGGGGGGTGATGATGATGAAGATGGTAAGTCAGTCATGAGGTGTGTTGAAGCAAGGGCTTTGGTACTCTTTGGCGTAACAAACGCCAGGTCATATTCTCGAAGGATATTGACCCATTTAGCTACGCAGCCTTGGAGTAGGCAGCGACTCAAGAGATAGACCATAGGATTGGAGTCTGCCATGACTGTAGTTCAGCTCATTAGGATGTAGTGGCAAACCTTTTAAACAGATAAAATGACGGCAAGGGCCAACTTCTCCTCATGGGGGTATCATAATGGTGGGCCAGATAATGTTTGAATCACATAATAGATGACACGTTCTTGTCGTGCACTATCTTCTTGGACTAACATGCAGGAAACGACATATTCGGATGCCAAAATGTAAAGGATGAAATCCTTTGAGAAATCAGGAGGTGAAATCAATGGAGTGGAAGTCAAGGCTTGTTTGAGTGCTTCAAAATCCTCTTGTGCATGTTTGTCCCAAATAAAAGGAATGTGGGTCCAATGCAGGCAAAGGAAATCATGAAATTTCATAGCATAGTCCGGAACGAAGCGACATGGTTGAAGGGGCCTGCGTTCTATCCATGGAGGTGATCATGGGACCACCTCCATCGAGGGGTGGAGAAGTGGCGTGAGTCACAACTGGCATAGTGGGACCACCGGTAAAGGGCAGCCAGATCGTGTAGGAAGGGCCAGTGCCCCCAAGTGTACTGCTGGTGACCAACAGGATGGTATTTGGAAGAGATCCAATTAGAGACTGGAATGCCAGGTGTAGGTTCTGTGGATGGTATAACAGAGATGGTAGTTGGGCTAGCGGTGAACCACTGCCAACAATCCCGCCATAGAATGGGTTGGGATTCGCGCCATCCATGGGGCTAGACGGAGAGGTGTATATGGGTAACTCTGACTCGAAATCATAGGTAAAATAAGGGGCATCAAGATGATTATCTGGTGATGAAGTTGTGCGTATGTGACAGGTGTGGTCAAGTGGACCGTGTTGCGGTGATAGCCCACATAGCCGACGAGAGTGTATCGGTGAATCAATGGTGACATATGTAAACGTTCTAAGGGGTTGTGGTGAATAAAATGTTCAAAAATACTAGTGAAACCGTGTGTGCAAAAGGAGAGCTCAAAAAAGATGGCACTCAAGCCAACAACAATGCTTAAAAACACTTGCTGCAACAGCGTGTTACACCAAGCAGAACGGTCAATGAAATGGTAAGAACACCAACAAGCAACACTCCTAAAAATAAAAAGGTAGACTCACTAATCCAATGGGGGCATAGGATCATGCAAACACTATCTAAGAGATATGGAAGCTCACACAAATCATATCCCTTGCAAGGTGATGAAATCCGCAATCAGGCAATATGAAATGTCGAACCAAATGGATAAAGGATATCCCTCTACCGAGAGGGACTCCAGGTAAAAGAGTCCTAGAAGAATGGAAACTAAGCTACCCCATTCATGGCATGTCCGGAAAGGTGTCCCATAGTTTCATTTCTTTGGCTGTCGCACACCCGGTATGGGCGCCAGTATGCACGACGAGAACAACAAGTTGGTGTCCTTCAGTACATAATGGATATCATCATTCCACTCAAACTTCCATAACCAATCTTGTAACTTTCCCTCCTAAGGGAGAGGCCCTCTGACAAATCGGTGTCAACTGTACCAATAAGTAATAGGGGATTTTGGTTCCCTAAAAGACAACAACTATGTCTCAAATGTAAATGACAAAGGGGGTGTTGTTTGGATGCCTAACCCCAATGTCCTAGCTAGCTACAAAATTGTTTTTGTGTTCCCGAAGTGGTGTTAAGGTGGGATTAATTAATTCAATTTTAAGTCTCTCTTTGAATTATGGGAGACTATGTGTGCACAAGTGGTGTGAATCCAAGATCACCAGATAGGAAAATGCTTGAAAGAAACAACTGAGACTGAAATAAAATCTTTTTTCTTTCACTTTTCAAAAATAAAAATGCAACTGCTATAACAAGTATGCAGAAAATAAACTTGTTGAACTATGATGCAAGAGATAGCAATGCAGGAATGATGCATGCACACTGAAATGTCTCCAATGCTACAACAAGCAAAACAACAGAAAATCTAAGGGAAAATGGGTGCAGGAAAATAGGGGTTTGTGGGTGTAGCCAAGGGCAAGAGAAAAGGAAAAACAGGTGCAGAGTGCGAATGTGAGGCGAAAAGGTGTGCTCTGGTTGCGGAAGACTGCAGAAAAAATGCGCCGAAATAGAAAAACAAAAAATAGGAAAAAAGGGCACAGGTCTGGGCGGAAAGGGCGCAGCTGGGGCGCGGGTTTCAAATGCAAAAGAGTGCGGAGGGAGCGACTTTCAGGCCACTAGGCACGCAAAGGGAACTCTTTTTAGACGAATATGTGCGCTTAGGGTGCGTCCTGTATGGAAGTATGTGCGCGCACGACGCGTTTTGCAGGCGGCTATGTGCTAGCAAGGCGCGGGTTGGAGGGGGGAATGCATACGGAGGGTTTGGTTTACAGAGGATGACACGCCCGTAGGGCACGGGTTGCAGGGGGAAAGGGCGTTGAACACCCGGCTTCTAAAGCCGAAAACACGCTAAAAGCGCGGCTTTCGGGCTGTTCTGTGTGCGAAAAGCGCGGCTAAATATGTCAAAAACACGTTGAGGGCATGGGATACGGGCGCGAATGCGCGATACGGGCGTGATTTGTGGATCGAAAGTCATGCTAGGGAGTGCGGGTTTTGAGCCGGAAGTCGCACTCGGGCCGCAGGACTACTACAGAAAATCGCGGGTTGGGCCTTAAAGATGAAGCTGAAGTAGGGCATTGCGAAGGAAAGGACCAAATTCTGCAATTATGGGGGAAAAGGGTAGCCCAAAATTGTAAATAGGAAGCAAAATAAAAAACATAAACACTAAAAAACTATACTAAACCATAGATCTATTGGAATTGACCCAGTGGAGTCGCCAAATTTGTAGCTAGTGTTTTCACACTAGCCTGTGCAAATTGGCACCTACTAAGGGTTAGGAAACCCTGATTAGCAGATTCAAATAAAGATAAAAACATGGAAATGAAAACTACTATGTATGAGTGCAAATGATAACAAAAAAATAAACCTAACCAATAACAACAGAAAATATAACTGATAGATTAGAACCCATGAAATATTTTTGTATTTTATTGCAAATCAGGGTTTACAAAATGGTGACCTCCAAAGATGAGGTGATGGGGGGCCTTGCAACAATATGAGAGTAGTGTGCTAGGTCTCTTGATTTCCTTTCTCTTCTCTGAATGCTCAATGGATTGGATAAGTGGGCACAAAAGCCCTAATGGGTAGGCTAGAGTGTTGTAGGGAATTCAGCAGCATAAGGGTATGAAGAGTGATCAGTGATGCAATGGAAGGCCTCCATCACCTTTTTATAGCGATTTTGGGTGGTGGAGTGTTGGCCCATGGTTTTGGGCAACTAGTAGTATTGGCTAGTGGTTTTTTATATTTTCCCTCTCTTTTTATTTTATTTTGACTCTTTTCCCCTTTTTCTTTTCTTTTTGGGGATTTTTAGATCCTTTTGTGGGTTTTTGACCTTTTTTTAAGGAATTTAGTTATTTTTTGAGAGAAATAATGATTTTTTTCCCATTTGGTTACCAATTTAGGGTTTTGGAGGCCAAAAATGTAGGAAAAGTGGACAAATGGGTTATGTGACTAGGGAGATGAGCTAGTGAACAATTTTTGGGTGTTAACAATGTATGTATGATATTGTAGGTTATTTATATATAATGTGGATGTTATATTAATGGTAACTCTCTATAGTCCCATAGAATACAACATTGGTTCAGTTGATGGTAGTATTGACCCAAGACATGTAATGATGATATATATGTAAATGGTGAGTGAGGGAGAAATTAGAGAGTGGTGGAACCGAAAAATTGTAAATTGTATACAGAACTATGCCAAAAGGAACAAGTTAACATTTACACATGAAAGAGAAAAATTCTTCATTGAGTCCCATGAACGGTTTATAGAATCTATCCCCCATGAGATAAATAAATTCCTCGACGTTGTTCATGAGAAAGCTAGGAACCCATAATGAAATACTGTTAATGCACAAGATCAATAACGAAGGAAGAAAAAACCTATATGAGTGGCTTGAGAAGATATGTGAACAATTCTGTGAAGAAATCCATTGAAGGGAGAATTCCAATTAACAAAGTCCAATGTAGATTCTATAACGACTTCCACGATGGATTTTTCTATACAATACCAAATTTTCTATATAAGTTCTTAATTGAAAAAGGAGTCATTCATATCATTGATCCAGGACCTTCGCTAGGATTTCCTGCTACAAAAAAATGGGAGAAAAAGTATAAATACTAGGAGTGCTTCTTCAATGAATGTGAGTGGGAATAGTTTTTTAGTAAATTAAATCCATTCATGATCCCACTCCCATCGATCAATAAGAGCCAGGTTTGAATTGGGGGGGTCACCGACCATGTGCATTGAATAGAAGGATGATGCTAGTCGACAAATAAACTAGAGAATGAATCCCAGCAAGAATCCAAGTCTTCCTCAATGAAATAAATGTCCATCCAGCCATAAGAAAATACCATATATTCATAAAATAGAAAGGTAAAATAGGTTCAAGCGACATGAGGAGTTAATAGACATTGCAATCCCACTTTGTAATAGAAGAGTTATGAAGAAAACAGATGAGATGATCGAGAAACCAAAAGACCAACCTAATTCGAGGGAAAGTTGGGCACATTAGAGAAAGGCTGAGGTGTCAACACCAATTGAGCGATCGCATGCGATGGTGATGACCTTGTATTCCTTGCATATTATAATTCACAATGCCTTGACCCCTGTTGACTCTGTACCGATGATAATGATGATTGGACCGACTATTAGACAAATCGTTGAGCGAGAACTAGGAATTAGACCGAGCAACAATAACATATGGAGTCGACTAGACCAATGTGGATGAATCACATACTGAATATTGATTCAGCGACCACACTATGGTAATTGGATTACTTACACACCCAAGTTCGGAAGACACTTTTTTGATCTATTCTATTCAAACCATATAGAGGTACCCCCCTTACTAGCAACATTATTGATTGAAGCGATAGGTCCGTCAGAGATCTGAACTAGTGACAAGGATTCTATAGAATAAGTACAACTTTCTTGGTACAAATCTCATCAACAAGAATTTAGAAATGGACGTGATTGTGAATCAGTAATTCAGTCAGTTGGTCATTCAACTCTAGTAAGTATTCAAACACAAGGTAAAAATTTAAGTTTTGTTAAAATGGCTTATCAACATCCAGTAAATACCCCTATATATGAACAGGATGGGAAACCTAAGAAACATTGGTTTGTATTTGAAGCTCTCTGGCAAGCTAACTTAATTGATGACGAAAATCAGCAAGTTGCGTATTTTTCAAGTAGTCTTCGGAATAGGGAACTTACATGGTACATGAATTTCATTGAAGACAAAACACCAAATTAAGGATAATTTCTTAGATTCTTTCCAGGAAAATGAAACCAAGCATCTATCTAGGAACAAATTAAAAGAAATAACTCAAAGACTAGGAGAAACAATACAAGAGTATGATAGAAGATTCAAAGGTCTCCTCGATCAAATTTTATCCAAAATGGATCAAGATGTTGTTATCCAATTTTTTGTTTCAGGTATGCAACAACGAATTGAAATGTCGCTACTACTGCATGAATAGACGACATATTACAACATATTAAATAAAGTCGTACGAGTTGATTCAAATGCAGATTACTTGACTAGACCTATCGACAGACGACTGGAAGAAAAAATAGAAACAATACAAATATCACTTTAGCACCTTACCATGAGACATAATGAATTATGGTGTACCACGTGCTCATCGAAAGGCCATACTAAATACAATTATACCTACAATGAGCATAAAATATATCATGATTATATAAATGGATATGAAGAAGAAAGAAGATAATTCCAAGATGACCCTAGACCATTCCCATAAGAGCAAAGACCAGAGAATTTCCACATGACCCAAACAAGTTACTTCTGTGACATATGAAAAATATTTAAACCCCATTTGACAAAAGAATTCCCTTATAATGTTGACAATGTAAAACTGAAATGGTGCGGCATATGTTGGACAACACAACACACAAGCGCAAAATGCATCAAGAATTTGAAGACTAAGAAAAATTATCATATAGTTTTCCAAGCATAAACAGTCAACCATAACAATCAGAAAGGTTGAGAATTCCACAATAATGACCAACCTAATAATGGAAACAGTGGATGAGATGTATATAACGACTAAGGAAGATACAAAAAAAACAAATAAACCCACTAGTGGGTTGAGGAAAGCCGCATTGCTTCATCTGCTATAGTGTAGAACATTTGAGTCCCAACTATCCCTGGAAGGATAGAACAGACCTCAAATTTTGTACAAAAAGTGGAGTGGGGGAGCACAATTTAGAAGAGTTCCCCATTATGTTAGAAATAATTCATGATAAAAATAATGTTAATCTATTATCTAGTGTTCCTAAACATGAAGCATTGAATTCTAAAAAATTGAAAATAATCAACAGGAAAGGCACAAAGATTGGAGGGGAAAACGCCCACGTCACAAGAATACAAAGAAAAGAAGATAACTATCCTAATCCATCCAAGCAAAGATCAATCGTTAATAATGCCACAAAAATATTTGAAGAAAATGATTTCGAAGAGAATACTACATAATCCATAAACAAAACATTTAATGAGTTATTACAAATTCTAAGGAAAGAAGAAGTTGTTGAATGATTAATCAATTTAATGTATCTCATCAGGAACAATCCAGGAAATGAAAGAGTTGCTAAAAATATCTACATTCTAAATCAAAAAGATAAAATTGTTATTGACCCCTTAGTCGATCTTGAAGTCGAAGGATTTTTCATCTCGCAATTTGTCCTTGATTTCAAGTCACGGGCCAATATAATGGCATGGTCTACCTTAGTGCCAGAAAATGAAAGTTTCCATTGCATTATAAAAAGACAGAATAAAATTGAAAGGTGAAGGAAAAAAGGTCGTAGTACCTATCATTCGTCTTAAGGGAAACCTTAGGCATAACTAGATGACAACGACGAGATATAAGGCGATTATATTAGTTTATGTAGGATAACGAAGATTCATTAGAACCAAATAAATTTAGGGAAATTCACTTGGGCTCACCTATGTCAATTAGGAAAAACTCCGACTCGGAGTTGTATGACTAGAAAATTGAAAACTATGAAAAAACATGCAAAATAATGTTGGATAGTTGAAGTTATCCCATGATGGCTAGCAATTTTTTTTTTTGCAATAACTGTGATACCAAAAATCTATAAAAAATAAAAAGAGAATACCCAACTCTTGTACAAACGAAAAGTGAATTGACGAATATACCCCTTTCGTGGTACAAGGAACGCGAATCTCCAATAGTTCACATAGAAGAAGTATCTAAAACCATCGATGAGCAAGGTCGATTACAAATCCTAGTTGAAACATTCATCGGTCAAGCAGCTAGATGGTTGGATACTCATCAGTCACGACTAAAAACTTGGATGATCTCCTTAACATACTTCATTGAAAGGTTTGGAGGAAAAAAATTAAAATCTCAAGTAGAAATTCAAAATTTTGTCTAAGGCCTAGACCCAATTGCACATATTGAAAATTGTGAAACAAAATGGAAAAGGGTCGGGTATAGGGACGAGGGAATCTGGCCACATTTGTTCCTAAACAACTTAGACAACTTGCCTAACAAATGGTACAAAATGGAAGAAGAAAGAGGATAAATTTATCAAATACTTCTCAGTTTCTCCTACAAAAGAATGCCTCTGAGAAGCAGTACACGAATTACATCAATCCATTAAACTGACAAAGTAAGAATTCGGCATAGACGAAAAGAACTCTCGACCAATATCATACTACAAAATAATTTTATCCAAACAGAAACAGTCGGATCAATTGACAACTCGAATGCATATGGAGAAAGAACATACTTATTGGAAAATATTATGATGGAAAAGAAATCACCCACGCGTAATTCAACTAGTAAAGACCATCCTGGAAATTTCTACCAAAGAAAAAGAAAATGAGGATCATCACAAATATTTTACCCCAACCTTTATATAATTTAAATAATGATAATTCCTGATCAATGAATCAAAAGCACCATAATGGATGGGCACTGAAATAAATACAAAAGAAGTCAACAAATCCTTTGATGAAAGACCAAAAATGAAAAAAATAGGCAATTATTGGTTGGAACAAAAAACTGCATAAATAACTAATTTGCTTAAATAATATCAGGATGTCTTTGCATGCGATTATAAATATCTAATAGGATTGGTACAAGAAATGGGAGAGATGCATATTGACATAATACTTGATGCCAAACCTGTCAAGAAATGACCATACAAGCTAGCCCATAAATACAAAGACATAGTCAATAAAGAAATATACAATATGTCAATCATTGGAATAATATATCCAGTGGATCAGTTAGAGTGCGCCATCCTCATGATCATCCAACCAAATAAGCATGACAAAAAGTTAATTTGTGTATGTGTCAACTTCGAAGGTCTTAATAAAGTAACCCTTATAGACCCATTCTTGACTCCCTTTGCCAATGAGATTATTAATGAAGTTGCTAGACTTGAGTGCTATTCTTTCACCGACGGATTCTCTAGTTATAATAAGGTTCCCATAGCAAAGGAATACCATCATAAAGCTACATTTGTATACAAATTTAGATCATTCGCATATAGGGTCATGCCCTTTGGTCTGAATAATTCTCCAACTGTCTTTTCCAAAATAGTTATAAAAGCTTTCCAAGAATTTATATACAAAACAATGGCCGTCTACTTTGACAACTGGACAATTTATACAATGTTCAAATACCACATACGATGGATCCGACTAATTCTAGAAAGATGGAAATAGATCCACTTATTTTTAAAATAAATAAATGCATATTTTCTACACTAATAGGAGTATTATTGGGTCATGTCGTATGCAATGAAGGCATAAAAGTGGTTCTAGCTAAAATTAAAGTCATCCTTGAACTAAAACTTCCAAATATCCCAAGCAAGTTAGAATTTTGCTTGGGCATATTAGGTATTATAAAGAGTTTATTTGGAACTATTCTAACATTACATTCCTGTTGGAATAATTACTCATATTACAGGTTGAATTCCTATGGACCCAAAAATGTGAAGAATCCTTTGAGTTTCTTAAAAGAAAATTAGTTGAAGCTCCATACTTAAATTTCCCAACTGGTTGAAAAATTTTCAGGTCCATATTGATTCATCAATCATCGTATTCGAGGCCATACTAACACAACCAAGAGACAATGGACTCAACTAGCCAAATGCATAAACTAGCTAGGAGTTAAATAAAGCAGAAATAAACTATTCAATGATTGAACGTGAAGGATTGGGTATGATATTTTCACTGCTAAAATATCAACATTAGTTATTGGATAACCCATTCATATTCTATGCATACCGTCAAGCACTCAAATATTTAGTGAATAAACCTCTCCACCATGGTTTCATATGTCATTGGATCATATTATTTCAAGAATTTGAACTTGAAGTCCTAGTCCGACGAGGCAAGTCAAATTTTGTACCTAACCACTTTTCTCGTATTGAAACTAGAGAAGACCCAGCCGACATTGATGACGAAATTCCCAATGCACATATTTTCAGAGTTGAATCTATACCAACCAAATTATAAGGCATTGCAGGTTTCTTACAAGAGGGTCACGCCCCAACAGGAATATCAAAGAAAAATAAAATGATTCTAGCAATGAAAGTTGCACCGTATACACTAATCAATGGGTACCTATACAACATTAGAACTAACAACATACTTTGTTAGTGTACACTTGAGCTTGAGCGACAAGATATAATTATAGAAGCACACTCAAGAACTTCAGGAGGACATTTCCATTCCAACATGACTGCCAGAAAAAATCATGTAGTTCGAACTATGGGGACCATCACTGTATAAGGAATACAAAGTATATGTAAATAAGTGTGATAAATGTTAACGAATGGGCCAACCGTTAAGAAGACATGAAATTCCATTAATATCTATCAATCCCATCCTTACATTTGAAATCTAGGCAATTGATTTCGTCATACATTTTCTAAACCTCAATCGACGAACCAATGCATGATACATTATTACATAGCAAAATATGTAAGTAAATGGCTTGAAGGAGAACTAGTCAAAGGTTGGACCAATGAAGGTGAAACCCAATTTATATATGAAAATATAATTACAAGATTTGGATGCCTATTAAATATCATTAGTGACCAAGGCACACATTTTATAAATAAAAATATCAATGTATTTTATTGAAAGAATTTATGATAGACCATCACAAAAGCGCAGCTTATCATCCACAGTCGAACAGAGCTGTCAATCCGTTCAATAAACATTGACCAAAGGACTAACGAATATCTGCAACATTGACAAAGATGACTAGGATGACAAATTTCCCATGATACTAGGGGAATACAGAACAACATAAAACAGTTCTGATGGGTCAAACACCATTCAAGATAGTATATAGACAAGAAGTAGTTTCCCCTTAAATTTTAAACAACAAGCACCAACCATTGCTCAATTTTTTCACCTCGACACCCTCCAAGAAATTCAAGACAAAATGTTCAATTTAAAGAAGTTGGAAGAACATAGAATGGTTGCTATACACCATTAGGAAGTTCATAAGTTGCAGTAGAAATTCTGGCACAACCGAAATATTAAAAGAAAGACATCTATGTCAGTGACCTAGTAATTCTATATAACAGTCAGATAAAATGCAATCCTAAAAACCTTGAGACCAACCATGGCACCAAATAAAGTCGCCATAGTAACCAAGTCCAAATTCGTAGAACAACAAGCTAAAATACAATAGGAAGAAGTGGCCATAACCCCCCTGAAATCCAGAATACACAGGATCAAGAAAGCAAAGCTCGATGAACCGAATTGGGGAAAATACTGTGCGGAAATGAAGACATGGGAAATCCAAGACAGAAAATGGATAGAACGTACTCATAATGTCTCCACAACAACAATTCGTGGTTATCTGAATGCACCTCATATAACACCATTCAATAACCTCAAATAAATCATATCAAAATTCATTGTCAGTAGATATCATGACGAGAAAATATAGATTGACAAGGCCATATTGATAACATGTTCTCTCATTGAAACAATTATTGGTGTTTTAAACAAAGGACCAGCAGTACCCAATACCAATAAACCAGTTCCTTTAATCGAAGAATTCACGAGGTCGGTCGTAGGAAAACTTTGAAAGGGATTATAATTAACAAAGTGTAGCATGATTCCATCAAGTGGAATTCCATAATAATTTCATTATGTTTAACAAGATCAGGTCGGCCATCCAACTTGAGGCTCGACATGTTGGAAGCAGTCAAGAAGGTTGTGTCGAAGGAAAGAATTTTTAATTGCATTGACCACTTAGTTCAATTAGTAAAAACTAACTATGAAAAATGCTAGAAATCCACACATTGCATAATATTTATGTCATTACTCATCTGGATGGTAATGGTGAATTTTAACCCAGTTGGTGAACTAGTGTTCCCCAATACTCAACAACCTCTCATGAGAAATTTTCATATATTTGCAATAAAATGGTCACCATTTAACTTAAACAAAGCAAAAACCTACTTGGAACTTTGGTTCCAATAAATTAAAAACAAATGTAGCAGATGGAGAGTGTCATAGCAATTTTGTCACTTCCTAGCTCAAGGAACACACATTGAACTTGCCCTTGACCACAAAAAAGTATGGTTCATGCAAGGTGCAGTAAAGGATGCTCAAGAGCTGGATTATTACCCTAACATTCCTGAACTATTCACTGACTTGTTGAGGCAGACAAACACTGTAATCCCTATATCAACTATGGCCAGGTTTTAACATATGGATCTAATTGAACCCCTAATATAGGGAGATTCATAAGAACAAAGAGAAATAGAATTATATATTACAACATTTTGCATAGAATAAGAACCATTTAATCCATTATCAATAGTACCTGTTGTCAACAAATATAAAGAACTAGTCGGTGAACCCTCGGGTGAGCCAAATGAAGAGGAGAAGGATGACCCAATCATCAAATATGGATTTGATCTCGACTTCAAAGAACCCTGATTGAAGGAAAAAGTCGATCAAGTCACTGGAAATATATTTATATATTAGCACACTTTTAAAGGAAAGTGACTAGGAAAACCTCCAAGTAAAGGAAGTAACTCTTGCTTAAGGCCACAAAAGATGATATTGAGGAACTTAGAGAATAGGCTAAGCATGTCTTAGTCGAAGTAGTAAGGAACAAGTTTCCTATAGAGTAGAAAATTCAAAAGCAATATGACCCGAAGAAACCTTCGCAGCCAGCCATATCCAATAACCTCGTTGCATTGCAAGCACCTCCTCAAGAAAAATCTCAGACAACTCAGTCCTCAAAGGAGAAAGACCCGCTTGATCTAACCTATTACTCCCCATTTCCTTCCCCAACTCGAGTCAAAGAAGACCAACAAGAAGGAACCACATCCAACCCTAAACACTTTACAATGACACTTGAATTTAGTAAGTTTCTTGCACAATATTCCTAGTATATTCCCTACCTCTATCCAAGTCCTCCTAGCCAAACAACTAGTATACATGATTCTAGACAACCTACAGTCAAATCTCCAAGCAAAGTAAAACTCCCTCCCCTGAAATCACTAATGAAGTTGTCAATTTCCCTTTCAGCTACTAGTGACCCCTTGAGAACAAGCTTAGAATAAACCCTTACTTTCATGTCTGAACCATTAATTACCTCTTAAATCATATCTTCCCCTTTCCTTTCATTTCATACAAACCCCCTTATCGCATAAGTACCCATGCTGACTAAAATTGAGTCAATCGTGATCACAACTTCTCCTACCTCCACTACAACTTCCACTTTACCTATCACAACTTCTCCATTTCCCTTGTTAGTTTTGAGTCCATTGACAACAATGCCTTTGACATATTTGTGAAATTTTTATCACAGTTGGATATAACAACATAAAATTTCCTCACAAATTGTTAATGCAAAGATGCTCAGAATAGTGAAAAAAGTGACAGAAATTTATACCTAGAACAAACTTCAATTGAAAAAATGTATAACAACTCAACTTTGCCAGTATGTTGGTTGTCCAAATATATTGCAAATGGTAAAAATAAAGAGCCAAAGAAGCCTTTAGAATGTCTCAAATGTGGCAGGATTAGAATTAGAAAAAATCCCCCATCTATGGCAAAATAAAACTCCAACTCATAGAGGAAGGTCACGAATTGGCCAAGAGGGAATAGATAAGCCATGAGTAACCAAAAATCAGCAAATGAGTGGCTTTTCAGAAGAAAAACAAGGAAGAAGTGGAGGAAAAAAGAGGAAAACTTTCCCAAAAAATCCCTGCACCCCTAGCTTATCCTAATCCAAGATAAAAGCATAATAAAGTTGCTTTAAACTCATAAAAGAAGGATAAAGCGGAATAAAAGCTGTCAATGCACTTCAGATCCTAAAATTGGAGTAAAAGTAGGATAAAATAGCAGTGGGCGTTTTGGTAGATAAACTATCACATAGGTGGGTCAAAGTAAACACTAGGAGCCAACTAAACTAATCTAAACACTTGGGAAGCATAAAAATCAAGCACTAAGGTCTAGATGGGATGGTTAATTATTCTAACACCCCCCCCCCCTTAAGCCTAACTTATGTGAGTGTAAAAAAAAAATAGGGCCCAACAACAAAGACTATGGTCACCCTTTACATTTTATTTGTCCAAACAAACAAGGTAAAAAGAGGAAAACCACATGGTAAAAACCTCCCCTCTAAATATGGACATGTGCAAAACTAAAAAAGTTTTCTAATCTGTCTTCACCATGTCATCATTCACCCCAAGCAGTGATCTGAGATGAGTGAATGTATTCTCTATAAAGGCCTTGGTGAAGATGTTTGTAGTTTCTTCTGAAGATGGACAATAGTGTAGTGAGATAATGTGATCATGCACCAACCCTCTAATGTAGTGCATGTGAATCTCAATGTGCTTGGTCCTCTACCTATGAACTGGATCTGTTGAGATATTGATGGAAATATGGTTGTCACACCATATGACAATAAGTGCATTGAATCAAATCCCAAACTCAGATAGTATGCCTTGCAACCAAACACACTATGTGGTTGCATTGACAACACCTCTATACTCATCTTTAGCAGATGATAGGGAAATTGCACTCTGCTTCTTAATTGATCAGCAAAGAGGACCATTACCAAGTATAAAAACATAACCAGAAGTGTAATTCTAGTATGAGTTGTCACCATCCCAATCGAAATCAGTAAACCCAATAACATCTAGTGAAGAGACAGTTGCATAGTGTATCCCATAAGATTTTGTTCTTTGCACATAGTTAAGGATCCTCTTGGCTACTTTCCAATGGATTTCATGTGGCTCCTGCATGTATTTGGAAACAACACTTACTGCATAGGATATGTCAGGACAAGAGTGTGTGAAGTATAGTAGACTCCCAACCAATTGCTTGTACAATGTATTGTTCACCAATGGTGAAGAACCACCATCCTCAAGTCTAACACTAGAGAGGAAGGGAAACTTTGTGGGATTGCACTCTGTCATTCAAAAATTATTGAAAATAATTGAAGCATACTTGGATTGAGAGACCTTGATACCTAAAATGGACTGTGTGATTTCAATTCCAAGAAACCGTCTCAACAACCCCAAGTCAATCATTGAAAAAGAACTATGCAAATCAGTTTTAATAGAAGCAATGTATATAGTGGAACTCCCTGTGACCAAGAGATCATATACATATAAAACAATAAGTAAAATAGAGTCACCATCATGCTTCATATAAACATTAGTATGCGATCTTCATCTTGTGAATTCTTGTGATGGAAGGAAGTTGTCCATCTTAGCATACCAAGCTCTAGGAGTCTGCTTGAGACCTTCAGTCTACACACAAGAGAATGGTCATGAACATATCCTTTTGGATTCTACATGTATATTTCCTCCTGAATATATCCATGGAAGAATGCACTCTTAACATCCATATGGTGCACCTCCCAGTGCTTGGATGCTACAATATCCAAAACCAATCTAATGGATTCCATCTTGGCTACATGATAAAATGTCTCTATGTAGTCAAGTCCTTAGACTTGAGAGAATCTCGTAGCCACCGATATTGCCTTCTATTTGACTAATTCACCATCTGCAACCATCTTGGTTTGATATATCCACTTGCATTGAACCAGTTTTCTACTAGGAGGTAATGAAACTAGCTCCCAAGTTTCATTGTTTTGAAGAGATTGGAACTCTTCATCCATGGCAGCTTACCATCTTGGATCTTGTGAGGCCTCAACATATGTTTCTGTATCAGATCCTATCATCATGTAACATCTCTCATAAATATGTGGATCACTTGCAAGGAATGCACAATGTGCATCCTGAAATCGGGACCTTGTTTTCCTTGTGTCATGAGGATCACCTACAAGATCTCTTATTGCTTCAATGGTCTTTTAATCCCATTTTGGCCTTGTATGTGGACCGAGATCTGCAATCACATGCTCATATTCATCATCATCATCAGTGTCAAAATAATAAAATTCTCTTGAGGCTTCACTTACATAATCAAGTGGAGGATGTTAAGAACCCATGTCTTTACTTTGTTAGTATATTGTTGTTGGACGCATATGCTTTGTAAGACGTCTCGTAGTATTTGTTGATCCATAGTTTGTGTTATTGTTGTTGGGCGCATATGCTTTGTAAGTCGCCCGTAGTATTTGTTGACCCATAGTTTGTATTGGCCCATGGTTTTGACCCATAGTTTTGGCGCCTAGACTTAGTATATAAGTGTGTGTTGAAGGCAATGAAGGCACCGTGAAGTTATTTGTATTGAGCTTGCTCAAAAGAGGTTGCCCCCTCAAAGTGGCCTGTGAACAATAAAGTGATTCTGAGTTCTGTTATTACTACTATCTCATGTATTTTCATTAATTAATTGTTGCAGGTTCCTCACATCTGATATCAGAACACTTTCTTGGGCTCGTTGGGTGGAATTTCTGCCAAAAAGAAATTTTGCATCTGTTGTAGGTTCGGAACGGGGAATAATCCCTATCCGCTTAACTGTGGGAAGTACTTGGGCATAATCCCTAAAACTCATTGTGAGGAGTACCACAGGAACCCCGAAGTATCTAGCCCATTGAGAGGACCTTCCAGCGAAAAGGGCAACAACCCCTACCTGATTGACTAGTTCCCACCTGTGAGGTAAACCAAGAATTGTCGTTTGTGGCAAAGCGGTTATCAGTTTTACCAGAGCCGTGGAGTGAGGGGTACTGTCCCAATACGCAAGCTGTCAGACAGCATTGGTGGTCGAGTGAAACCCCTGAATTGTTAGGAAGCCGAGCATACCTGGGGTCCATATCTATTTTCAGCTGAACTGTTTCCAATCACTTCTGTGCCATTGCAGATCCATCTGTTACCGATCCCTTCCGCGTCGTTTCAGATCCATTCTGAAAGGCGTTTCAGATCCAGCCATTTTTTATCCATTCTGAGTTGTTTCAGATCCGTTCTGAAAGTCGTTTCAGATAAAGTCATTTTCGCTCCCTTCTGAGTCGTTTCAAATCCATTTTGGAAAAAAAAATTGTTTTTTCTCCATATCTCCTTTGTTTTAACTTTGTTTCCCCTGAAACTTCACTGCCACCCCTGCAATCCCATTCTGCATATTTCATTTCTGAGGACCCTATCCCACATTCCACTTCCCAAAGCCAGAAATCCCACATTCGTCTATTTTTAGGGTTTTCCATAACTTCTTCGATTTTCACCGAATCGCCTTCAAATTTTGCCATAGCGTTCATTTCATATTTCTACTTATTTGTCCCTCTCTGACAAATTTTCTCATTCTTTCACCCCGTTTTTGAAATCCCCATTTTTTGCTTCCTTGTCCATCAGAAAGTGTCCAAAACCTAGTCAAACCCAAATTACCCATCCAAGTTTTTCCCAAATCCAAATTTTCCTTTACTAAAACAGTTCCTATTTTTGTTTTTCTACCCATTCAAAAAAAAAAAACTCCTGGTTATGGTTGTCACCCATGCAAGAGCACCAATCATGGATGAAGAAATTACAGCCTTCAAAACCAAACTCCAAGATCTGGATGAAAAATTTCTAAGCCTCCATCTTCAGCATTCAGCCATGAAGAATAACCGACAGCCAAAATCTTTTGCAGCCATTGGGTTCTCTTCTTCCAATAATTTTTCGTGGGCCGAAGCTTGATTTTCCTCGCTTCAATGGTACTGATCCGACTGGATGGATCTACTGGGCAGAACAATATTTCAGTCTGCATAATACTTTTGATGTCCAGAAAGTTCCACTTGCATCCTTTCATTTGGAACAGGAATCCCTTCAATGGTACTGTTGGTACATCAAAGCTCATCACGAGCCAAACTAGACAGATTTTTGTGTCAAGTTTTAAACCAAATAGACTAGCAAGATCACTGAAAGAAACATAATCACAAGATAGACACAGAATTTACCCTGGGAAACCCTCATGGGGTAGAAAACCCAGCAAAGCTTTCCTCAATAAGATGATCAAACAAAATACAAGATGTGCTCCAAGACTAGACCTCCTTCTCCACCTCCTGAACAAACCTCCCAGACAAGTGCGCTACTTTTCTGAGTTGTGAGTGTGTGTCAAATGAGGAGCTCCTCTCCTCTATTTATATTAGATCTCAACTGACCAAAAACCCTAATGGGGCCGACCTCTACTTGAGAAGTCTAATAACCCCTAAAATATAAACTCAGGGCCGACCCCCACATGGTGGGTCTAATAACCCTAGTTCCCACAAACCATCGGAGGAATAAACATCTCCGGATACATAATAGAATTGCCTCGGAGGGATGAAACATCTCCGGAATAATAATGTACGAATATAATATTCTTAGAAGTTACAATATTCAACGCTCCCCCTTAGCGAGAAGGACATTATAACAGTGTATGTAGGAGTAAGGAGTCATCGACTACATCATACATGATACATCTCTATATCATCGGAAGCTTTCTTCAATACATCATCATCAGTAACTCAACTAGTTACTGGAACATCATTATAATTATCGCACAATCATCAGCATCATCATCATACGATCATCAACATCGCCATCATACAATCATCAGCATCGTATACCCTGCAATACGTATGATCATATTCAGGATGATCAATCCTGCTCCCTTTAGGACATAGGTCCATGGATGATACAATCCTGTCATGTGCCTTTTGAACCGAGGTCCAGGGACGATCCAGTCCTATCATGTACCTTTTGAACCGAAGTCCAGGGACGATCCAGTCCTATCATGTACCTTTTGAACCGAAGTCCAGGGACGATCCAGTCATATCATTCAATTCTCGGAGACCTCATGTCTACGGCTCAATTCAAAGGACCAAAGTCCGAGGACGATCCAATCCCCTTACCTGTTCATTCAGGATTTTATTCTCGGAGACATCTTGTCTACAGCTCAATTCATAGGACCAAAGTCCGAGGACGATCCAATCCCCTTACCTGTTCATTCAGGATTTTATTCTCGGAGACATCTTGTCTACGGCTCAATTCATAGGACCAAAGTCCGAGGATGATCCAATCCCCTTACCTGTTCATTCAGGATTTTATTCTCGGAGACATCTTGTCTACGGCTCAATTCATAGGACCAAAGTCTGAGGACGATCCAATCCCCTTACCTGTTCATTCAGGATTTTATTCTCGGAGACATCTTGTCTACGGCTCAATTCATAGGACCAAAGTCCAAGGACGATCCAATCCCCTTACATGTTCATTCAAGATTTTATTCTCGGAGACATCTTGTCTACGGTTCAATTCATAGGACCAAAGTCCGAAGACGATCCAATCCCCTTACATGTTCATTCAGGATTTTATTCTCGGAGATATCTTGTCTACGGCTCACTTTAGGACTGAAGTCCAAGGATGATCTAATCCTCACATCAATATAGATACTAGTATCCTCATCAATACATACATTATCAAAACATGTATCCTCATCAATACATACGTTATCAAAACATGTACATATATCCTCATCAATACATACATTATCAAAACATGTATCCTCATCAATATATACGTTATCAAAACATGTATCATCATCAATACATACATTATCAAAACATGTATCCTCATTAATACATATATCAAAACAAAAGAAAAATAGTGTAAGTGTTCTAAGTGTAAGCAGTCTAAATCTAAATAAGCATAAATATCTAAGAGTGGTAAACATGTATCCTCATTATTAGTGACGATACTACTCCCCCTTTCGAGGAGGGTCTTTTAGAGCTACACCAAGCTTGTCTCGGAAGTATTCAAATTTCACACGAGACAGGGGTTTGGTTAATATATCAGCAACTTGTTCTTCAGTACTTATATACTCGAGTTTGATAGCTCCTCTCTGCACCATGTCTCGTATATAAAAGTATCGGATCTCTATGTGTTTTGACTTATCGTGGAATACAGGATTTTCTGTCATTTTGATGCAACTTTGATTGTCACACATGATCACAGTGGGATCCATCTCTAAGTCAAACACTCCAGATAATAGTTTTCGAAGCCACACTGCTTCACAACTAGCAGAGCATGCAACTATGTATTCTGCTTCAGCGGTACTGAGAGCCACACTAGATTGTTTCTTGCTGAACCATGAGATCATGGCAGATCCAAGACTATAACATCCACCTGATGTATTCTTTCTGTCTAAGATACTTCCTACCCAATCAGAGTCTAAGTAACCATGTAAATTAAGTTCATGATTTCCAAGATAATATAGACCAAAATCTAAAGTACCCTTTAGGTACCTCATCACATGCTTTGCAGCTATTAAGTGAACCTTTCTAGGTTCTACTAAATACTGACTCAGGGTATTTACGGCAAAGCATATATCTGGCCTAGTATTTGTTAAATACATTAAAGACCCTATGATTTGTCTATATAGAGTTATGTCCACTAATTCTGATGTGTCATTAATTAATAACTTCAAGTTGGAGTCCATGGGGGTGGCCATGGCTTTACACTCCAACATATCAAATCTTTTTAGAATCTCCACAGCATACTTACCTTGATTTAGGAAGATTCCTTTTGGTTCTTGCCATACTTCTAGACCTAAGAAGTAGTGCATTAATCCGAGATCTTTCATCTCGAATTCTGAAGAAAGCTTCTTCTTGCATTCAATAATCTGTTTCTCATTTTCGGTTAGAAATAAATCATCTACATATAACAGTAGTATAACTGGTTCATCATCCATTACCTTAAGATAGAGATTAGGGTCAGCTTTACTCTTGGTAAAACCCATGCTTGTTAAAAAATTGTCAATCCTTCCGTACCAGGCTCTGGGAGCTTGCTTTAATCCATATAATGCCTTTTTCAGTTTGCATACATGAGTTCTCCCGTCTTTAACCTCGAACCCTTGTGGTTTCTCTATGTACACTTCTTCTTCAATTACACCATTCAGAAAACCTGTTTTAACATCCATTTGATGTAATTTCCACTTCATCATAGATGCAAGTGCCATGATAGTTCTAATTGAAGTATACCTAGCAACTGGTGCAAATGTTTCTTCATAGTCAATTCCCTCTTTCTGAGAGAATCCTCGGGCTACAAATCTTGCCTTATATTTTTCAATGCTACCATCTGCAGCATGTTTTATCTTAAAAATCCATTTGGAAGAAACCACACTTTTATCTTTTGGTTTGGGAACTATATCCCAAACATCATTTTTCATTATTGACTGATATTCTTCTGTCATTGCTTCTACCCATTCTTTCTTTTGAGCTGCCTCTTCATAGCTAGTAGGATGTTGATCCACAAGATCACACATCAAGGCTACATAGTTGGACACTAGCTTTGGTTTCTTTCTTTCTCTAGTGGAGCCTTCAGGAGCTCCATATCTTTCAGCTCCTTGAATAATGTCTCTAGCCCATGCTGGCCTTCTTTTCCTAGATAAGTCTGAAATAGGGGGTTCTTGTGGTTCTATCATGTCATGATCCTCTGGAGTATCATCTTCAGGAATGTGCACAGCTTCTGTGATTCTAGGAGGTGTATCTTCATAGATTTCTTCAAGTTGACACTTCCTGGATTTCTTGAGAGCTGCTTCTTCATCAAATGTTATATCTCTACTAATTTCAATATGATGAAAACCTGGTATGTAAATTCTGAAGGCTTTGGATGATTCACAGTACCCAACAAATATTCCCTTCTTACCAGAAGGATCCAACTTGGTTCTCTTTTCTTTTGGAATGTGAATGTACACAGGGCAACCAAAAATTTTGAGATGGCTTACCTCAGGCTTCTTTCCTGTAAACACTTCTTCTGGAGTTTTGAATTCAAGAGCACTATGGGAAAGTCTATTCTGCACATAGACTGTTGTCCTAGCTGCTTCAGCCCATACATACATAGGTAGATCTTGATCATGTATCATAGTTTTTACAGCTTCCATGATGGTTCTATTCTTTCTTTCAGCCACCCCATTTTGCTGAGGATTGTAGGGAGTGGTTAGTTCCCTCTTGATTCCAGCTTCCTTACAAAAGTCTTCAAAGTCCTTTGAAGTATATTCTCCCCCATTATCAGTTTTGAGAATCTTGATTTTCTTTTCTGAGAGGTTTTCTATTAAGGCCTTGAACTCTTTGAATTTTCCAAAGACTTCATTCTTACCTTTTAGAAAGCATATCCATGTCTTCCTTGAATAGTCATCAATGAATGAGAGATAGTATTCGAAACCACTTAGGGAAGTGGTGGGCATTGGTCCACACACATCTGAATGTATTAGCTCCAAAATGCTCTTAGTCTTTGTTTCACTCTTTGGAAAATGGTTCTTGATATTCTTCCCTTTTTCACATCCTTTACATGAGCCATTATGATCAACCTTTAAGTCTGGTAATCCTATGACCACCTTGCTTACATAGGGTAGGGCTTTATAGTTAATGTGAGCTAATCTTTTGTGCCATAGCTCATTGGGGCAAGAGATTTCATGAGCAAGGGCAACTTCTAGATGTCCCTTGAGCTTATAGAGGCCTCCTTCCACTTCACCAATGACAACTGCATCTTCAATAGATTTTCCTTTGGGCCACATAAGTACTTGACCATCTATGAAGGCAACTCTAAAACCTTTATTATCTAGTGCTGAGATAGAGAGTAGGTTCTTCTTCAATCCTGGCACATATAAAATTTCTTTCATCTTCAAGGGTGTTCCAGAATCTAGCTTGTATCTTGTTTCACCAATCCCCTTGATGGGATATTGGTAATCATCTCCTAGAGATACCTTTTGTGTAGAAGACTTTTCTTCAAGATTTGAGAAAGTATTTCTTTGACCTGTCATGTGCTTAGAAGCACCACTATCAATGAGCCATGTATCTTCTCCAGGAGATACAGATCCAGAGAGTGCAGAGAATAGAACATATTCTTCTAGATCTTCTTTCTTTACTTTAGATCTTTTCCTCCGTGGCCTTTCCTCTTCCTCTTCTTCTTCTTCTTCTTCACTATCATCTTCTGCCATATGTGCATGGTGTCTTTTGTGTACAAACTTCTTCTTCTTTTGTGAAGGACAAAATCTGGCCATGTGTCCTAGTTTAAAACAACTGTAACACTGGACTATGGAGAGATTTCTTACTAGATTGGATCCTCTACTCCTTTTAAATTTAGAGAAGTGTTGAGATCCTTTGTGTTCAACTTCCTTGAAGTGACCCATTCTTCTTCTTTTGGTGTGAGTAGCCAAGGCTTGGTCATCCTCCTTGAGGAGTGCTTCTCTGTTAGCTACCCTAGCCTCTTCTTGAACACAATCCTCCCACACTACATCAAACTTCATACTTTCTTTTATGGCACACATAGTTTGTATAAATGACTCCCAAGGTCTAGTGAGACCATTTAGAGCAGTCATCACAAGTTCATCTTCATCAAGAGTATCACCAATGGCATCTAGTTGCTCCTTGATTTGGGAGACCCTTGAGAAGTAGTCTTGAATGGATTCTCCTTTGTTCATCTTGGTACTCTTCAACTGAGTTCTTAGGTTCATCTTCCTATTGATGTTCTTTCCCTCATACATTCTTCCTAGGGCATCATACATTTCCTTTGGAGTTTTCTTGGAGGCCACTTGGGGAATCAAGTGGTCTTTAATAGAATCAGCTATGATTCTCTTTGCCCTAATCAAATCCTTTCTATGCTTCTCTTTGGCTTCATCTCCTTCAGGTTCTGTAACTTCATCCTTAATATACTGAGCAAGATCATTCTCTTCAAGAATGAGACCAAATTCTGTATTTCCATGCCCGGAAATTATCTATACCTTCTAACTTGTCTTCAAGCTTAGTGCTTGGAGCCATCTTCTCTTGGGGGAGTCCAAGAGACAAGAGATAGAATAGTACTTACCTGGAAACTTTAACCTTTTTACTTTTCCGGATCCTGAGACAGAATTTTTGGTTTATCGCACTTTTGGTAAAATTAGGGTTTGACTTTCCCGGAGTTCTACCCAACCAAAAATTTCGATCTAGGGATCAAAAGATTGGTTTGAGAAGGGCTATCCAGCCATGTAATCAGAATTCAATAATACCAACTTTTTGCAGAAACCCTAATTTTCACTGGAGAGAGAGAGAGAGATATTTTTGCCTTGTGAAAGATGTCCTATTCAGGCTAGCTCTGATACCATGTTAAGTTTTAAACCAAATAGACTAGCAAGATCACTGAAAGAACCATAATCACAAGATAGACACAGAATTTACCCTGGGAAACCCTCACGGGGTAGAAAACCCAGCAAAGATTTCCTCAATAAGATGATTAAACAAAATACAAGATGTGCTCCAAGACTAGACCTCCTTCTCCACCTCCTGAACAGACCTCCCAGACAAGTGCGCTACTTTTCTGAGTTGTGAGTGTGTGTCAAATGAGGAGCTCCTCTCCTCTATTTATATTAGATCTCAACTGACCAAAAACCCTAATGGGGCCGACCTCTACTTGAGAAGTCTAATAACCCCTAAAATATAAACTCAGGGCCGACCCCCACATGGTGGGTCTAATAACCCTAGTTCCCACAAACCATCGGAGGAATAAACATCTCCGGATACATAATAGAATTTCCTCGGAGGGATGAAACATCTCCGGAATAATAATGTACAAATATAATATTCTTAGAAGTTACAATATTCAACATTTTGCCAACTCCTTTTGCAACGATTTGGTCCTCGTGTTTTTTATGAATTCATAGGAGCACTCACTAAACTTCGCCAAATTGGCACTATGAGAGAGTATCAAACAGAATTTGAGAACCTGGCCAATCACACTGAAGGATTGTCTGATGAATTCTACAGGATTTGTTTTATCAGTGGTCTCAAGGATGAAATCCGCTCAGAGGTTAAAATGTTTTATCCCAACACAATGATGGAAGTCCTAGGGTTGGCTAAGTTAGCAGAGGACAAGATCGCAGCCCAGCAATGCTCCAAACCCACCTTTGTTCCCTTTAGACATATGGGTTCCCAACGACCTCCCATCACGCCAGCTCTTCGACCAAATCCTATCAAGCATTTTTCTGAAGCCGAGATGCAGGTCCGCCGATAAAAAGGGCTTTGTTATAATTGTGATGAGAAATTCACTCGGGGACATAGATGTGTTGAGCAAAAGCTCTATCTCTTGGACGTGGATTCTTCGCATGCCTCTGAACTTGGTGAAGAAGCTCTAGCTACAATAGATGATCAGGTCGACATTCAACAGCTGCCTGTTGACCCCCCATCTCACGACGACCAACCAGAGATATCTCTCCATGCTTTATCTGGCGTCACCACCCCACAAACAATGCGGGTCGGGGGTTACTTCAAGAAGCTCCCTCTTACCATACTCATTGATTCTGGTAGCACTAATAACTTCATTGAACCTCGGATTGCCAAACAGGCTGATTGTTTTATCCATCCTTGCTCCAAATTTGAAGTCATGGTTTCCAATGGGGGCACTTTACCTTGCAAGGGGAAGTGTCACAATGTGTGTATCTCTATGGAAGATTATAACTTGCGTTCTGACATGTTTTCCTTGGCCTTAAGCGGATGTGATGTGGTTTTGGGTGTTCAATGGTTACGCACACTTGGACCCATCTTATGGGATTTTGCTAAACTTTGGATGCAGTTTTCATTCAATGGGGAAAAACAAAAATTTACAGACTTACAACAAGGGTCTCTCCGCATCATCAGTTCACATCACTTGGAAAAACTCCTTAAGAAGAATTCACATGGTGTCATCGCTCAGATCCATTCCATTCAGATGCACCCATCAACGGTCTCCACTACTCCTTTGGATCTCCAACAAATTTTGGATAGAGATGTCGGTGCCTTTGCTGAACTAGTGGGATTGCCGCCTTCACGAGACCTTTCCAGTAAGAATTTATCCGCCTCTACATCTACGAAGAAAATGATGGCTATTTTGCATGCAGTACAGACGTGGCAACCATACCTATTAGGGAATTCTTTTTGCATCAACACTGCTCACCAGAGTCTGAAATATTTCCTGGAACAACAAGTCTCCTCACCTGCACAATTGAAATGGATTCGCCAACTCCTGGGTTATGCCAATGAGATCACTTATATGAAGGGTCAAGACAATTTGGTGGTAGATGCTCATTCTCGCACAATTGATGCCCCAGTTTCTCTTTCAACTATTTCTCTACTTGTTCCAAATTGGTTGCAATATGTTCAACAGGGTTATGTCTTCTCTGAACTCCATGCGTCTCCATTGGTCAGGCAAAACATACCTTCTTTTGGAAAGGAATGAAAAGGACAATTCAACAGATGGTGGTTGAATATGATACCTTCCAGCTCCTTTCGGGATTGCTCAAACCCATACCCATCCTTCCACGGATCTGGACAGATATGTCTCTGGAATTCATTGAAGGGCTTCCTAAATCTAGAGGGTAGACTAACATTACCAATAAATGTTTGGAAACTTATCTTCGTTGCTTCACCTCCGAACAACAACCTCTGTGGGCGAAGTGGCTCCCTCTCGCTGAATGGTGGTACCCTACTGCATCTAAAATTACTTCATATGAAGCAATCTATGGTCAGGCATCGCCATTTCTTCTTCCATAAACCCTCAACAGTGCACCAATTCAGGAAATTGAGACTGTTCTTCGAAACCGCAATCAGATTCTTCACATTTTGCAGACACTCTTCACATGGCCAGAATCCGAATGAAACAAGAAGCCAATCAGCATCATTCTGAGTGCACTTTTCAAGCAGTTGATATGGTTTTTCTTTGTCTACAGCCTTCCAAGCAATCCTCCCTGACACTCAAAGGGCGTTCACTTATCTCTCACTCTATCATAGAGGTATTCATTCAGTGGCACGGCATGCGCCCAGAGGCTACTACATGGGCACCACTCCTTCATATTCAACATCAATTTCCACATCTAAACCTTTGAGGACAAAGCTTTTTCTAAGGGAGAAGGGATGTTAGGAACCCATGCCTTTACTTTGTTAGTATATTTTTGTTGGACGCATATGCTTTGTAATACATCCTGTAGTATTTTTTGATCCATAGTTTGTGTTATTTTTGTTGGACGCATATGCTTTGTAAGTCGCCCGTAGTATTTGTTGACCCATAGTTTGTATTGGCCCATGGTTTTGACCCATAGTATTAACGCCTAGACTTAGTATATAAGTGTGTGTTGAGGCCAATGAAGGCACCGTGAAGTTATTTGTATTGAGCTTTCTCAAAGGAGGTTGCCCCCTCGAAGTGGCCTGTGATCAATAAAGTGATTCTGAGTTTGGTTATTACTGTTATCTCGTGTATTTTCATTAATTAATTGTTGTAGGTTCCTCACAATGGATTTGAGCTTTCTCCTTCTTCCATTTGGATTGTTTTCAATGGTTCTTCTTCAAATTGTACACTTCTCTCAATGAATGTCTTTTGAGTGGAGAGATTTAACAGTTTGAAACCCTTTGCAATTTCAGCATAGCCAACAAAGATACATGGTTGTATTTGAGGTTGTAAGGCCTTTCTCTTCTTAGGAGAAATCCTCTCCCAAGCTTTTGAACCAAATATCTGAAAGTGAGACACATCAGTTTTGTGCCCAATCCAAGATTCAAATGGAGTCATACCTTTCAAATATTTATGAGGCACTCTATTCTGGATGTATGTTGCATAGTTAATGGCCTATTCCCATAGTCTTGGATATAGTGACTTGGACTCAAGCATGGAGGTGGTCGTCTCCTTCAAAGATCTCACAGCATTTTCCTAGAAAGGTAATTTGGAATAGTTAAACTTGAAAAAACACCATTTTAAAATAGTGTCAAAAGTAGGAATAAAGCAAAGATGTAGATGAGCATGCTCATGCCCATTAAAGCAATAAATATAATATCGTAACCCTAGGCTCGCGTCTGAAGGTTTATATCCAACATATAGATATTTTGGAAAGAGCCATCGCCTAGTGGGAAAGGATCTTGTTCTTGTGTAACTGCCCCTTGATTGGAGAAGGGTTGTTGTAACATAGTTGTTTTTGTTTGGGGATGATTCATTTCCTGAGGAGGGTTCGTCACCATATTATTTTTAGCTTCCACTAACTATTGGCGTTCAGGGAGAAGAGGACAATGATGTGTGTAATGACCATAATCACCGCAAATGGAGCAACAATAATTGGTTCTCAGGGGGGGAGTATTCCCTTGCTTGGGGGAACTATTAGTCCTCGCATTTGGATCACCTGTATTTTGGTTTTTCTAGGGAGGGGGATTTCCCCCTTGTCTTGGTTGTTGATTTTGCATATTCTTACCTTTCTTCTTCCCCTGAATTTGTTGATTCTGGGGGGTTTGCAGCGTTCAATTACTCAAATTGTTGAGCGTGCTAAACATAAGTAGGTTGACCTAGGTTAAACCCCATGTGGGGGGAGGTTGTTGACCAGTTGGGCATGGGAAAGGGTAATATGGATTATATCTCAGTAGTGGGATAAATGTCGTTTACACTCCATAATATGTGGATGTAGGAGAGACTTGTGCCATTGGCGGTGTGGGAATCGTCATTGCATAGCTAACGTTTGGGTAGGTAGGACTCTATGGTCCATACTGTAATTGACCAACTGATGGTGTTGGTACCAGTGTAAGGGGTACCGATGCAAGTGGGATGGATGAGTAATACGGAACCATGTTGAATGGCACTGATGTGGTTGGAGGAACCTTTCCTAAATAGGAAATGGACCTAATAATCCCATCCGCCGAATGTGACGAGCTTGAAGGTGTAGGATCCAATGACCAATGTCGCTGGGCATCGAGAGGATTATGTAAAGGTATATAGATTGTGCATATATGAGGTCGAAATGTTGTGCTTTAATAATATATTCGTCCTCGCTTTGTGGCATGGATATGACGACATCTTTAGCTATGGTGGGTTGGAGAGATTTGATAAACCAATCCAACAAAAAGGGAGGTTGTATTTCGATCTTGCATAGTGTGCGGGGTCTACGCCACTCGTGGATGTAGTCTGCGATGTGGGTGGAAGTATTTTGATGAAACTCAGTGAGAATTTTGAGGCCTATATCATGTCGGATTGGAAATTGAAAGTATGTAAAAAATGCGGTGGAAAATGTCACAAATGTGGAATGGGTGCCACTTTATAGGTTTATGTACCATTTTGTTGTTGTTCTGGTGAGGGTACACTGGAAGAACCAAAGCCTCACAAGGTCATCCACTATGATGTTAGATGAACACCATAAGTGGAAAGACATGACATGTTTGGCGAGATCCTCTCCATGTTTTCCTTCGAATTTTGGAATATCAGAAGGAATCTTGTCTGGCATAGTTGGCCATGTCGCATCATAAGCAATGGGGTCATTTGTCAGTTTTTCCAAATTAGGTAGATTTAAACTAGCTATAAATGGTAAGGTAGGGACAACAGGTCTTTCCATTTTGTTTGGGATGTGATTTCCACGAGGGGGAGACCCATGTGGTGTTGTAAAAAAGGGTTGACCTCCTATGAAAGAGGATGGGTCAAAGGTATCTAAAGGATCTCCTTAGTGAGAATCCAACGAGGTATTTCTTCCGATGGGGGAAGAAGTGGTGTAATTAATATATTCTCTGAGGGGAGAAAATGTACTTATAAATGTGTGCCCTTGCATTAGAGAAATTTTGAGGTCAAAAAATGGCCTCAAAACAAAGAAAATGTACTATAAAAAACAACCAATCACATTCTAGTAGATGACATCATCCCCCTTGGTTGAGGTGGCATTGCATGAGTTAAGAATACTTATTTGTCAAATTTTCTATGGTGAATGGAAACACATAGTTAACCAAGGTAGTGGTGTAAGTATTTTTAAGTCATAGAGTAAAGTACTCATAATGAATGTATTTTCACACTTTCTCATAAAATAATATTATTGTCATTTTCAAGTGAAGTACTCTTAATTCATAAAGAAAGTCCTTTCACATTTGTTTATAAAATAATATATTATCATTTTTATGTTTTTAATTTTAAATTATATATTCATTCCACTCTATTTAATAACATAATGTCAAACTAATAAATAATAATAATAATAATGCAATGTGGATTATAATAATATTATTAACATTTTACATGTAAATAAATTCTTAATTAAATTATATTATATTAAATTCATGAGAAAAGTACTAAATATAAAAAGTCAACATAAAATTAAAAAAATAGCTCTTAAAAATGTTTTTTATTATTTAATTTCATTTGCAAGTTCAAGACAAATAAATGCTAAAGGACAATCAATTTTTGAGAATTTACAATGAATCTTAGTCACATCAATGTAGACTTACTTTATTAATTTTATTTCTAGTGAATTTTGAAAAGTAACTCAACCATGGTTATTTATATTGTGCATAGAAAATAGTGTGGGAAGTGACTTGTCATATATACGTACCCCATAAAGCCCCCAATTCCTAATATTTTAATATATCTCATATTTTTGTAGTACATCTCTTCGGAGACCATTTTTTGACCTCAAAATCTCTCTAATGACCAAATGATCCTATCAATGCTACATGGGAACGACCCCGGCTTGAATTCCCTCCGTGTGTAATACGACGGTAAGGTGTGAAAACACCCCTCGAGAGAGGGGATAGTCCTTGCAGTTTATGAGACTATCTTAGGATTTTTTTTTGTTCCTCAATGGTGAAGGATTTGTGTTCATATGAGAGTGATAGTGGAATAAACACAATTGAACAAATGCGAAAATATGTCGACCAAAACATATGCAAAATAGTGCGATAAGTGAGCGATATGTGCAATATTGGTTTTAGTGCATGAGTTCCCACAAGTAAGTTCCTTTTTTACGAGTTAGTGAACTTGTAGTTAAAAGAAAATAAATGTAAATTCCCTAGAAGACCAAACGTCCTTCCTCTCAAATGTAACTGGGCCTCCCAAAAGCACAATTGATGGTGATAATGGTATCCACTCACCAATCGACTAGTGGAGGTAACAAAGAGCTATTTCTACCGGCGTTGGGGCCAATGATCCAATCAAGAAGACTTGGAAACACCTCTCAATGACAAAAACTAACTTCAGGAGTCAATTTCACTCACAATTGCTCCTTGGTGATATCCTAAGTTGGGACACTAAGTTACCTTAAGTCAAGTGTGGATCAGTGGTTCGGCTTGCACGGTATAGTGTCATCTCCCTACAACAAGCTGAGTGGCTCATAGGGGAGAGCGGGAATTTTCCCAAGTGGTGTGCGGGCATTTTTCGAAGTGTTGCATGGGCATAATTCTTCAAATACTAGGAAAACAAGTTGACATCAATGACAATTCTCCAAATGTAACATCACAACTTGACCGTTCAATGACAACTCTCCAATAATAAACACTATTGGAGTATCATCGAAAGCTAACAAACACTTCTATGGCCTAAGAGGAGGTCTGGAGAAAGTGGGCTTCATAATCCTTGAAGAAATTATTGTTACATAACATTAGCAATCTTGAGCTTGTTGGAATTGAGGATGGAGGTCTCTATTTATAGATCTTCTTGGAGCCAAAATTCAACTTGAATGAAAAACCACATCAGTGTGAATATGATAACTCAAAGTATGGCCAATGACTCTTCAATTGGATGAATTGGTTCCACTAGTATGGGCATGAATTGACCAAAAATATTCTTGAAGGGTTTGTCTCGTTGAATGGGCCATGGAATTTGCCAAAATACCGTTGCTATAGACTACATATTTTAGGTTACAGCCATGGACAAGAATCCAAACAGACCCTCCATGTTTTTTTTGTTACAGCCATTTATAAATGTGGCTTATTGGACGTCCCACCGACGTTCGTCCGGCATCCGAGTGGTGTGGGTTGAACGTTGGTAACATAACTCTAATGTCAATTATCCAGAGAATACTCAACATTAGCTTGACGGATCATCCACGTTTTTTTTTGCTCATGCAATTGTAGACATCTCTTTTTGGATGTTCCATCGACATTTCGTCTACATTGCAAATGCCTCTTTTCGAGCGTTGAACCAACGTTAACTATACTTTACGAACATCTCTTTTCAGACATTACACCAACGTTAAGTCTACTTACAAAATGTCTATTTTCCGACACTAAATCAACGTTAAATCTAATTTGCAAATGTCTCTTTTCATACGTTTGTTGGACGTTACTTCCACGTCAACGATCATCCCATTTTCAACAAGCAAGTGATGTGTTGTAATGTAGTTGTGCACTTTGGATGGTCATGCTTTTACACATCGGACAGGTGTGCTTAAGAGACACTACTTAACGTCGCTTAAGCAATGTCTAACACAATTTTTTAAATTTGAAAAAATTAATCTTAGACGTCACTAAAGCGACATCGTTTGGCATTCTTAAGCGACAAATTTATCGCGACACCTGATTGACGTTTGAAAGTAGTCCCATTCGATGCAAAAAAGCATCGAACAAGCGTCGAAATTGGGGTCCAAATGGAGAGTGTGACTTCAACCTTACTACATCTCAAGCAAAAAAATTGGTGGCATCAATAGAGACTAATTCCTCTAGCAAAATGTTTTAGTCCCTTTCAAGCAAAAGCTACTCATATGTAGAATCTCTTGAAATTCGTCTCTGAGTCATAGATGTAGAACCTCTTGAAATTTGGCCCACTTGGAGTAACAAAAGGAAGGGAGAAGATTATGTTGCTAAGAGGCTTGACAAATCACTCATTAAGGAAGGCTTGCTTAGTTCTATTGGAAATTACAAATTTGATATTATCAATGGTGGCAAATCTAATCATGCCTGATCATATTTCAAAAGAGTTTCATAGGATCAAAACCAAATTTAACCCTTGTAGCTTTCATATCAATAGTTTAGAGAGTTGGACTCCTCCAACTTGGAATCGTTTGATCCATCTTCCCACTGCAATGTTATGTAATCCATCAAAACAAACCTTGTGAGTCAAAGGAATCACAAAAAGTGGGCAAGGAGCATTTTTGGTGTAGTACAAGGGGTTCTCATATCGTCATGTTTTTTACTATCTCCTCCAAAATCCAGCAATGCTAAGATTGTTGAATGTGAAATTTGTTGTTCACAGTATGATTTCAACCATCTAGGTCAATTCAGAGACCTTGATATCCTCTAAAACTACAACTTACCGTGCATGAGATTGCAAGTTTTGGTTGCATTGATTTTCACAGCCGAATGTCTAAGGATTTTTGCCAAAATAGGCATCTATAAGATGGGTGGTATGAGTGGCCCTTATCCCACACTAGGTTTCAAGGACTCTTGCATTCCACTATCCAACATTAAAAAAAAGTTCTAGATCAAGCAAATGGGGAGCTTATTACAAATGGATTTCAAGAAGAAACTATAGAGGAAGTGTAGTGCCTATAAGGAAAGATAGATATGTTTAGTATGGGAAGAAACAAGATGGAGAATGAAATCCAAAGTCATGTAGCTAAAGAAGCAGATGACAACACTATGTTTTTCCATAAAGATGCAGTAGCCAAACAACCCTCGAATACAATATTGAAAATATACAATGGTGAAGGGTGAAGACTTTATGGACATTGCAAAAGAAGCATTCAAATATTATGATAAAGTCTACATAGAGCCTAGAAGAGAAACTATATGTAATGTCCCCATTTTGACCCCCTTTGTATTAAATCGTAAATGATGTAAATATTGTAATTTAATCATGGTGAGGAGCTCAAGGCCAAGGCCCCACCATTGATTTAGCGTTGATGTATCGGCAATTAAAGGAATAGATGCCTATGGTTTTTGTGCTGGATGGGCACAATGTAAATGAGACATCATGTAAATACGAATTTTAACGAAAATACCCACAACTAGCTATGCAATGCAACAAAGAGATGGGGCATGATTCTACAAGGAATAGGGAGGGAAATTATTCAAACCCTTGAGCCAATGGTGTAATCCATGTGTCAATGAAAAAACCCATAAACTACCAACTACCCATTTTGGGTTATGGACCCAATCATTTAATTCTTCCAGAAATTGGTTGAGGCAGTTAATGCCTTGGGAATGAAGAGGTATGGCAACCAATTTCATGTATGGGCAGGCCATCAACCTGGAAAATCGTGTTTTGTCTCCTTGGGCAAGAAAACACCCACGAAATAGTGCCCAAAGCCATTCTGAACAGTTAGTCTTCCCTCTCTCATGCAGTTGGAGCTAGCTGGGTCTTTCCCTACACATTTTCATCCATTTTTCCTGCAATTTCCATGCCTGGGAGCTCGTTTTTGCATTATACAACAGCTGGGAGAGAAGGGCCACGATTTAGGACTATTATGCAGGCCGTTTTTGCCCCAGAATGTCCATGGACGTTTTTCTAAAAACGGATTTGGCTTCCCAGGGTTGTTCCCCATCTTCCAGTTTCATTTTTAGGTTGCCCACGTTTTTCTGAAGCTAATGAAAACCCCATCTTTGGGCATCTCACTGTAAAAACGTTTTATCATGACCAATAAGTATAGTTCTGCTATTATGTGCATCTCAGTTTTGTTTTGAACCTGTGAGCAAGAAACTTGGACTGGTAGTGGACCGAATTGGCTTGATAAACCTAGTGAAGGGAGTAACCTCTCAAGAAGATCAAGAGGGCTTTGGCTACTTTTCTATGCACACCCTGAGAGCACTAGAAAGGAAGGTATGGCTTGAGGGACTGTGTGGCAGTGAAGAGAATACTTTCTTGTGTTGGGTGTGTAGGCATTGTGAGTGCCAAGCTGAATAGATCTGGGAGAGATACCCTTAGCTCTGTGGTTGAGCTCACTAGCTTAGCAATTCTTCCTTTCCATTTCCTAGCAGCCTGATAAACCCAATTGTAGATTGGCTTGGCTCATCCTGGTGTATGCTTGGCCATGTGCGAGTCTGATGTTCCCTGGTTCCTTGTAGAGATCATGCCCAGCTCGGGGGTGGCAGCTGTATCAAGAGGTTGATAAGCACAACTGGCCTATGGTTGGGTGGAACGTTGCAGTTGCATAGTCAGTTGCTTGGGACTACTTTGTTAAGATAAGTATTCTCTTGTGTTAACTTTGAAATTATTATTTGATAAATATTATGAATGTATGATGGATGTGTTATTGAATTTACTTCCGGTGTGTTTTCAAATGTTTATGCATTTGCATATGTCCATCTTCATCTTAAATCGAATGTTTGTTTACTAAGTATGGGACTAGATGTCCGGATTTAGAGTCACGTCCTCTCTATCGTACTGGTATGATAGGAGGGGGCACTACACTATAAGGGATATCCCAACTATATCTTCCTTCTTCTACAATATGGTGGATCAACAACAGAATGAATAACTTCTTCGGCTAGGTTCAAAAGAGGAATTGAAGGAAGCACTAAACTCTGAAGGAAATCTTTGAACTCTATGCACTTAATCAAGGCTTGAGGTGAAATTATTGCACTGTTGAATTTTTTGGGATTTGGGGATATTTTGGGAAAGGACTTAATGCAAGTTGTCGAGGAATCACTCCCAAAAATATGATACTTAAACCTTAACTCCACTTTCATCACCAATATTCCAAAAACTAGTGACCCCACTAATTTTAATTAGTTCATACCCATTCTCATTTGTTATTGTAATTACAAAATCGTTACTAACATAATAGATGGTAGAATTAAGTATATTATTTTTTAATGAATCTTTAAAGAGTAGATAACATTTTAGATAGAAGAATAATACATGATGCAATCATAATCACACAACTAAGGCCTCCAATTCGATAAAAACCAAAGTCTTTAAAGTAAAATTGATATGTCAAAGACATGTCAAGTTAGTTGGCTCTCTTTGAGATTGATTTTGAATCAAACAAGGTTCCATCCTAACATTATCAACTAGAATGAGTAACACTAGTCAACTAGGAGTTATGTCATGCTAATAAATGGGTTGGCAATAAGTTTCTTTCAACCTAATAGGGGTTGGAGACAGGGTCATCTTTTGTCTCCCCTTCTCTTCCTCCTTGTTGAAGTCTTGAGTAGACATATGCCATTCAAGTCAAGAAGGCACCCCAAAAGTAGTTAAAGTGGTTGGGTAGATTGCAATCAATTCTAGATAATATCTTGTTGCATGGGAACAACGTTCTTTGTGATGCAAAGAAAGTGGAAAAATCTCTTAACCTCTTAAGCGATGCCATAGGGATGGAAATTAGTTTCAAGAAATGTTCTAATTGTTAAAATATGGTTCACTAAGTTCAAAAGGACTTTGCTAGCAAGGCTCATTCTACCACCCAATGTCTTAATTGAATATTGTATGAAATACCTTGGCTTCCATTTGAAGCCAAATGATTACCAACACAAACTCGATATGGCTCATGGAGAAGATTGAACATCTAAGTTACATTATGTTGCAATAGATAAGGAAAAAACTCAACGTTCATCTTTTTTACAAGGAAGATCGTAAATCTTAAATAGTTCACTTAGAACACCTTTTAGGAGATTACGTGGAACAATCGGATCAAATAAACCATGAGCAAATAAGTGCTCACTCACCTGAAAATCTTCAATCACTTTCTAACCTAATGTTTGTTCGAATACTCTTTTACCTGCAAATGCAATGTACGCTTTAGGTTCGACAATAATGATATCTCCCAACATGCCAAAACTAGCAGTCACTTCATTGGTTGTCGAAGACGTCAAAATCAATAAATACAACAACTTTTTATCCTTATGAAAATATAACGTGGAAGCTATTTTAGCCACTTGCATTAAACTAAAACTTCCTTCTTGCATGAGTGCTCCTCCAAAAGCACACTTTGGTTGTTTCTAGCGATACAATGGTCCTTATTAAAGCATTCATTAAGGCCATCCAATATATTGGCTGGGGTTTAGTTATATTCCAAAACTAGTGATCTACAAGATTACAAATATAATGCTAACAAAATTGTCAACCAATAAGTATTAGATTTTGTAGCTCAGAGGTACTTCTACACTTATTGTGCCTAGGTACAGGGGTTTGAGCAAGACGTCTCGCTAAAGTGACTTTATAAAGTGCATTTATAAAGTGACTTTATAAAAGTGATTTTTATAAAGTTTAAGTTGTGATCTTTTTATTATTTTGGGGTAAAGTGAATTTTTCGAGAAAAAAAAAATATTTTTATATAGCCTCATGACTTAAGTGAATTAAGTCATGTCAACTAGAAATTAAATCACAGACATCGATGATGTGGGCCAAGATTCAATCTTGATCATAGAAGATGAAGAGTTAGGGAAGTTACCCTAAATGAGAAAATAAAAGAAGCTTGAGTGAGACCCATTGGCATGCATTCCAAAAGAGTATTTGCATAATTGAATGAGGAAAGAGCAAGAGCTGAGAAGAAAAAGGAGATTTGGTGCAACAAGATTAGCTAGTTTCTGAAGGGGGTGCATATCCGAAGGCTGGAAGAAGGCACAAATTTCGAGGTGGTGATTGTTGCACAGAATTTTAGGGTTGTACAATACAGACTGTACTGTAGCACAATTTTCAAGAGCCAAGTACACTACACGAAAATCAAGGCACTGGTGTTGTTGTGAGAAGGTCGTACAATAAGAAAGTGGCATAGAAATAGAGGCAAAGACTGCACAGATTTTGAGATAAGTTTATTTATGTTGTTTGGAGATTATACAGCAAGCCATACAATGATTGTACAGACTATACCTTTTGTTGAAATCTCTTGTGTATTTTGGCAAGTTTTCCCAGGAGAGCAATTTGCATTTAATGTTGATTGTACTCGCTGTAAATTTATAAGTTTTTGCTAAGAGATCTTTAATGAAAAATTCCTCATTCTGACTGGTTCTCCCCTATGGGGATTTTCCAGGGTCATTTGACCAAAAGTTTCCTGTGTCAAATGTGATTTATTGTTTGTTGGTCATGAGTTATTTTTCGCTGCAAATGTGTACTTAGCTACTGTGTTTCAGCTTATTGTTCAGTGGGAAGTGTGCATGTTATATGCATTTATTTTTATGATTGTTGAATACTGAGATATGTGAATTGCTAAGTGTTTTCCTGAGTTGAAGTCAAATTTGGGAAAATCTATAGCTGAGTGTTTTTAGTTCATATTTCTTAACATGGTATCAGATCTAGGGCTATGAGGTTCAGTGGAAGTTAGTGTTGCAATTGTTTGGCAAGAGCTTTGCTAGTTGGTACAACCGAGTACTGATTTTTGGCACTTGGGTTGCAAGTGGTTTGCTTGGAAAGAATAAAGGGGGAAAGATGACTTCAAGTATCAGGTACGAGGATTGATTGGAGGGGGTCTCCAACTACCTGCAGTGGAAGGAAAGGATTGCAGTTGTTCTGAGAGAGAACAAGTTGTGGTTGTTCATTGGTACCACAGTGGTATCACCTTCGTCAAATCCCATTACTTTGGACATCCATGAGGTGAAGGAAGCCAAAACTCAAAGGATTCTCCTATATGGAGTGAGGGACCACCTAATTCCACATTTAGCTGAGAAGCAAACAACCAAGGAGATGTTGGACACACTGAATAGCTTGTATGAGAACAAGAATGAGAACAGGAAGATGGCCTTGAAGGACAAGCTCCACGACATTAGGATGGACAAAGGAGAAAATGTGGCATCTTATCTCACCCAACTCAGACAAATGAAGGATGAGCTGAGTGTTGTGGGTGAGATCATCGCAGACCCAGAGTTGGTGCATATAGCCCTGAAGGGCTTCACCAAAGACTGGGATGTGCACGTGAAATGTGTGGTGGGCAAGGAGAACTTTCCATCTTGGGAGAGGTTCTGGGATGACTTTATAGAGGAGGAGATCCGAGAGGGGTCTCAAGAGAACGCAGAGGTTGATACTGGTAAGCAGGATGTGGCCATTTCAGAAAAGGGCAAGAAGAAGAAGGGCTCGAGCAGTGGAGCCACATCGAAGGACATGAGTAAGATGAAATGCTTTGCATGTTAGAAATTTGGCGACTGTGCATGCTAGTGTCCAAACAAGAAGAAAGGCAAGAAGAAGGACGAGATAGAGGCAGCAACTGTAGCATCCGCTAAAGTGGAGGAGTACACTGAGAAGTTTGAGGAGTTCTCCTTGGTGAGTCGTGTCTCGAGTAGCAGTGTTGTCGAGAGTCCGAACACTGGTGCATGGTATGTGGACAGCGGAGCAACACGCCACATGACTGGGATACAAGCTATGTTCATGTACTTGGCAAATATCAACAGAGGGATGTATGCAGAGAGTGGGTTTGACACCACGCATGCAGTAAAGGGGGTTGGATGGGTTAGATTCCAGCTTGAGTCAAGCGGATATCTAGAGGTGGATAGTGTTGCTTGTACCAGAGCTGAGGAAGAATTTGCTCTCAGTGTCAGCTATGGAGGACGACAAATATGTGGTCATATACTACAATGGACATGTTATTATCTATCCGATGGGAGAGAGCTTGGATGCAGCACGAGTGCTAGGCATCAAAGATGGCAAGATGTACAAGTTGTTGGGACATCCTGTAGATGGTGAGTCCGGGTGGATATCGGGCTCAGTGGCTATGTCAAAGACTCCTAGAGGAGAGACTTCTTCCAGTTCAGTGAGGAAACCGAGTTGGTACGAGATGACATTGGAGGATGAGCAGGAGGGTGAGGTGAACTCTCAAGTCAAAGGTGATGGCCACCCATCTTCAGCACAGGGTTCAAAGCAGGTAGCAAAGAGGCCTTCTAGTTCGCAAGGAGTAGCTACAACATCGAGTAGAGTGATGGGGTTGGAAACAAATCTAAGTGGAGGTTCCAGCAGTACCTCCCTCGCTAACAGGGAGTATTATATTTTGTAGCTCAGAGATACTTATGCACTTATTGTGCCTAGGTGCAGGGGTCCGAGCAATATGTCTCACTTAAGTGACTTTATAAAGTGGATTTATAAAATGACTTGTAAAAGTGATTTTATAAAGTTTAAGTTGGTGCCTTTTATTATTTTGCGGTAAAGTGACTTTTTCTTTTAAAAAAGTGACTTTTATACAGTATTATGACTTAAGTGACTTAAGTCATGTCAACTTGAGATTAAATCACAGCCATCAATCTTGTGGGCCAAGATTCGATCTTGACCGTAGAAGATGAAGACCATAAATGAGAAAATAAAATAAGCTTGAGTGAAACCCATTGGCACACATTCCAAGAGAGTCTTTAGAGAGTTGAATGAAGAGAAAGTAAGAGCTGAGAAGAAAAAGGAGATTTGGAGCAGCAAGATTAACTAGTTTCCAAAGGGGACACATATCCCAAGGCTGGAGGAAGGCACAAATTTCGAGGTGGTGACTTGCACAAAATTTGAGGGTTGTACAGTATGAACTATACTATAGCACAATTTTCAAGAGCCAAGTTGGATACACAAATTGAGGCACTTTTGTTGCTGTGAGAAGGTCGTACAGCAGGAAAGTGGCACAGAAATCAAGGCAAAGGTTGTACAGATTTTGAGATAAGTTTATTTATGTTGTTTGGTGACTGTACAGCAAGTCGTACAGTGATTGTACGGACTGTACCTTCTACTGAAATTTTATGTGTATTTTGGCACATTTTCCAAGGAGAGCAGTGTGCATTTAATGCTGATTGTACTTGCTGTAAATTTGTTAGTTTTGTTGAGATCTTTTTAATGAAAAAATCATCATTCTGACTGGTTTTCCAGGGTCATTTGACCAAAAGTTTCCTATGTCAAATGTGGTTTATTGTCTATTATTCGTGAGTTGTTTTCCACTGCAAATGTGTACTTAACTATCGTGTTTCAGTTTATTGTTCATTGGGAAGTGTGCATGTGATATGCATTTATTTTTATCACTATTGAACACTGAGATCTGTGAACTACTAAGTGTTCAGCTAAGTTGAAGTCAGATTTGGGGAAATCTGTAGCTGAGTGTTTTTAGTTCAGATTTCTTAACAATAACAAAACCAAAGATGCCATTTCCCCTTGTAAAATGGTAGAGAATTTCCTTCCAAAATCATTGTGTGGTTGGGGTTAAAAGGATTTAGCGACTTTTACAAAATCTATCAATGAAAAAAGTGCTTGGGCATTGTTAAGGCACCAAGGCATGCAACAAGGAATCATGATACAAAAATATATTGCCTCCATTCAACTTCTTGAATTGATATGCTCTCAAAGGAAATCCATTATAAGAGGATAGTTTTTCTAGAAGGCCATCATCCAAGCCTTTGATGTTAGTAGAAGCAATTTACGCTAGATGGTGGAAGATGACATGTTTATAAGGTTGAGGGAGTACCCATGGGTGGGTGCAAGGGATGATTTTAGACTGTCACTAAGCTAAAAGATGTGCTACATTCGATAAACCTCTTCACTCATTTGTATGCCTCAGCACCACCTAGTGTGAGTGATGGAAGTATTCATCCAATCCATATCTCACTCTTGAGTTTGAGGTATTATGATCAATGTACAAAGGGCTATTAGTATGATCGATGATCGAGTTGACATTGTTTGACTTTATGGTGTGGCTTGGAACCTATTTCAAGGCAAATATATTATGACTCAAATAAAAAACCATTGATGCACATGTTGACAAACTCACAAGTTAAACTCGCCAAGACAATTTGATTCAAGTTTAATTTGCAAGTCTAAGTCATACTCATGAGTGGAAATCATCAGTTTGACTCATGTCCAAGCCAAACTCGGATTCAAAGCATAAAATCAAACTTGAGAGTTGACTTACACTAGAATAGTTTGAAACGATATAGTTATTGATATGTGTTTTGTTTCCAACAGCCTACAAATCAAATTCAACGTGGAGTCTTGGTGAGTCTAAGCCTTAATTAAGTTGTGTACTCACCTCATACTCAACCCAATTAACGCTGTTGTCCAAGCCTTTGATGTTATTAGGAACAATTTACACTAGATGGTGGAAGATGGCAAGTTTATAAGGTTGAAGGTGTACACATGGGTGGGTGCAAGGGATGATTTTAGATCATCACCAGGCTAAAAGATGTGCTCCATTCAAGAAACCTTCACTCATTCGTATGCTTTTAGTAAGATGCTCTCGGCACCACCTAATGTGAGTGATGGAAGTATCCATCCAATCTATATCTCACCCCTAAGTTTGAGGTATTATGATCACTATACAAAGGGCTATTAGTATGATCGATGATTGAGTTGACGACTTTGCCCAACTTTATGGTGTGGCTTGGAACCTACATCAAGGAAAATATATTATGACTCGAATAAAAAACCCTTGATGCACATGTGGACAAACTCGCAAGCTAAATTCACCAAGACAATTTGATTCAAGTTTGGTTTACAAGTCTAAGTCATACTCATGAGTAAAAATCATCAATTTGACTCATGTCCATGCCAAACTCGGATTCAAAGCATATTGTCAAACTCGAGGATTGACTTACACTATAATAGTTTGAAGCATTATAGTTATTGATATGTGTTTCTTTTCCAACACCCTACAAATCAAATTCAACGTGGAGCCTTGGTGAGTCTTAACGAGTCTTGCCAAGCCTTAATTGGGTTGAGTACCTCACCGCATACTCAACCCATTTAAGGCCATTGTCCAAGCCTTTGATGTCATTAGGAGCAACAATTTATGCTAGATGGTGGAAGTTGGCAAGTTTATAAGGTTGAGGGTGGACCCATGGGTGGGTGCAAGGGATGATTTTAGATCGTCACTGAGCTAAAAGATGCGCTCCATTCAAGAAACCTCTTCACTCATTCGTGTGCTTTTAGTAATATGCTCTCGACACCACCTAGTGTGAGTGATCGAAGTATTCATCCAATCGATATCTCACTCCTAAGGTTGAGGTATTATGATCATTGTACAAAGGGCTATTAGTATGATCGATGATTAAGTTAACGACTTTGCCGGACTTTATGGTGTGGCTTGGAACCTAGGTCAAGGCAAACATATTATGACTTGAATAGAAAACCATGGATGTACATGTTGACAAACTCGCAAGTTAAACTCGCCAAGATAATTTGCTTCAAGTTTGATTTGCAAGTCTAAGTCATACTCATGAGTAAAAATCATCAAATTGACTCAAGTCCAACCCAAACTCAGATGCACTAACTCAACTTAGTTGCCTCAAAGCATAAAATCAAACAAGAGCGTTTACTTTCAATAGAATAGTTTATTGATATGTGTTTCCTTTCCAACACCCTACAAATTGAATTCAATGTGGAGCCTTGGTGGGTCTTAACGAATCTTGCCAAGCCTTATCGGGTCGAGTACTTTAGTACTCACCTCATACTCAACCCTAAACTCACCACTCACCAAACTCAACCAAGACTCGCCTAACTCGCCCATACTATACTTTGAGTTTTTTGTACATGGCGAGTCTTTCCAAAGTCCTTCCTGAGTCACTGAGTCTTGTCGAGTCCCAAGCTAATCAAGTCAAAGCATGACAACTTTGTTTGAAAGTGCCAAAGTTGATGTGATAGCATCCTCTCTCTCACAATGCTAGCATCATCAACAGTTTTGGCAATCATGTTGTGTGGGCCATCTTTGGCTTGTGGTTGTTATATCTGTGATGTCTATAATAATTGCATATCTTACTACTACAATGGCATATCCCATGATTGAGATTTGGTTCCTCATTAAGACTCTCATGCTTGTGTGTTAGGTGTGTTGTGAAGAATCTAACATGCATAACAATTGTGAGGCACAGAGGATTCATAAATCACTACCCACAATGAATATTTTGTCAATCAAAAAGTTAGCTTTGCTTTGGGTACAAGTCCCAGGTTTATGTGTTTCGACATCATTGCTTGTGGTCATTTTCAGTTTGTGGTTGGTATCTATGTGATGATAATTGCAAGTATTATTATTATAGTGGTATATCCCATAAGTGGAATTTCATTCCACAATGTTATATCTATGCTTGATTGTTTGGGTTCCTAGACCAGCGAAAGTTTGGACAAAATTCAATTTGGAGAGGGGAAAGTGGCAGAGATAAGGACCTTTTGCTAAAAGACATTAAAAAGGCATATTTGGAATTATCTAACCCTAGAATATTTAATCAACCTGAACATGCAAATTACTAAATAACAGTAGTATATTTAGAGAAATGTCCTCAACGTGCTCAAACTATCTATTTACAAAAGGCTCCCACTAATAATCAAGATATCATCAACCTAATTGTACCTAATAATACAATCAACAACTCCTAGAATACCATCTTCCATAGTTACAATGTATTTCTTCCAGACAATGTTATGCATGCAGCATCCCTTTGCATCAAATGAAAAAGATAATTTCCAATGAACTAAAACATCATTTAGCCATCTATGTCCATTCCTTCCGGTCTAATGAAATCAAAATTTAATTACTTGGAAACAAAGCCTCTAAACTGCACAAGCAGAAGATTTCTGATTAGGATGCATACAGCAAACTAGAAGCTAGGGACAAACCTATAGCAATCATTCCTTGACTTGATTCCAAACCAGTTGATACAATCCATCAAACTTACTCATCTGACAACGGTCTATGGGCTTGGAAAATTATGTGAGAGATACTAAAGGGTGTCCTTTAACAAGATTTCAACTGAGTTATATGTAAGGCATGGTAGAGGTAGCACCATCTTTCTAAATTTAAAGGCATCTATGATCAAGCGCAAACAAGAGATGATGATCTGAATGGTGGTATTGACCGTCAGCTTTGCTCTTGTAAATTTTGATCAAGGGTGATCCCCTTAATTATCTAGCTTGCTTTATCTAGTCAATTTTAAATCTAGAATTTTACTATGGCTCTAGGAGATTGCCTTAGTGTTTTGTAACTATATTTTCCATGTGGGCCTCTATGTCACCAAGAGTCCATTTGGAAACTTTGGTTATTGTGATAACATAATTTTATATCATTTTAGCCCATTAATGAATTTTATCTTCAGCATAACTTATATGCAAACCTCACAAGAGATATACCAGTACTTATTGATTCACTTGATGAAGAGCATATATAGAGTAACAGATCTAAATGAGTGAACATACAATAAGTTTTCTAAATAATGCAGACAAGTTGCAATCCAATGCATAAATATTTTACAAAAGGATTTTCAGAAGTCGCTCAAATTATCATAACGCCATTTTTTCATAGAGCTTTTGCTACACAACAAAGCCGAGTTATTTCAAGGATGTACATGCATGGATGTGCTAGATGCAATGTAGGATAACTGTTTTTGTCAACCCTGCTGGTTTGCAAAGATTAAACTATGCATATTTTCCTATGCATACTCTGATTATAAAGCTCAAAAAATGCAGAGGCTTAGGGGTCTCATTGCCTTTACAGTGTCATTAGCTTGCAGGTTCCTACTAAAATCATTATACATGAATTGCCTATATTCAAGTATCCACTCCAAGCAAGTTCACGAAAAGGCGATGACATAAGGATATCTTTATTGGATTAGTTTATGTAGAGTCTGTAAAGTTCAAAGGATATTTTATTTACATTAAGATACTCTCAGATGTAATGAATAACATATGCATATGTATTTCTCTCGAATCTAAGGTAGCATGTTCCCATATGCATCATTTGTAGAAATTTAAGGTTCACAAATTGCTTGGTAGTATTATTTTGGGAGATTAAATTAAATCCTGCTGTTTTAAGTTTCAGAATTTGAAGAAAGGACCTGAATATCTTCCCTCTTTTTCACCAGCTAAATATCTTCAGCACCCTTTAAATATTGATACCCTATTCTGCAGCAAAATAGATATTCCATCGAGACTGTGTTAGAGAATACATAAGCCCTGACTATGAGAAAAGTCCAGAATAGTTCGCTTGATAATGAGATCTAATTAGATCAATGTATGAACCTTATATATCCTAAGGCCCTGATGTGCGCTCTGATGACAGAGGCATGTAACTCATCACTGTAAATGTAAGCTCTACATAAGGCGGGGTATTCATGACACTACTTGAATGACCACTGCATCTTGGGTGTTCTCAATACCCAGTTTAATGAAATGGGACAAATAGAACCTCGACTCTATTTCTGAGTTGTTCAGTCAAGTAATAGATGAGGTGATGAGACCCATTTCTACTGGCAAGAGAACAAGATTCAAAAATTCCTGCACTTTAGTCATTTCCATCAGCCTATATTCGATACTTAATTTATTATACCTATAGTCCATTCAAAAGTTCCATTAGTAGTTTTGATTCATCTATTACATAAAGAGTCAAGTTCTCTCAACCTGCAATCACCATTTTTCCAGTGTTACACAAGAACGCAGTCCCGGGGGTAGGGGATGCGCTCCTCACACTACCGAATCTTTGGTACTCGAAGAGGGGTGTTTTCCTGAATCCCTTTTTGAGGGGAACACAACAAGACACAGTAGGGTACGCTCCCCTCAAGAAATGAGACACTTCCACACTCCCTTTGACCGAAGTCTGTCTTTTCAAGTGAAAAAATAAAATAAAATAAAAAAGAATGTAAACCTAATGCACAGATTGATGAGGATGAACCTAATGAGGCACAAATAAGGTTGGATTGTGTGACATTGAATATTCTGGATAATGCAAACTATTCTGACTCAGATTGCAACATTCCAATGGTACTTATTCCTTTGTGCATTAGCTGGATGCAGCAACTATTGGAGCAATGCCCTGAGCAGAAATGCTCATTTGTCATTTGACCCATTCTTTGATCAGTATCTTAAGACTTAGATCTATATATTCTGAATTTTCTAAATATAATGAGAAATACAATGGTGATAGATGATTTGTGAATAGTAATTATTATGTTCTTACATCATTACATGTATCATTTATGATTTATTATGTTAGGCGTGATCATGTAAGTTATTGGTGCATTGTTCTAGGGGTGGCAGGAGCCAGGGGGTGGTGCTTATAGACCCACAGGGACAAACAGAACTATCATACTCGTGGAGAGTTGGAGTCACTATGAACAATCAAGCAGAGATCTATACATTGTATTTGGAAACAGAGATACCCAGATTGCTTCGCATAAATAAAATAATGATTATTGGCAACTCGCTCTTGGTCATCAAACAAGGGAAAAACGCATCAAAGGACTGTTCAGAGCAGAGTATTCCAAATAATTGGATGGAATCTTGACAAGAGGACCAACATCCCATGTCAAGAAGGCCAACATCTCCTTAGCAGATCGGCAGGCCAATACAGCAGTTTACTTAGACAAGGCGGTCCTGGTCAAAAATGGGGAGCCCACTGAACAAAGATGGCTACCCTAACATTTCCCAATGAAGAATCTTAATGATATGAGGTTTATTAAGGTTTCCATGTTTCATTTAGAAAAGGGAGGGAGACAATCCACTTGTCTCCACTCTGCCATCGACCAGCATGCAAGTCATTTCAATTTATGGCCAAGCAAGGGAACCATAAAGCTCCCTCATTCCTTTAGCTCCCTCCAATATTTGTTTGATGTTCAAGCAGTTTCTTCCTATATGGCATTAGCTTGCAATACCAGGAAAAGCGGTGGGATTTATGTTTGTTTTCCGGTTTTTTAAGAGGTTCCTGTTGGCAAGGAGGCTGCTGCAGCTTGGTACGACCTTCTGAGATCGCAGGCCAGAGCCTTTCTCCACAGCTTGGCCTTCGACAGAGGTAAATCACTCTACACAGTTCTGCTTGGTAATTCAGTTGGGAATTGGTAATTTAGGCTACCCCCGGAACCCATGGGATTCTACGTCGTCTTTCAAATGCAAGACAGTGATATGATATGATTCCAGCCTCCATCTCCAAGTGACATTACAGTAGAGTATAAGCCTTTGTTTGAATCTCTCTCTGTCAGGAGTTTGTTTTTCAGTTTCCATGCAGTCTCTTATTTGCTGAAAATGGCTAGCAACCCAGCTCCCAATTCACTTGAAGGAGAAGGAACAGGGGAAATAAAGAAAATCTTAGGACGCGTGACCAGCCAGCTTGAGGACATGCTTCAAGCCATGGAACACTTTGTTGATTTTTGGGCAGCGTCGAGAGCCATTCTCTGGGAGAATGGAGGCACCTGGTCAGTTACCAAGAACTTGAGCCATTCTCTGGGAGAATGGAGGCACTTGGTCAGTTACCAAGTTGTTGACTTTAGTCAACATGATTCAGCCTGGGGCTGAGGCACCTGGTCAATTACCAGGAAGATGATGCAGTCTGGGACTGAGGCACTTGGTGAGTTACCAAGTTGTTGACATTGGTCAACTTGATTCAGCCTGGGGCTGAGGCTTCTTGGTCAGTTACCAAGAAGATGATGCAGTCTGGGACTGAGGCACTTGGTCGGTTACCAAGTTGTTGGCATTGGTCAACTTGATTCAGCCAAGGGCTGAGGCACCTGGTCAATTATCAGGTCATCACTATAATCCCTACACCGGGTCTAGGTAAGTGATGTACTCCCCTCCTTGGTCATTGGGCTACAGGAACTCCTCAAGGGGCTGGCCACCCCTTGTTGGAATACCTAGCCTAGGACCTTGGTGTTAGTGGGGAGACCGAGACAACCAAAGAATATCTTCCTTATATATGATGATGTACTTGAATTGGCACATGTGGACCATGGATACCAAGAGAAGGGGCTAAGGATTTGTATAAGGGTGACTTACCCAAAGAGGGTGGGTCAAAAGCCCACAATGAACCCCAACTAAGGTGATAAAAAGTTAAAAGCCCACAATGAAATTAAAAGACCCCAACCAATGAATTTTATATTAGTATTTTGGATTCCTTGACTTAAGGAAGTCATCCAATGATGGATTGTAAATATGGAACACCATCAACTCATCAACTCACTCATTCATGATCATTCACTTCTGTCCAAAGAATTCGTTGGGGTATATCCAGCTGGTGATTATCTTCTTCATCTCACTTTTATCATCTTTGAAGGCTTGGATTAGCTAAAGCATACTCACAGCCCTCTCCCACAAGGTTGTTCTCTTTTCTCCAGCTGTCAAAGGTTCAGCAGGGCTGCCGTCCACATCCACAGGCCTGTCTTCATCTCTTTGAAGGGTGCCAAGGTCCGCTACAGCCCTAAAGAGGTGCCGTGACAGATTAAGCACTAATCAGGACTGCCGAGGGTCTCCCATTGCCCAATAGGGCTGTTTTCATCTCCAACAAGAGGGCCGAGGGTCTGCCCTAACCTAACAAGTCTGAAGTGTTCCAAATCAGGGCTGCCGAATTGTGTTGAAGGCTACCGTGGACAGATAAAGCCCTAGAAAGGGCAGCCGTGGACAGATCTGGCCCTATATAGAGCTGCCATGGCTCAGATTCAGCCTCATCCGGGTGACGAGGGTTTCAATGGGGTTGCAGAAGTATGCCACAATCCTAGAAAGACAGCCGTGACAGTTTGAAGCCCTAGAAAGGGATATCGCGAGGCTGCTGAGATTTGTTGGAGCCCTAGAAAGGGCTATTGTGAGGCTGCTGAGATTTGTTGGAGCCCTAGAAAGGGTTTCCGTGACAGCTGATGCACTAAACAGAGCTGCCGAGGTCTGCTAGTGACTTGATCAGGGCTGCCATGAATTGAAGGGGCTGCTACAGGTCTGCTTCAGGCTAGAAGGGGCTTCTACAAGTTGACAGCAGGCATAAATAGTCCTAGATCAGGGATGACATCATCTAACAGGGCTTACATCAGCTTGGAATATTCTCCTTCAGGTTCTCTTGGTATATTTGCCCTAGAGGCAAGTTTATTTTTGATGTATAAGTCTGCTCCAAATCTGCTCATGTAATTTCCGTTATCTCATATTAAGGAAGATATTTGTTGCTGGGGTTTTATTCCTGAAAAGGTTTCCCCAGGGTAAGAACCTTTGTGTTCTTGTGTATGGTTCTTGTGGATGACTGCTGTATTTACTGCTGTCCTATAATCTCAGAATTAAATGCTAGATGTCTGCTAAATTTTTTGAAAAAAGCTGTTACTGCTATCAAATGAGATCTATGTTAAAAATTTAACACACTTAACTATCCATCTTGATTAACAGAAGAATAAACAGGGAATTCTGGAGAATGATCTCAATCAACAGGGTAAGAAATTGGATAAGTTATCTCCTGACACTGAGGTGCATTACTATATCATCCTTGGTTTTGCACATGGCTCCCGTTCTGTCACAGGTCAGCCAGTGATTTCTACAGGCTGTAAGCATTTTGAGGACACAGTGCAACAAACAGTGATAGCAGTGACTGAGCAGTCTCAAGGATTTGAAGGAACTGTCCATGAAAATCAATTTATGGAGGAAGGACACTGGCCACCGTTTCAGTTAATTTCATCTATCTTCTATGTATTTCACTTGTTTCTTTTTGCTTGGACAGTTTGTAAAAGATTTTAGTTTTCAGTCATGTAGGATAGTAGTATATCTGAACATATTTGAACAATCTGTGGAAAAATTTTGCTTCACTGCTCTACTTCCAAGAGCAATTTTGTTATGGATATGGAATGCATGAATTTTTGGCTGTTTGGTCTTCCACAGCCACATTTCATACAAAATTATACCCGTCTCATCCAAAAAAAAATATTGGTGCATTGTTCTGTATAAGATTTCAATGATTTATGTTTAGTTCTCATACATTTTAATTCTACTTTTTTAGTATTTCAGCCGGTATCCCCTACATCAGAGACCCTGGACATTCCCTAGAATTTGGGGGGTGCTTCCACACAATCCCCAGATCTGTTTCCCTGCCCCTGCATCCTGGAAACTTGGTGGAGCATTGTGTTTTTCGCTTGGAACCAGTGTTTAGAGATAACAAAGTAGAATCCTTGTAGTAAATACATAGAAAAAATCAATTAGGAGAGAATATTTAGATGTCAACACTTAATAGGAAGTAACTGCAAGTTGCAACAAACTATTACAGCAACTCACTTGCACAGACTATTTATCAAGCCGGTGTAAAGTTATAATTTAATTTTCAAACCCAAGAACCCTGACTTTGCATTAAGTTTCATTCATTCGACGAAATAAATTTAGGCACAGTTTTCGACAGGTACTATAGTTGTGGATCCAGAGCATAAGTGAATACCCTGTAGAAAATTCTACCCAACTTCATGAAAAGACCCTTAAACTTGCTTTGGAACATCTAACTGGTTCAGTTTATTGAGCCTATTAATGATTGATGTAGATACCTGCATGTCCATTACTTGCTCTGAAGCACATTTTTTCTGTCAAGAAATATGTATTTAACAAAATGTAACTGATGACAAAAGGAACAGGCATTCTTAAGCCAGATAATCCCAAAAGGCTAAAGACCAAGATATGAAAAAGAGGAGTATACCAAAAGGCTTAAAAAGACCAAGATATGAAAAAAGAGAAAAACATAACCCCTCCTCACTTAACATCTAAGTCTAACCAGCTAAATTTAAATACACCTAAACAAAGGAAAGATGCTCTTCAAGCCAACTATCCTGCTTCCCCTGCCTGCTTATCCTGCTCTGCCTTGCAGGACCTCTCCAATTGTTGCTCAATGGTAAGATGCTATCTCCCCTGATCAGTCTTGGAAAATAGTCTGGCTCCAAAGATTTCACATTCTACACTTGTTGGTGTGCCAATAAGGCCAGCATAGGGAGAAACGAATCTTGGAAGCTGAAACAGCACTTTTCTATCTCCTTTGATCTTTACAATGATATTCTGTAATAGTGACCTCCACTATTGAACAAACCAGGTGCTCATGGGCTATAGGATGTCTTTAATAAGCCTTTACTATAACAATTATTTTCTGAGAACTTCAAGATTTTAAACTCCAACCTAGTCATCTCCATCTTATCCTCTAGCCTCTGCTCCATTTGGTCAACCAGAGCATCCATAATAAACATCTCTGCCTCAATCTTCATCAACTTCAGATAATTAACTAATCTAGGATCGATTGATCCTTTCTGGCAGAGAAAACCTGAAGGCATAATGTATTTGTTGGTCCTTGCCTACGTTTAATAACAGTCTATTTTTTAAGATAGTCTCAAGCTCACAGCTGATTCAAATTTGCTTACCATAATGTGCTGTCACTAGAAATACAAGGTATAAGTAAGATGTGAAATAGTTAATGGAAAAGACTCCCTCCTCAATACAAGGTATAAGTAAGATGTGAAATAGTTAATGGAAAAGACTCCCTCCTCAATACCCTACTATAAAGGAAAAACGAGCTTCCCCCAACTTGAAATGTCCTCGTTAACATTAGTCGCATTAAGAACACACCAGTAGTTTGGTAAGTGATGTTGATTCAGCTTGATGACCTGAGTTTGTTTCAGGAAAGCAATTATCGGCAGAAATTTGGAAGGGAAGTTTGATATCAAACCATTTGCAAATTTGACAGCTTTATTCCCACGACTAATTGTAGAATTTTCTGCACTTTTATTGTCTGCTGGTTTGTGTTAGCAATTTGTGGTTTTCACCTACAGCCGGTTATGCATAGGCTGTAGCCTGTAGGTTACTTATAAACTTTTCTGTAACAGTCAAACACACAATAAAATGCTACTAACAGGCTGTAAACACATTTAACAATCACACATGAAAAATAGACTCAGAGATTTTTGGCCAAATCGAGCCCTGGAAAAACCCCCACGGGGAAAACCAGTTTGAGAGAGAGAGATATTATTTCTTCAGCAAGATATTCATCACAGCATTACAATGAAAAGATTAACTTATCTTCACCACTCAGCAGAAGCTTTCTTGAAAAGTGTGCACCAAACTGAGCCTCGATTTGTGTGCCCACAGCCTAGAAATCCGTGCCAGCAATAGCGCAAAACTGTGCTGGAAAAATACACAGTCCGTACACTGTACTTTCCTCGGTATCTGTGCCAATGCACCTCGATTTCTGTGCATGAACTAAACTGAAATCCTCCTCGATTTCTGTGCTGTTTGTTCCTCAATTTCTGTGCTGTTATCTTTCTAGAAAACTGTGCTGAAAGTCTTGAAACCCGTGCCCTGTACCTTCTCCACAGACTCAGCAGAATATACCTCGGGAATGGTGCCCAGATTCTCCTCGAACTGCATGCAGGAAAAGATACCTGCTGTACGGTATTTCTCCTCGGGATTTGTGCTGTAGCTAAAAACTTCTATCTAGAAAATCGTGCTGATAATATATGCCAAGTGCATGCCTCGAAATCTGAGCCAATATCTGGAAACTCGTGCCAATGGAATTGGCAGTCTCGATTTCTGTGCTGGTGCCCTAGCTCCTCTCTCTCGACCTCTCTCGTCTCAAAACTCAACAACACAATGGAATAAGCCTCCCTCGTGCTTTTTTACTAACCCTAAGATGGTTATCTAATCCAACGGTGGACATTTAGTCAATCCAATGGCTAGGATAAGATGAGAGCAAAAATATCACTTTATCTAATTCACTTAAATAAATATTTGCTCACCCACTTTAACTTTAGCAAAAAGTGACTTTAAAAATATAAAGTCTCATTAAATGTGTTTTTAATGTGAGGGTCACTTTTCCCCCTTCTTAGTGACTTAGGCTAAAAATCACTAGGGGAACACTTCCCTAGGTACAAAACTAACACTAATCCCCATCAAGACTTTACTTCTTCTCTTGTCCCATACTCTATCTGGAATAAGTACCTGCCCATGTAAATTGGCTGTATTACAGGCTTTCCATATAAAATATAAGAAAGCCTTGCAGGCTACTAACAGGAAGTGCTTAATTAGGGTGTGCTTCTGGAATCGTTACATCATAGATTATACTACACAAAAGCCACATGGACTATTTAGTTAATAATTTCCTAGCCAATAATTCAAAGTCAAAAACCTCCAGAAAGCACCTCATAATCTTTGAACAAAGGTACAAGAGCAGTGAATATGGCATACCACAACTTCTCCTTGTCCACTGATCAGACATCTAGGTGGTTGTTTCCTTGTCATATTTCCATTATAACTCAACAGCGTAAAGAATCTATGTGCCAATCTCTAATAAAGTGTGTTTTCTTTTGGCTTGCCCCCATTTTCTACATATCCATTTCAAACCAATCTTGGCTAAATTACCCAAATAGCACTACCAATTTCCTCATAAACTGCCACTGATGTAAGAATTGTATGCTGATCATTCATCTTAAACACATTTGTACGCACATGGAATTCCCCTCCCTAGGGAAGGGAACTGCTCTCAAAAGTTTCCCAAATTTCTCTGCTTCCTCTTTGAATTTAGCTTCCTGCGTGCCTTCCTCTATCATCCTAGCAAAAATCTCTGGCTCCAGCCAATCTTGTTCTCCATTATCATGTAAGTGAATTACTGGTTTCTCCTCTAAACATCCCTTATTATGTCCTCTCTAATTGACAAATTGTCCTGTCAGAAATCTATCCCATCAACTTCTGTTCCCAGATTGATAAAAAAGAATGGATGCTATATTTTGTCACTGAAATAAGCATTGTATGCCGATCTTTCCATCCTAAAAGATTCTGTAGGCACGTGGAACTTCCCTCCATAGGGAAAGGGACTGCTCTCAAAAGCTGCCTGAATTTCTCTGCTTCCTCTTTGAATTTAGCTTCCTGCACATCTTCATCTACCATCCTAGGAAAAAGCTTTAGCTCCAGCCAATCTTGCTCTTCAACTCTATAAATGTCATGGTCCTCTAAAATAGTGACCAAGTTGCCCACTCTTATCTTCTCCTTTAAACATCCCTTATTGGTTCCACTCAATTGTCCTGCCAAAAATATATCCCATCAACATTTGTTCCAAGATTGATAAAAAGAATGGGTACAATCTTTTGCCACATACTTAGTACTTACCATGAGCTTACAAAGATTAGTCCCTTCCCTTCCCTCCCAGGCTGTGTTGTGGGAAACATCTCCCTCCCCCTGCCCCCAGCATTTCCAGGCCAGAAACGTTTCAAAACATGTCTCGGAACAGCCGGAAACAGCCCAAAACGTTTCAAGGCATTTCAGGAATTGAAAACAAGTCCCCCGAAACACAGACACACCTTTCCAAAGTGTTTCAGCATGAACAGCCTGCATTTCAGCCCAAACAAGGAGTGTTTTGGGCCCACAGAAGCTATAAAATGGTCTGTGGGACCCACAACAAGCACAAAAATGCTTAATGACAAAAATTAACAAAGGAGTTCGGAGTACAAGGAATAGAAGGCGAGACCAGAACTCGGAAGAAACAATGATAATTTTACTTTATCTTTCTCATTCTATCATTTTACTTAAATTTTTAACATTATCATTAATAGTTTCCGCATGTTTGAGAGTGGCTCTAACAATATCAGACTTCATAAAAATAATGTAGAGTTTCATATCCCATTCAAAATTCAGCAAACCATTTTCAGGATTTCAGCATTCAACACTGAACTCTATAATCACCCATTCTTCATGGCTTTAGCTCGGAACACAGTGTGCCAAGACATGAAATGAAGGTATCCCTTGGTTGCAAAACACAACAAACACATTAAATTAGTTTATCATTTTATCAAAATTGCATGATAATGTGCTATTTAAAAATTTAAACTATTTTTGTAATATTTATATATTTTGTGTCTTTTTAAATACCTCATTTCCAGGGGATCATGTTTCCCCAACGTACTCATTTCCACTCTTTGTGCAACTTAGCTCCCAGGTCAGCAACATAAAGAACTTGCCTGATTGTAACATTTGAGGTACTTTCCTAGAGGATCCAAGGAGATGAGATAAGATAATTTTATTAATGTCCAACAAATGACCACAAATAGGTGAATGGATCTGCTAAGTTTATTAATGTCCAAAAAATGACCACAAATAGGTCAATGGATCTGCTAAGTACAATAGTATCAATACACTGTAAAAGTGCAAGGGCCACCACTCCTCTCTAGAAACCAAAGACAGATCTAATCTGAAATTCCTTTTGCTCCTTTTACATCAAAGATGAGCATAAGATGTCTTATTCCTAATCCTCCTTCAGATGTAGGGGCACAGAGAAACTGTTTAAAAGTTTGGCCTTGTTTGTTATAAAGATTCCAAAGGTAACTAGAAAATACTTTCAATAAACATCTTCTGATAGCTTTTGGAGCATAAAGGACAGAACAAACATGGTTCAACATCTTACTTAATGGCGATTTCATAATGCCCACTCTTCCAGCAAAAATTCAGTTGCCTTGCTAACCAACATTCAAGAGTTCTTTTTATTTTTTTCCATAAAGGGAAACCGACCTTCTGATTTTAATTTCCTTAAGCTAATTGATATGCCAAGGTACTTTAAAATGTTGTCTTCCAATATCACTTAAACCATTAGTAGCTTTTATTTAAGCATTCATCCAAATCCACTTCAGCTCTTGAGGCCTCACTGTTTAAATCTAATGGTATCATCCCTTCTACTGTTTTGTCCCATTACAATAGTATCATCACCAAATAGCTGGTAACAGGCATCAATGCCAAGAGCCACCTTTACTTCTAAAGATGAAGTATTATCATCCCTTCATCCTAAGACCACTCTGAGGCACTTGAAAGGGCTTCCACCAAAATAATATACACGAAAGGTACAGTAGGACAGCCTTGTCTGACACCTCTTAATGTAGAAAAGAATCTAGTTGGCATTCTATTCACCGATACAACAAATTAGTTGTTTGCAAAAGTCCTTCAACCCACAATTAGTTATGCCAAGCTATACCTCTCTGTTAAGATAATTAATACTCCAACCTTTGTCCACCTTAGTATTATTTCCCTTTTCCTAGTATTGGATGATGTTGTTGACCCCCTAGTGGTGTGCAGATGTCATTTACGACTCATTAGCCACTTGATGCACCCTGCATGCATGAATGTAGGCCATGCAGAGTTAGTTCCCTACATTTAAGGAGCTAACTCAGTGATCTAGTTCAGTCCACCTGAGTTCATGACTGTAGTGGGGGGTTTGAGCTCCAATTGCCACTGACTGTGATCTAATGCACCCTCTCTAGCCAATTTTGCATGAGAAACTCACTGATGCGCCCTTCATGATCAGTTAACTGACAGTAGCTTTAGTGAACTGACATTCAGTTGAGTTTGTCACTATCGGAGCACTGCAGTGGGGATAATTACTATGCTAGACTGAGATGGATTCGAATTCCTTCTAGGTAATCGAATTCTCTCAATTGTACTATATTCTTTTTGTATACTGATTAATGGAATATGACACCAATTTTGATGCACATCTCAGTTTCTTTGCATGTTTGATTTTACTGCTCAATTCTTGCTAGATTTCACTGCAATTCTACTTCATTGCTAATTCTTTCACTGTGAGGTATTCCCAGGCTCAAAGATCTGCTGTGTTACAGTGTTTCACACTCTCTTCTTTAGTACTACTACCATTAGAAATTCTCACTTCAATGTCATAGGCTTTTTGCATATCTAGTTTGAGAAACATTGAAGGGTTTCTTCTACCTTTCACTCAATGGAGGGCTTCCAACATTGTGGTTATGATGTCAAGGATCTTCCTCCTTAGGGAGTCCATGAACTGGTTCAAACTATTAGCCAACACTTTCCTTATTATTTTGTAATGAAATTGCAACGAAAATGGCGCTCCACTTTCAAATTCTATTTGAGTCTTGCACCTTTGGGGGAAAAGCTATGAAAGTTGAATTCATTGTTGGGGGCACCCTACCAATAAATTGCACCTCTTTTACCATATCTCTCAATAGAGGAGCTGCCAAATCCTAGGTAAATTTAAACAATTCTGTTGCTAAAGCATCTTGGCCTGGAGTATCATTGTTACTTATGAATAAACAATTGATGCTTCTGCTATTGTAGAAGACTCCTGGAACATAAAGTTAAATGTTGTATACAAAGGTCTGGAAGAGGTAAATATTTGAGAGGAGCAAAAAGGCCATCTCCCTTTGATATCCATAACCTTGAGTTTGCCAAAGATGCTCATAGTGGTTTGTGATTTGTGATTTGTGGTTCGTGGTTTGTGGTTTCTTTTTGAATCAGCTCATGGTCCCTTTAAATCCCCTGACGATAATTGTTCAAGCAACATATTAAGTATGCATTCTTTTGAGCATCGACTAAAAAACTCTTGCTTTGTGCCTCTTTTTCTCCAAGTCCTAAATTTCTCCATCTCCTCTAGGTCGATGTTCATCTATCTGTCCCTTTCTTTTAGATCAGCAATCTAACACAATATTTCTGCTAACCCTGTTATTTTGTGACCTCCTTTAACTGTGCTTGTCCTTAATCCTTCAAGCTACCTTTTCAATTGGATACTATGTTTGTCTTGTTATTACAAATTAGCCTCCAATCACCCTGGGAAGAGAATTGCTCAGGCTTGTCATCTACATTCTTCATCAGGTCATCCATATCCTCATTACTACCAGCAAAGAAGATCGGGATATGTGTCTGATATAGAGGTTGCCAGAATAGCACTATAAATGTAGGGTTCTAATCCTTTAATAAAGGTCGTCTAAGGGATAAACTATGCCAAACCTTGTAATGCTAAACCTTAAACCTTGTTGTGGATTTATCTAGAAATATTTTAATCTCCTTACCAAGGTAGTTTTCACAAATATTTTCAATATTTCAAAGATACTTGAAGCATTTTCCCTAGCTAACATTTTATCCTTTGATCCCTAACATGATTTGTACAATTATATTCAGCTTTTGCATATCTGATGAAGCCAACGCACCTTCCCAGAAGTCTTCCATGAAATCTCCCCTATCTCTATGATTTGTTAGGGTGTTAATGCCCAAAAATACCCTCCAGTCATAACACCTAAATTATATTTCCATCTATCATCTATCATTTGTGATTGTTCTTACATGCTTGAGGTGGTGGTTAGTGTTGGGTAGCAAACCACAACATCTTTGCTAGGCATTGGCTCTTATGTACATGAGCTATTTTGTATTCAGGCTCATGATTTTGTACTTTTGTAGTATATTATTTCATTATTTGTAAAGGCCACGTTTATGAAATAAGGGCCTTGTCACTTGTATTAGTAACTTAAGATTCAAGCTAGGGTTTGTACCTCTTCTTGGTATACATAGGTGCACAACCCCCCCTCCCCACATTTATCTCTTACCAAGTTTATGGATATGATCCACGCATTTGCCTTACTTAGAGACGGCAAATGATGATTGGGTCAATTCCAACCCATTGATAGCATTTCCTATTTATTTGCTTGTTCCCTAGACCTACTATTTATTCATTATCTGATCTGTCACTACATGCCATTTGTTCCCAAGGACTATAAAAAGAAAAATATCCAAATTCTTGGGTCATATAAATCAATTGGTCCAAAAGCAACATGTTTCTCTGGATCATCATAGCGTACTTTCACATATCCACTCTGGAGTCTTTTCATTCATAATGGATGACCTTATAACCATAATATGTTAATATACGTGTATATCCAAATGATTTATGGAAGAAACACCAGACATAAAAGCTGTAGCCTCTCATTTTATCAATACAATCAAGAAGTTATTTCGAGAAGTCTTCCTCCATTACTCAAATTTGCAAGTGCAATCCACCCTTGCATGTACAAGTGCCCCCAAATATTTTCTCTGCCTTTGGATCTTTGTTTAAGTTAACTTTAGCTTTCCATGTCCCTCAACAGTCACCACTCTCACTTCACATTTAGTTATTTCCCAATTGTAGGGACCCAGGGGGGATTCCCTAAATGTTGTTTTGAATAAACAGTTAAGCTCAAAGGGTGTATTAAAGATCATATGGCAGCGAAAAATTGAAGATAGGTCAATGAAAAAAGGATAAGTTTGACAACACCAGTGCCTGCCCTTTGGGTTATGAAATAAAGACAGAACAAGGGTTCAAGTGATGATGGAGAAATCTAAGAGGGCAACTCATTTCAAATGATCCCAAAAGCTTAGACATATCAATCTTCATATAAATGTTGGGCACATGAATCTTGACCTTACACACAAACCTTTCCAGCTGTTGTAATCAAATCCAGTAAAAGGGCATACTGAGACTAAATTAATTCAAAGCTGCATATCTAGCTTGGTTTGATTAATCACAAAACTAAGTCAACTCAGTCTAACATCTGATAGAATGAGCTTCCGGAGATTTTAATCACAACTTCAGTTCATAAAATTGCATACAACTAGGGGAGCATACATCCACATAACATTTGAAATAGATTTACTCAATCAAGCAAAATGATTGCAACGTTATTAAGATAGAATCAACATGCAGAAAAATGAGAGAAAATAGTGAGGACATTGTAGCTTATTTTGTATCATCAAATAACTCCAAAGAACAGATATAGTACATGCAGGATCAAACCCTAGGGACACAATCCTTCGTCGATCTCTGAGAACCCATTATATAGGTTTCCTCCTATGGGTGCCCTCTTCATGTGCCAAATATCTATTGTAACTCCCTAGGTAATGTGCCTTAACTGTTGTCAAGAATAGTTATATGACTCCCTACAAAGAGCACCCTCATGCATCCTTGGAAAAAATGGGTAACTCCTGCCCATAATAGCCTCAAACAGGGGGGCCCTGCAGCAATTGTCCATTCACTATAATCAGCATGAAATGAAATCTGAAAATAGTCCTTCTGGTTGCACCCGTCTGCTGGTATAAATGTTGAGATAGGTCTAAGAATAGCTCACCCTCCTGTTGGTCTGCACGCTAGTGTAAATGTTATCATTCAGGACAAAACCTGCAATAAAGGAACACCCAACGGGTGGGAGTAACTCCTCAATAAGTGCTCCCTGCTGTACCAGGAATAGAGAATGTAACCCCCCACAAATGTGCCTTCTTAGTATTGTCCATCATGAATGTATATTAGAAATAGACCTCATCAGAAGCACCCTCATGATGCCATAATAAATGTCTGAATCAGATCCTATGAATAGTTCTTGGAAGTGGTGAGCCCTCCTCCCATTATGAATGCAAACATTTAAAGCAAGCCTAAGAATAGCATCCCAGTGAGGGGCCCTTTTCCTACTGTCATGAAAAAATGCTAGCTGCCAAGTATAGATATCAAGTGATGTGCCTTCCATGGTCTAAACTTAGAATTGAAACAACATTATTTTCACAAAAAGAGGTAGTGCCCTACCTGTATTGTTTTTCATGCTAAACAAAGGCAGGAGCATCCTTTCCATTCTGAGAATGTCATGAAAAATATCTGAACATTATACTGGAGAAGTGACCACCAAACTGAAGATAGATGCCTCCAATCCTTGCACTTTGCATGCTGAAAATAATACAAGAAAAGAAAAAATTCTTCTTTCTAGAAGATTTCAATCACCATCTCTTTGTACCAGCTCAGTATGCACAACAGTGGTTCTGGGCACACCACCTTTGAGATATTCTTTTTCTTTTCTTGTATTATTTTCAGCATGCAAAGTGCAAGGATTGGAGGCATCTATCTTCAGTTTGGTGGGCACTTCTTCAAGTATAATGTTCAGATATTTTTCTAGGATTCCAACTTCCAAGTGAATGAGTGGTCTGAAAACCCTCAAGGAAAAGTGATCAAGTTGAACTTTAATCAACAAGAAGCACGACGTAAGAAACATTAAAATCGCCTGTAAATATCATGCTATTTCTTGGTTCAAACCCCTCTATAGGGCATGATGGTATGCTAGCTGATAAATGCCATGGAATTAGATCCAAATCAAGAACACGTTTCAGAAACAAACCACCAACCATGGCACCCAAATGCACTGGGAATATACCTTAGTGTCATGATATGGTCTTTCCAAGATGGATGCCCATCTTAGCCTTCAATCTCAATACAAACATACAAAACAGGTCATAATTTTAAGGCACAGATTTCAGGATAAGATGCTTGATCTGAATGGATCCTTGAAGAATCCAAATGGCCAAGTTATTTTTGAGAAATGTAGCTTGGACAAGAACTTCTTGTACAGGTTCAGTGTGAATGTGAAGGAAGTAGTTCGACTCAGGAGGTTATCAAGACAAACAAGAAGTTTGTATTGTTGTTTGTTTAGAGGAGAAGAAACAAGAAGGAAAGACAGAGAACACTGCATCCTTGGATTAAATGTGATAGCAAGTAGAAGCAATGACTAGATCAATTCATAGTCTTAGAAGCAAGTGCTTGCCAGCTAAAAGGGCAATTGACATGAGATTCAATTGTTGCCAGAATCTCCATTACCTAACATTGGATTGTATAGACAATCTATTTTGGAGTTAGAGGAAATGAAAAAACAATTGCAGCAGTCTTTGGAGCAGAGAGTCATAAAGCTTAGTACTCCACCTTGAGGCTCATCCATCATCATAGTGTCCAAGAAGGATGGAAGTTGAAGGATGTGTACTGACTACAGAGCTTTGAACAAGTGACCATCAACAACATATATCCTTTGCCAAGGATTGATGACTTGTTGGATGAGTCGCAACAAGCAAAGATCTTCACAAAGATGGGCCTCAAATCATGTTATCACCAAGTGCGAGTGAAAGAATAAGCCACCTAGAAGACAACATTCAACACAAGGCCAGGTTTGTATGAATGGTTACTTATGCCTTTTGGATTATGTAATGCAACTCCAACTTTTATGTGTTTGATGAATAATGTACGCCCATTTTTATAGATTATTTTGTAATTGTATATCTAGATGACATACTAATCTTCAGTGCTATTTGGCAAGAGCATGTCTCACATTTGAAACAAATACTAGACACATGTAAGAAGAAGTAGCTAATTGCTAATCTCAAGAAGTGTGAGTCTGAAAAAGAGACCTTGGTTTACCTTGGACATGTGATTAGTGGAGGAGAGTTAAAGGTTTGTCCAATGAAGATTGAAGCCATCAGTAAGTGGCCTACTCCTACCAAGTGTGACAAAGGTAAGAAATTTCATGGGAGCAGCTCAATATCGGGGGAAGTTTATTTCAGCATTCTCAACAGTAGCTACACCATTGCATGTTATAACACCAAAAGAGAAGGGTTTTCATTGGGACAAGTAGCAACAGAGATATTTTGAAAAGGTGAAGAGAAAAATCAACCATGCACAGGTGTTGGCCATACCTAATTTGTAGGATACTTTTGAGATTGAAATAAATGCAAGTGGGTATGTCATGGGGGCAGTGCTTATGCAAGGAGGAAGACCAATGTGCTACTATTCAAAGTTGTTCCATGGAGCAGTGCTGAACTATCCTAGCTATGAAAAGAACTCTTTGCCCTAGTCCAAGCAGTCAAGAAATGGAAACACTATATCTTGCGGAAGGAAACCATAATCCATATTGACCACCAACCATTGCATTACTCAAAAGTCAAAGCAAAATGCAACAAGCAAGGCATTATAAGTGGATAGATTTTTGCAACCATTCCACTTGCTTATCAAACAGAAGAAAGGTGTGACAAATAAACTCAGATATGTTGTCAAGGCCACTGGCCACCCATGCAAAAGATTGCAGATGTGGGAGTGACTATGCCACTTGAGCCCCTCACACATGATTTGTTGGGTGAAGATTACAAGGACGATGTTGATTTAGGAGATGTCTTCCAGCAGCTGAAGGAGAAAACAACTGTTGATCTAGACGGAAATGACTATCATCTTCAAGATGGGCTACCCTACAAGTCAGGTAAGTTGTGTATACCACAAGGAAGGAGAATTCAGTTGACAAGGGAAGCTCATACTTCTCAATTTGTTGGACATTTTGTTGTTGGGAAGGCCATTGCAAATCTACATGGGTATGCTTACAGGCCTAAGATGAAAGAGCAATTTCAAGTTTATCAAAGGTTGTACTCTTTGTAGCACTAATAAGCCCAATAATAGGACACTTGGGTTGTACATGCCATTTCCAACAAAAAGACCTTGGGAAAGTGTATCTACGGATTTTGTTGGAGGTTTGCATCCATAAAGGAAAGGCCAGGAGTAACTGTTAGTAGTTGTGGACTGATTCAACAAGATGTGTGTGATTATTCCTTGTAAGAAGACCATTCCAGGCCAAGAAGCAGCAGAGTTGTTCTTTGCAAATGTATGCATACATTTTGGCCTCCCAAGTTCTATAATGTCTAATAAGAACTCTAGATTTATGGGCAAGTTTTGGAAAACAATGTGGGGAAAGGACCACAAAGTTGAAGCATTCTACCGCCTTTCATCCTCAAATTGATGGATAGACTGAAATGGTGAATAGAACTTTCGTCCAATTGTTAAGAGGATATAATAGCAGGCATCCAAGACCTGGGATGAGCAAACATTTTACAGTCAGCTCTCTAACAAGAAGGCAATTCATTCTTCCACCTAGAAATCTCCTTCTAAAACTTGTTTTGATTATTTTTCACCGTCACCTTTTGATGTTGTTTATGGACAAAAGAACCAAGACATACTAGCAATTCAAGAGGTGGAAAAGAAAGCATACAAGTTCAAGAGAAGATTAGGCAAGTTCATTTGAAAGTGCAGGAGCAATTTGAGATCAGTTAGCAGAAGTATAAGCTCAAGCATGACCAACATAGGACAGATCACAAATTCTATGTTGGGACAAAGTGTGGCTTTATCTTATTAAGATCGCCTACAAGGAGCAGCCCAAATTTCAAAAGTTGAAGCCTCTGAGATATGGACCTTTTGAGATCAATAAGCAGTCAATGGTAATACTTTCAAACTAAACCCACCTACCTAAATGAAATGTACTCAATGATCAATGTGGAGAAATTGAGAATGTTTGAACCATCCTTGCTGGATGGGGAAGATGAAGAACAAGTTCTACCTGCACTTGAATAATTGGAGGACATAGTTTTGCAGAAGAAGGTCTGGGTAACTCGCAAATAATAGCAAAAGATTTGGTTAATTGACATCAAGCGGCAAACTCAAAGGAAAGCCAAGTGGTACGAGGGAAACCACATTGCAAATAGGTTTCCTGGTATGAGGGAAACCACATTGCAAATAGGTTTCCTCACCTTTCCTTGGAAGCTTCTAATAACCAAAAGACTCCCAATGGAGAGGTTTGATCCAAATGGATCCTTAAGGCATTGAAAAGGCTATGTTTTCCTCTCTAGTTATATACGTGTGCTTATGACCCATTTATAATCTTTGTGCATAAAACCCTTATTCAAATTTAAGCTTGTTTTCCAACTTGGTTTCCAACTCAAAGTTTTAGAAGAAGCATGCATTCAATGCCTTGGAGAACTTCAAGAATGCCTTTGAAAATGGCTAAAATAAAATGTATGCAGATCTTTGGTCATGCGGAGGATTCAACAAGTTGGAGGGAAGTGTTACCTCCACATTCCGCACAAGGCAAACAAACTTGAAATTGGCTAAGACAATGTACGCACAAGGAGCTCAGGGCACACATGGAGCTAGGGCACATAGAGGTTTCGACAAGGCAGAGGGAGCAGATACCTCCACACTCCACATTAAGGTGCAGGCTAAGAGGCATGTGGAACAAGAAGCAAAGAGCCATGCAAAGTTAGTCAGCTGCATCGAATGCAGAGCAAGAAGCAAGGGACATGAGAGGTCTGCCCCCCCCCAACACACCACATAAGTACAAAGGCAAAGTGTGAGGCCAATAAAGGCTTGCGGCTAGGATACTAACTCTGCCCTCTGCATGCAACAAAAATAAGACCTACAAATGAAAGCCTAAGAAGGATGCCAAGACCCACCTAGCCAGAATGAGGCAATCAAAGGATGACATGTGGGTAGCTTCGAATCATAGGGTGCCCCACGTGTTGGCCACGAAGATGGCCTACTCCTTCAGTTTTGCAAAATTCGGAATGTCAAACAGGGACAGCAATTGATCTGGGAGCACTATCTTAAAACGGCTGCAGAGGCTACTGGCCTTCCAGATACCCAAGAATGAAAAGATAAAAGAAAGAGAATTCAATTGGATGAATCAAAGATTCCACTGTTCAATCTGAGGTTGTATGACAGGCTCAATCTAAAGAATCAAAGGTCCCACTGTTCAATCTGAGGTTGGATGACAGGTTGAATCTAAAGAGGAAACTATTGAGGTTGGATGACAGGTTGAATCTAAAGAGGAAACTAAGCAAAGCAATAAGATTGTCCACGGGTCAAGTTGACATTGATATAGCTTGGATAGTGGAGGCTGAATAGGACAACTTAGACAAAGACCAAATTACCAGTTCCTGAAAGAGATTTGAATACAGTAAGTTCAGCATTGTTACTGTAAATTTTATTTCCTAAGTTTAAAATCTAGAGCACCTTGTAATCACCTTGTAATGGTAAAAGCATGAATAAGAATAGCCAAAGCAAGGTTTCAAAGCTACAGTTTTCCCCTGCAGTTTTATCCAAAGCATCTCGTGTTATATGTATATGTACGATTGAATATTAAATTTTATTAAAATATCCATGTTAAGGAAATCACAATCATTGGTAATGCACAGTGAGTAATTCTAGATGGGTTAATGCAATCATACGCTTGCTATTGATATTCCCTTCCTCTTGGTGCGCAAGCTCATATGCTTACTTTTGAGATTTTCCCTGCAACCTTGTTCTGTGTTATTTGTTCTATGAAGTAAATATATGAACATTTCTAAAATACATGAATGCACTGAAATCAAGAAACAAAAGTGAAAAAAAAGGCATTTCTCAAAAAAAAATCAGAGAATCCAATTGAAACATTCATATTGAGATCAGATAGTTTGGGTATAAACAACCAAGAAGGAAAAGCATTGCGTCAATTCTAACAATAAGTCTTCTAAGCATACAGATGATCTTGAGCTTTTAATGGAACTAAGGCCTGGTAAAACATATTAAAATAATGTATCTTTTTCTTAGTTTCAACTTACTGTGTATTGCCCAACAGGTATAGCTGGGGCATTAATATGTAACCTTTCTTCTATCTTAACATAAAAGGCAGACGCGTTTCTATTAAAAAATGTTGCAAACTTGCAAATATACATCTTTCACACTGTACAGACCTTTAGATAGTAAATTTTATTGCCATTTATAACACCCCCTAAGTGATGGGATTCAGTTGAAAGATCCAAACGTTGACATAATCATGGATTACTCTGTGTCTCCTATCAGAGCAAACTCTGGATCACATTCAATGATTCAAGCAAACCACTCCTTAGGCGGTTATAACTTATGGTGGCTTGACCACCTAAACCTCTAACCTTAACCTTTAACATTACATTAATCATATGACACTGATATATAATGATAATTAAACAAATGTTTAGAACTCCCAACTTTAGATATTATTAGTGTTCGCTGTTAATACTCCAACAATGTTACAAAAACTTGACCAAGAGATTCGATTTTTATTCTGTTTCCCTTCTCGTTCTCGTCGTGTCACGACAATAACACATTACTAATCAATATTATATAGTAAATGCTAGGAGGGGGTGAAATCATGTCTAATATCTCTGAAACCCTCTAGCCTAATTTCTCGTTATGTGTCCAATTCCCTTTCTATTTCTTGTTTCGAATTTCTGGTAACATAGCCTGCAGAACAGAATAACCAACCGAGCAGCACCAGATAAGATATTCAAGATAGCCACTATTATTATGTTCCTGCCATTATGCTTCTCTTATTAGCACCTCAGTTGGACATGTTCTCTGTTTCTATAATTATGTTGTTAGACAACGTGGAGAATAGGTCCAGTATGGTTAGTAGTTAATTGAAAGAGTTCTATCTTGAATGTTATGTTGAAAACGATCAGGGTCCACATAAAAACAAATAGAGGGGCATATTAATCCCGCGTTTGACAAAACAGACTCATAGCCAGCCACATAAGATATAAACTATATTTTCAGAAGCTTTACAATCAAAAGAGCAACACGACCACCAAGCCCATATTAACTAAAGATTCGACTTCTACATAATGTATACATTCAAAGAAACTACAAGTCCTCAAACATTACAGAATAATGGAGTTTAATGCAAAACTGTTATTCAACAAGGGAATTAATCAAATGAGCTTGAAGGGCAGCGGCCAGGGCGTGGAACTGGGCACCTCAATCTTCTCTTTGAGACGAGAAATCATCTTGTCTCTTTTGGGCCTGGCGTTGCCATAGGAGCCCTTAAAGCGTTTGCCCTTCTTCGTCTTCTTATCTCCGCGGCCACATACAACAGGAGTTTCGTGGTTCGTCGACCACCCCATGAGCAATCCACCGGAGGTCGGGGAGGAGCATTTGGAGGGCGCCGGACCAATCACTGAGCTCAGGTCTCGCACATTATGGTATGAAGAATTCCCTCGATGGGATGATGATATGGAATTAGAAAAGCCTCGCATGAAACCGGATAAGCTTTGCCTGAACGCCATGGCTATCTTCTTCCAAACCCTAAACCCTGTTTCTTAAGATCGGAGAACCATCAGCGTGCTTCTTTGCATTTCCTTTTCATTTATCTGGTTCACGGGATCATATAGAGAGTAGGTTTGCACTTTTTCTCTTCGAGTAATAGAAATTATAGAGTAATTTTATTTGACTCCGTTGACGTGTGAGTATTCTGGTAATGTTAATATTTTGGAGTAGATTATGAGTAGAAAATTTATATAATTTGTTAGTGATAAGAAAGTGAAGGGTCTTCCCGTAGAAAAAAAAAGTTGTAATTTGTTATATTTTTGTGAAAATCAAAGTCATTTTGAGTAATGATCTTAAAGTCCGGAGTATGTCCAAAACAAAGCATTATTATGCATGCAACAATAACTAGAATCAACATAGGCAACAAAACGCAGAAAGCAAAAACTTCATAAAAGGATCCACCTACCAAATATACATATGCAACAAGGCACAGAAATTTAAATGGCTTGAAGGCTGCCATAATCCGCTAATCGGTCTTCAATCCACTCCTCGAAAGAGATTGACCCATCTATAGGGCCAATGCTTCTTTAAACAAACCATCTACCTCTTTAAACAAACCATCTACCTCATTGTTGACTTCCTAGAAGATGTGACTCAAAAGACTTGATAAGTAGAGAAGCCCGATTCATCGAGGGTAACAAATGACTTTCCAGTGGCCCAGTCAATTAATACTTTGGAGTCTCAAAAATTTTTAATGCATATGACTCCACGTTTGGAGGCAAACCAAAGTAAGCCCCATAGAGCCAAGAGCTCAGCTTTCATATTGGTACCACTACCAACTCCCATTTTCAAAGTGAGCTTATGATCTTTTTTAATCCATAAAACCATGCCTGCACCACAAACTCTATTGTTTGCCGCCCCATCGAAGAATCCAAATGAACCAATATCATTTAGAGTTGGCCTTCCACTTCTAGTGTGGTGTTTAAGTATATATTAATTTTTAATTTTAAAATATTTGTATTAATATTGATTTTTATAATTTAACTTGTCAAAATGAAGAGATGGATGAAAATTTATTTTCAATCAAATAAATAAATACTAGCACAACCACTTAAGTGCCATGAATAAGTTATATGTTACTTGTTCTCTCTTTTTTCTAGTTAAACTCTTCCATGAATTGTGCATTATTCATGCATCACGAACTCACCGTTATCCATGCATCAACTACTAATTATTTTTTATATTCTTTTTTAATAATTGTTTATTTTGAATTTGGAATGAATGCCATTGAATCAATCTGGACAATACACTTGTCTCATCCTCATGCAATCTAGAAAAAACATAGGTGTTAGTCCACCCCAAATTCTAAAATAAAAACACCTATCGATGTAAAAATTATCAATTTTATTAACATTTAATAAAGCAAAGTTAGTTGCCCGCAGGGGTGTAGCTCAACCGACGATTCGCTTGATATGAAGGAAATGTTGTAAATGGAGGTCACGAGTTCAAATCACCCCGGCTTACCCGTGCCCCATGCTTGCGGGCTGTGTGGGTGCACCTAGGGGTATAGTGGTAGCAGACGGGATTGGATCCCTGGACCCCGTGTAACTCGAGTACCAGCCCCTTCCCAATTGTTGATTCCCCTAGTTACAAAAAAATAAAAAATAAAAAATAAAAATAAAGCAAAGTTAGTTTTTATGGATGATAATCATCGTCATCATCATCATTATTGATTGCATCATTTATTTGTGGCAAATGCATGAAGCTTGCAAAACATATGGCAATGCTTTGAAGTAAGGCAATGCTTCGATGACTATATGGCTAGGTTCAATGTTGCATCTTGGACCTATGGCACATGCATAGAAATTGTCATGTGGCGGCTTAAACTATGTAATGTCATGATAGATCAAACATAGCTTCACCCCTATACAAGATTATATTTATCCTCACTTGTATAAATAAACTAAACTAATGACAAGTCCTATATAAACAATTAAACATAGTGTAAGTAAGATGCATAAATTTCTCACAACTATTAATGAGGAGGGTTTAGGGGTACTAATTGATTACATGTGATCCTCGAAAGAAGGCCAGTATCAAGCCTTCCTTTGAGTGCTAACAATAATAGAACCAATGTTTTGTAAACCCAAGCTAACACAAGAAAATTCAAGAACACCAAATAAAGACAAGAAGGTGGAGAAGCATGTTGTGGGATAAGGGGCACTTATTCCATCCCTCTTCCCTGTGCCTATTATAGCATAGAACGATGATAATTTACCCATGGAAACCAGTCCAAGCTCAAACTATGATTTCAATGAATTCAAACTGCAATTCCAAACTATAATGGACACTCTGAATTCACACAAATGAGTAAAATCACAATTTCAACAACAAAAATAAGTGACTTCAGCATGTTTGGATCGTCAAGTTCCGAGAGAGATGACCATATATGGAGCGACATGAGTGCCCCATATCATATGCCGGAGAAGCATAGGGCATTTTCTTGCAAGCGCATTAGTAGCCAAGAAAAATTGATGATGACTAAAGGAATGAGACAATTGTTAAAATTCCTCGAGAGATGAGTGAGTTTATTGCCAACATTTAAAGTCAATAACGCCAATAGATCCTCCTGCAACAATCATAGGATACTTGGATAATCTAAAAAGAAGTAAGAAAGTAAGCAAGAAATATCATCGTTTAATAATCTAAAGAGAAGGGCTAAGAATCATTGAAATATCATCATATTGCTAGGTATGCTCATAGTAACGCAATAGACCAAACTTGCAGGGAAGAAGAAATGTTCAAATGATGCAAAGAAGTCATGTTTATAAAGAAACAATTGAAAGAACTCCCCTCTCAACACTTGCTAGCTTTTGCATTCATGAGCATATCTTCCACTAGGTTGTGCAAATGTTTTACCCTTCGAATGCCTTCATACACCAAATTCTACACGTGAAATGTCAAAATTCACATAATAACTTGGAGTCAAGCAAATTACAATGATCAATTGCATAATAAAAGCCCAGGCCCGGACGGCTGGACTGTAGAATTCTTTTTGGAATTTATAGACATGATGGGCCCGACCCTACTTGAGGTGGTTGATGAATCTCGGCTAAAGGGTTTCGTAAATGGGGCCACAAATGCAACATTCTTGACCCTTGTTCCAAAGGCTTTGAATCCACAATCCTTCAATGACTTCAAGCCTATCTCATTATGCAACCTACTTTACAAAATCATAACAAAAATTATTGCAGGTAGGTTGAAACTGTCTCTCTCCAGCATTGTGTCACAGGAGCAATTTGGTTTTTTGGAAGATCACCAAATTTCGGATGCCATTGGCATTGCACAAGAAGGCCTCCACTCAGCCAAGTCAAAGAAAATGAAAGCGGTGGTCTTAAAACTGGATCTTGCGAAAGCCTATGATTGAGTTGATTGGGGCTTTTTAAGACTTTTGATGTTGCAAATTGGTCTCAGTGTGGAAGTGGTTCGGTGGATAATGGAATGTATTACCACAACCACTTTCTCGATTATGGTCAATGGTGTATCTTCTCAATTCTTTAATTCCTCCCGAGGCCTACGTCAAGGATGCCCCTTATCGCCCTTGCTCTTTATACTAGTAATGAGGGGTTGAGTCTCCTTTTAAAGAAGAAGATGATATCTGGAGCCTTTGTGGGCCTTAAGATCACAAATCTCATTCGATTAACACATCTGCTCTTCGTTAACGATGTGTTGATCTTTGGCAGAGGGGTACTCAGTGATTGGCAGTGTTTTGTTGAGTGTCTTACTACTTCTTCTCAAGCATCGGGAATGGAAACAAATTGTGAGAAATCTACCTTCCTGGTTATAGGCGTGGATGATGATTTCTGATCTGCACAGCTCAAGACGATTCTCCCCTATAGAGTTGATTCTATGGATACAGGGATGACTTACTCGGGATACCACCTAAAACCAAATCATTATCTCCACAAAGACTGGGACTAGTTATTGAAAAAAATAGACAAAAAACTTAGCAACTAGACTCATCGATGGCTCTCACTGGGCAGTCATCTCATTTTAATAAAGGAGGTTCTTGCTAACATTCTAGTGTATTGGCAAGCATTGAGAAACATTCATGTTTTTTTCCTCGACCAGGTTTGTAAAAAATGTTTTTCATTCATGTGGAGGGGTAATCAAACAAAAGTGAGGTATCATCTTGCCAGTTGGGAGATTTTGGCAAGACCCAAGTCAATGGGAGGATGGGTCATAAAGAACGTTTTCGACTTTGGAAGGGCCCTAGCCACCAAAATTCTCTAGAGAGGTCTATTCGGTGATTTTTTATGGAGTCATCTTATGCGAGCAAAGTATATAAACAATGGTCCCTTGGTGGATTGGATAAGAAATCCAAAGAGCCTTACAGGTAATGTTTCAAACTCTTAGTCTTGCATGATAAAATATCTTCCATTGATTAAAGCTTGGCTCACTCAGAAGCTAGGGAATGGCTTGAATATAAAGGTGGCAACATACCCTATCCTTGGGGGTACGGATTTCTCCTTTGCCTCGTAGGATATGGTACAGTATTTGAGATCAAAAGGTATAGATGTCCTCGCACAAGTCTACTCAGCAGGTGAAAATGGCTCTCCACCTCACTGGAAATTTGCAAAAGAACTGAACATACCTTCACACTTGCAACAAGCATGGAAACATTACATAAATGGCTTATACCATGCCATAATTCATCTCACAGGCGAGGAAGTTACCATATGTTGGTCTAGGAATCCCGTTGAAGGTGTAGTCACGGTTAAAACAACTTATGTTGCGTTAAAAGATGGCAAATGGGATGGAGAAAGTAAATGGTGGCATCCTTTAATCTGGAAATGGCAATGCCCATTAAAAATAAAATGTTTCGCTTGGTTGTTGCTTGAAGGGAAGCTTCTCACTTGGGAGAATCTCATTAAAAGAGGTTGGAGCGGCCCAGGACTCTATGTTTTATGCAAACAGGCGGATGAAGCATGCGATCACTTAATGTCTAATTGCAGGTTGGCTAAGATGATATGGGTAGAGGTTAAGAAGATACTAAACTGTCACTTGGGGTGGAACTCCAGACCTTTTCAACATTGTTTATTTCAATGTACACAAGTGGCAAGCACGATGGATGCACTACCAATCTTTGTGTCCTGGTCAATATGGAAACAGAGGAACCTCATTATCTTTCAAGATAAAAAACTTGATATCAACTAGGTGGTTGCAAATGTCGTGGTTTCTTTCAAAGAATCAGTTAGGTGTCGATTGTGCACCAAAAGGCGACCTCAACAAGCTCCCACTATCGACATTGGCGTGCCTTATGGATTTTTTGATGGAGCGTCGTAGCTAGAAGGATCCATCTCTGGAGTCGGGACAACTTTAAACATCAACCAACATCATCATTTTAATTTGTGGCTATGTTGCGGGAAGGGTACCAATATGCACAACGAGCTCTTAGCATTGGCGGGTCTTCTTTTCTTTGCACAATCGAAAAAAATCACTACCTTACAGGTGATGGGAAATTCAAAAATCATTATATAGTGGGAAAATCAATTGGAAAACCTCAACGTCCTCAATCTTCACTGGTGGAAAGCAAAGATCAGAACCATGATTTCCACTTTTGCACAGATTTCTTTCATTCATGTTTATCGTGAATACAATCTAGAGGCGGATTCCCTATCAAAAAGGGCCCTGGCTGGTGACGTTGGATCTATGCATTTTGAAGAATCTTTTGATGTTCATATCATTTGTCAAGGCGAGCTTCCCTTTTTTGAGTTTTGTTAACCTTTATGCTCTTCCTTTCAGATATCGTTTGATTTTATATTGCACCTTATGTGTAGACCAATGACAACACTTCAGTGATTAAACTCTCTTTTATAAGCTTCTTGATTTTGTGATGCTGTAATTTCTTGGTTTTTTTGTGATGTTGTTACAACTTTTAGTTGATGGACAATATGGATTGCACCCATATATGTATATTTTGATTCTAAAAGAATAACAAATATAGCTTTCTATTTGTGGAAAGAAAACATGAAATTCATTAAAAAAAAAAGAAACTTTTTTTTACTACAATATAATAATCAACTCAATAAAAGTGGGAATAACCTCTCCAAATTTAAATTCTTCAAATATTAATGTAAATCATCATTATCATTAAATTATTAAATTATTCTAAATGGTAAATACCTAAATACATGAAAGTGACAACCTTTTGAAATGAGATTAGCAGCCAACATTTTGTCATAATTTTTTGATTATCAACTTTTAAACTAAAAATAAATAAAATAAAACTTCAAAACGACAAATGACACACAACTCCTTCGAAAACTTATTTTCATTAACCAAAGCATCTTCAGAAAAATTTGTCACTTACATAATTTATATCATCTTTGAAATTTGTTGTCATTTACATTGTTTATATCATCTTTAATATTGGTTATTAACTTTGATAAGTTTTTAATGTAAATTTATATACTTATACATGGAGTTGGAAGAATGTCCTTTCTCACTAATAAATATGGGATTGGAAAATTTATTTTCATTAACCAAAGCATCTTCAAAAAAATTTAAAATTTTATCACTTACATAATTTATATCATCTTTGAAATTTGTTGTAAATATTTTTGTCATTTACATCATCTTTAATATTGGTTATTAACTTTGATATGTTTTTAATGTAAATTTATATACTTATACATGGGGTTGAAAGAATGTCCTTCCTCACTAATAAGTATGGGGTTGGAAGAATGTTCTTCCTCACTAATGAAATTGCATCAGTTAACAATAACACAGGGTAAGATGAAAATATAATGAAATGTTCATTAATTAAAAAAAAGAGTAAAGCTTAAGCTAAATGAAATAAAAAGAAAAAAGAAAAAAGAAATATCTAATAAAGTTTTTTTTTTTGTGGATATACAATTTGTAAATAAATATATAATATAATAATAAATATTTTAAATATTAAATTATAAAAAAATATAAAAATTATAATTATAATTATATTTTTTTCCAATGGAAAAAATCTTTTTATTCCTTCGAATAACTTGAACTGTCTACTTGGGGCTGACATCAAAATGGTATGTCGTGAAGGCTTCCAAAAACTTCATATTTATAATCACTTTGGATTTATCCAAAAAACTTAGTTCTGTCTCATGGGCTTCAAAAAGTTACATAGACACTTCCCAAAAAGAGTTGCAGCATTTACATGAATTAATGCGTTATCATAAAACGTTCCTCTAAGTGATTTTTTTGCCATCATTCTACTTCAATGAGGCCAGGAGGTACAGTAAGTGCCAGTTTAGACAGTGCATCTGCTTCCATGTTTAGTTCTATGTAGACATGTTCAAAGGAAACTTGTTCAAAGGAGGTGATGAGCTCTTTGACTAGCAAAAGAACATGTTGTAGGTGGGGAGCGTTGATTCAAATTTTTCCGTTGACCCAATCTATTACCGTCTTTGAGTCCCCATATAGCTGCAAGGAGGTTATATTTTTCATAAGAGCCACCTTTAGTACTACCCAAAGAGATGACAGTTATGCTTTTCAATTTGAAGCTCTACCCGGGGCATATTTGATTATCCATTTTTTTCCCTCTGTCATGTGAATCACACCCTCGGCACCACCTAGGGGAGGAACTCCTTGGCTGGCGCCATCAAAAAATGCCCAAGGAAGATCTTTGTTGATTGAAGGGCTTGAGACTTGCCTTTGAGAGCTTGCTGTAGGTTCTAAGCGGTGTTCACTTACTTTCTACAATAGGATAGTTGTAGTTACTTCAGGAAGGGGCTTTTGGTTGAGAAAAATCATCTTGTTTCTTACTTCCCAGATGCTGAAAATGAAAAGGGTAGGGAAAGCTTCAAAGTTACATACCCTGGAATCTTGCCACCAAGCTAGAACATTATGTTCCAAAGAGGAGTCTGCCTTCAATGTCGATCTGTTCTTTAAGCTTTGAGAAGCCTTCTCCCAGACATATCCTGCATAGGGACAACAACAGAAGAGATGAGCATTTGTTTCTTCAGCGTTATTGCACAACACACAGATATTGGGGCCTTGAAAACCTCGTTTTTTTAGATTTTCACAAGTTAGTAGTTTATTGCTTAAGGCCAACCATAGGGCTAATATGGTTTCAAGGGTCCAAGAATGGTCCGGATTTTTTTCCACCAGCTACAAGGTTCATCTATCCGAAGAGTGCTTATAGCAGACTCATACCCAAGTTTAGCAAAGAAACTGCCATCCTTACTATTTCTGGACCATATCAATTTATCGGGTTCTTCTTCCTTGAGGTAAATGAAACAGGATGCTAGGAGTGACAAATAACGGTTCCAAACATCAGCTTTGACTTTAGAGAGGCCTAAGCTTTGGAACGATTTCCATCTTGATCTTCCCCCTATCTCAGACTACTGGATATGGACATCTACAAGGGTGTACAAATTTTTTTCTCTGAGGATTGAAATTAGATCATCTGGGAGCTTGTAATCGTACCCTGCTCCAACCCAGGGGTATTCTCTCGGGCGTAGACTTCTGCCATCTCCTAATTTCCAGGCAGTCCAATTTTCAATTAACGGGAAAGCGAGGACTAGTGCCTTCTACCCTATGGAACTATTTTTGAAGCTCTTGTTAGGTTGTCTGAACCACTCTACAATTGAGGGGGGGTGACCGTATTTCGAAATCATGGTTCTTCCCCATAGAGAGTTTTGAGAAATGGTAAGCCTCCAGAGAGTTTTTACTGCCAACGATTTGCAAAAGAGGTCTAGGTTTTTTATTCCCCATCCTCCCATGGATTTCGGCATGGATAAGATGGACCATTTCACCAGAGGGATTCCTTCTTTTTGTTTGCTTGTTGTCCAGAGGAAGGAAAAACATTTTTTCCTTATTTTTACCGGTATACCTTTAGGTATGTATGTGATAGAGGCCCAGTAAACTGGTGTGCTCTGGAGAAGTGCTTTGAGTAGTACTAGTCTACCCCCTCTGGATAGGAAACGGTGAGCCCAATGATTGATTCTAGATTCAATTTTCCTGTAGAGCCATAACCAGTCCTGAAAAGCATATGCGTTAGGTTTGAGGAAAAACCCTAAATATTTGAAACCTTCCGAAATGAGGTGAGTGGTGAAAGAGTAAATCTCCTCAATCCTGCGTACCAGTCCTTCTGGAATACTATTGTAGGCTAAGCAAGATTTTTCACTGTTGATGACCATACCAGTGGCCAGCTTGTATGCGTCCAAAAGAGCAGCAAAGGCTTGAATATTTCCGAATGTACCCTCACCAAGCAATAGAACATCGTCCACAAAAAGAGTGTGGGTTAGGACAACTGAGTTGGATACCCGGAATCCTTTGATTAACTCTTCCTCCTTGGCTCTGTGTATTAAATGTCTCAAAGCATCCGCTACCAAAAGGAAGAGGGAGGGGGACAAAGGGCACCCTTGTCTTAGCCCCCGTGAAGGTCTGAAGAAGTGGGAGGGTGATCCATTGATTAAGACCCCAAAGGAAGTAGATTGCAGACAACCCATAATCCATTCCACAACCTCAATCGACATCCCTATTTGGATCATTAACAGTTGAATGAAAGTCCAACTCACCATGTCATATGCTTTCAATAGATCCATTTTTAGAGCAGATGCTGGCAATTTTTCCTTTTTATCGTGTGGATAGCCTCCTATGCTAGGGATACAGCATCATGTATTTGTCTGTTGAAGAGAAAACCAAATTGTTCTTCAGTGATGATTTTGTTGAGGATGGGTTTCAATCTTTGCGCTAAGATCTTGGCTATGACTTTGTAGATCAGATTGCAGAAGGAGATCGGCCTGTAATCTTCAAAGGTTTCTCCTTATTGCTTTTTTGGGATAAGAGTGATAAATGTGGAGTTTAGGGCTCCCAAGACCTTCGTTGATCCCTGTGACTCGATATATATATATATATATATATATATATATATAATATTAAAAACAATAAGATAAAACCAAGGGATACACAATCAAATCAGATAAAACCAAGGAATATACAACCGGATTGGAAAAGAGTAAGATGAAATGAGAATGGAAAGAGAATAAATTGCTTGTTATTTTTTCACCATAAAAAAAGTACTTTTATTTCATTATAAAACATACAGATTGCAAGGATAATTAATACTCCATCATTGTCCTAGTTAGCATTATTTTCTTTTTCCTAGTAGTTGATGATGTCATTTGCCCCCTAGTGGTGTGCATATGTCATCTAAGACCCATTAGCCAGCTAATGCACCCTACATGCATGATTTTAGGCCCATTAGAGTCAGTTCCCTACATTTTAGGAGCTAACTCTGTGTTCTAGTTCAGTCCACCTAAGTTCCTGAACTCTATTGGGGGTTTTAGCTCCGATCACCACTGATTGTGATCTAATGCACCCCTTTTCACCTATTTTGCATGCAGAACTCACTAATGCACCCTCCTTGGTTAGTTAACTGACTGTGTCTTCAGTTAACTGAGTTTTGGTTCAATTTAGTTGAGTTTGGGACCTACGGAACACTCCAGTGGTGACAATTCCTATGCTAGACAGATTAAGACTCGAATTCTCCTAGGATATTCAAATTCTCTATATTGTAACATATTTGTGGACTATACTGATTAATGGATATTGTTACACATTTCTGCTTCCATCTGAGTTCCAATGCATGATTAATTTTACTAATGTTTTCACTACAATTTTCACTGTAATTCACCTTTTCTGCTCATTCTTTCACTGTGAAGTATTATCAGCTCTATGATCCTGCTGTGTTCTATAATTTCACATGGTATCAGAGCCTTGTAGGTTGAGCAGCTACATCTAGTAGCGCACCAGAAGCAAAGGAGTTTCCACAGAAGTTTGTGGGAAAGGCATCTTGATAGCCTTGGCTTTGCCAAGGAAATCTTCCCCGGTGTGATGCACTCTCGAAGGTGTCTATTGTCATATTGCAGAGCTTTGTAGAGTCAATAACTGAGTTTACTTCCAAAATTGAGAGTTTTTTGCTAGATATTGAAGGTTTTTCAGTGCAGCAGTAGTAGGAATTTTCAGTTTGTATTCGCTCCAGCAGTTTCAATGAAGAATTTGAATGCTCCCTTGTCTCCAAGAATCCTGACACCCTTCAATTATCTTGATTGGAGGGATGATATGCATATGATGTTGCACAACAAGAGTTTGTACAGAGTCACAATGGGCAAGGAGGTCGAACCTCAGGCATTTGTTGAGAAGGCCAAGTATCTAAACAGATTAGATTAAGTGTTTGGCTTCATGTGTATTCATATTTCCAAAGATTTTCTCTTCCACCTTGATGGATTGAAGACTCCAAGAGAGGTTTGGTTGAAGCTTGGGACCCTTTTCAACAAGCAAGATGAGCTGAGGGGTCATATTTTGGAGAATGAATTAATTGCTCTTCAACCCAGCAGTTTCGAAACCATACAACAATTCTTCTCAAAATTCAAATCTTTAGTCATGCAATGCAAACAATGTGGCATTGAGAAGAAGGATGAGCAGATTATTCTATCCATTCTAAGCAAAATTGGTAGGGAGTTTTCAATATTTGTTTCTACCTTCCATTCAGGGAGATTGTCAATCCCCAACTGGAAAATGCCATCCTTAGATGCATTCACTGAATCTCTCATCCAAGAACAAGACAAATTGATTCAGATGGGTGCCTTGAAGGCCTCCAAAAATCAAGCTCTTATGGTTGGAGAGTCAAAAAGTGTGAACTCTAAAGGGAAGAACAAAGGTAAAGAGAAGAAGCAATTTGAGACCAAGCATAATCCAAAGTCTAATCCATCGTAAGGAGACTCCAAATCCAAGAAGGATAAGCAAAAGGGGTTTGAGAAGACCAAGTGTTCCTATTGCAAGAAAGGAAACCACCTAGAGAGATCTTGCATGAAGAAGAAGATAGATCAAATGACCAAACTTCTTGAACAACACAACATTTCCCTCCCATAAGGCACAAGGAAGATTGATTCTTGAAGTGAGACAGATGATCACGAGAGATGCCATGCATTAAAGGATGGATTCTCACAATCACAAGCCTTCCTCATATATTCTGGAGCCCCCAACCACATAGTTTCCTCTAGAGAGTCTTTCTCTTCTTTAGATCTTACTAATGGTCCTAGTATTCACATGGGAGATGATTCTCAGATCTCTGCTGAAGGGAAGGTCACAATACAACTGGATCATGGAAAGTTCAGTAATGTTCTGTATGTGCCTTCTTTGGCAACAAACTTGTTCTCTGTTTACCAGATGACACACACTGGTTCACCAAAGAAAGTTGTTTTTGGACCTGACACAGTTGATATTATTGAGATCTCATCTGGGAAGTTAATATCTAAAGGTGTTGAAAACCATGCCTCAAAGGCACATGAGTTCTCACATTTTTTTCCATATTCACATCAAAGTGCTCTCTTGACTCATGCAAATGAGACAAGCAGACTCTGTCATGAAAGATTCAGACACCTAAACTTCAAGTACTTGCAACAGTTACACAAGGAAGAGATGGTTGAAGAATTGCCCGACATAAAGTTCTCTAAAGGGATCTGCAAAGGTTGCTTGGTAGGGAAGCATCCAGAGCAAAAGTATGATGTTGGGAAGGACAGTGATATCTCAGGACCAATGCCCACAGCTTCTATGAATGGATGCAAATACCTTTTGACATTCATAGATGATTACTCTAGGTTCTATTGGATCTACTTTCTCAAGCAGAAGTCTGGGGTATTCGAAACTTTCAAAGTTTGCAAGGCCTTAGTTGAGAACACTGCTGGCAAGAATATCAAAGCACTCAGATCGGGCAATGGAGGAGAGTACATCAAGATGGATTTGCAACAGTTTTGTGCTTCTGAGGGCATCCAAACGCAAGATTCTGTCCCATACACACCACAACAAAACGGTGTAGCTGAGAGGAAGAACAGGTCATTAAAAGGGATGGATACTTGCTTGCTTGAAGCAAGGGATCTTCCACCATACCTTTGGGCAGAAGCAGTGAACTGTTCTACATACATTCAGAATAGGGTACCCCACAAATATGTGGATGGGGTCACTCCTTTCGTAGCATTGAAGGGACACAAACCCGATGTCTCTCATGTGAGGGTTTTTGGATCCAAGGCATGGACCAGAATCCCATCTGACAAAAGAAAATATATTCAACCCAAAAGTATCGAATGCATTATGCTGGGATATGCAAAAGATGCAATAGCATACAAGATGATGGAGATTGCAAACAAAATATGCTTCATTGAAAGAAGTGTCAGGTTCAATGAAGATCCATTGCAAGATCTACAACTGGTTGAAGATCAAGGTAGATTTGATCTTCCTACTCCATTTGCACCTGATGAAGATCAGGATGAGGTCTCTTCTAATGAGGACCAAGTTGAATTAGATATTGATGTTGAGAATGAAGATCATGCAGATCTAGATCCAGAACCAACACCTGCTCCCAATCCATGGCCAAGGCCAAAATGGGCTCACAAACTCCTTGAAGTTGTTGGGAGCGTAGCTGGGGATCCTTTTGACATTAGGAGAACCAGATATCAGTATCAAGTTGCAAACCTTGCACTATGTCATACAGATCGACTTCTCTTAGATAGGTGCTACATGATGATGGGGTCTAATCTATAATCCTTCAAAGGGACTTTCCATGATCCAAGATGGCAGACTTAGGTTCACATGCACTACATCAGGGAAATAGTGCACAATAGGACCAACACACTGCATTACTATCCTACAGAGGAGTATACTGCATAAATTTTTACCAAGTTTTTACACATGTGAAAGCTGCTTGAGTTCACTGTTGTCCTATTTTTGAGGGGGGGGGGTTCCCATGAGGTTTTCCCCATTTCCTTGTTTCATAGATAATTATTCTTTTTTATCATTTATTTGATTGTATGGGAGACCTTTGGTCTCAGTAACCAGGGCCCAGGATGTCCATGTTTGGATTAAGGGGGTGGGGGGGGGGGTGTTAGGATAATTAATACTCCATCCTTGTCCTACTTAGCATTATTTTCTTTTTCTTAGTAGTTGATGATGTCATTTTCCCCTAGTGGTGTGTAGATGTCGCCTAGGACCCATTAGCCACCTAATGCACCCTGCATGCATGATTTTAGGCCCACCAGAGTTAGTTCCCTATATTTTAGGAGCTAACTCTGTGTTCTAGTTCAGTCCACCTAAGTTCTTGAACTCTATTGGGGGTTTTAGCTCCGATCACCACTGATTGTGATCTAATGTGCCCTTTTTCACCTACTTTGCATGCATAACTCACTAATGCACCCTCCTTGGTTAGTTAACTGAACGTGTCTTCAGTTAACTGAGTTTTGGTTGAGTTGAGTTGAGTTTGGGACTTCCAGAGCACTCTAGTGGTGACAATTCCTATGCTAGACAGACTAAGACTCGAATTCTCCTAGGATATTTGAATCTTCTCTATTGTAACATATTTGTGGACTATACAGATTAATGGATAACGTTACACATTTCTACTTCCATTCGAGTTCCAATGCATGATTAATTTTACCCCAATTTTCATTGTAATTCACATTTTCTGTTCATTCTTTCACTGTGAGGTATTCTCAGCTCTATGATCCTCTTGTGTTCTAGAATTTCACAAAGACAACGCATAGTCTAAAATTTCTATGATTTCAAATGGAAAAAAATTGATTTTTTCGACACGATTTAAAAAAAATCAATAATTTTTTTTAAAAATCCGGGTTACTACTCTCAAACTTTGAAATTTTGGGTGCCCTAGGGTTTTTTGATGATGTTGAATCAATTTCTACCATCAAAACTGCCATTAAAACATAGTTAAATTCAAATTTCGCAAAATAAAAAACACTAGATTCTGGTGAAAACACCCCATCTGGGCCAAATCGTTGAATTTTTAGACAACTCCTAAAGATAACATTACAAAACTTCTCCACAAAACACTTCCAACCAAATCAAGCCCCACCAACATGCCACCATAGGAAATCAATGTTAGAATATGTAATGATGACTTATGTGATATATTGGTAAAATATCAATTAAAGGCATAAAATAACTCTAATGTTATAAAATAGAGTTATCCCACATGCATCATTGTAAGTATATCCTTTGTAAACATTCTCTATATAAAGAGGAGGAAATTCATTTATCCCACATGTGCTATGGGATGTATTGTAATCCAAACACTTGGTATATAAGAGAGGTGAAGGAGACCCTTTTGGGTATGTGTTGATTGTAATTCATCACACATCGCATGTTGTGTATGTCATTCGTAACACATTGTAGGATGGAGCTTGATGTGATGCTGTTATACCTCCATATTTCACAGTGTCACATCTTCACCATAAAAATAGTTGACGACACTTCCCCTACTGCTTAAAACACCCAGAAGAGAAAAATGATGAATGATCCTTGAAGACAAACCTGTCCTGTCAAGAATCAACCCAACTGAGACTTCATATACCTACACTACCGCGCCTTGCTCAAGCTTAAGGGAGCGGTAGTCCACACTACCGCGCTATACTCCTTATCTACCACGCGGTACTACTGCGCTATGCTGTGTTGAAGGGGTGCGGTACTCCTTTTTTAGCCTTTTTGCCATGGCTTGTGGAATCTTGACTTTCGAGAGATTTTTGAGGATTAGCATCTCTGATTCGATCCTAACTCACTTTCTCAGATTAGTGGGCCTGATCCACTAAATACTCCTAAGATCCATCCTTCTCTCTTGTTGGTTAACCCTACTACACACTATAAGAGAGAGGCCTTCCATGAGCAAAGGGGAGGACTCTTGGAGACATCAAACCTATGATCTTGAATCTTTGTGGAGATAGCTAGAAGAGAAAGCACTTGGAGCTGGGAGTTGGCTTGGACATCAAGCAACCGTTGTAAGTGACTTCAAGTTGATAATAAAACATAATTTGTCTTGTTTCCCAAATCATGTATGTTGATCTTGTTTCAATCATATGATTTGTTTCTGCTATATATTTAGATTCTAACTCATATTTCAAGCTGCTAGAAGATCGTATATGCTTGTATCTTGGTTTCATTCTGACAGGTTCATTAGCGAGGACTTGGAAATTGGAGCAACAACTAGGACAAACAATCAAATCAAAGGTCAGTTAGATCTCTTCCGTTTCTTTCAGCAATATAATCTTGAGATGTTTGTTTAGATCTAGGAATTCAAGGTAGCATTTGTTATCTTTTTGTCTTAGTTTAGAGTCAGTTAAGTCTACTTTAACCTAAGAGAGTTTCTACCTATCCGTAGGGAGAAATATCTACAACAAAAACTGGCGACTCCACTGGTTTGAACCCCATTTGATTGATTTATCTCACTTTCAGTCATTTTTTATTGTGATTCTTACTTCTCTTCAAACCAGTACTGAATTTTGGTCTCTTTGACCTCTATTCACCCCTTCTCTCTACATCTTCTCTCCCTCTGTGATCAGTGAGTCCTCTGGGTCTGCAGCAACCCTGAAAAATTCAAATTCTTTTTCAAAAGTTGCGTTTTTTCCAACCTTAGATGCAGTACCGTGCCCCCATTACTGTCTACAGCGCGGTAGTACCGCGTACCCAGAGCTATTACCAGAGCGGTAGTCTACTAGTACCGCATTTTAGCCTGTCTATCCCACGTGGTAGTTTCTGCATTTTTTCATTTTTTCTTTCCTGTTTGGTTTCCTGAGTCATTCTTTGATCTTCTTTGCCTCAGTTTGGTGTTTTCTGTTGCTCACTATTATCCTGTCCATTGCACAGTCATGTGTGGTTTGTTTATTTCTCAGTGTGAGCTTGATTATTTTCTAAGTTAGTGGCATTATTTGCACATTGGGTCACCCTTTCAGTCTGATTGCATTGGCTTGATCTTCCCATCACAACCAAACTGTTACTACTATCCTCTCTTACTGGATTGTGTATCTTTCATAATCACATTGTTCTTATAACTACCATTTTTTCATTATTATCATTAAAATCTATATTGGAAATTGTTATTGCAGAACATTTGTGTTATTCAGATTGGAACATTATCATGCATTAGGAAGTGAACCATTCAATTTGCCACATAAATTCTCATTTTGAAGCATTCTAGTTGCAGATCAGTGAAATTTGGAAAGAAGTGTTTATTTCAGTTTGGCTTTACTTAGAAAAAGAAAACAAAAATTTTATTTTGAAGTGGTTTTTCATTGTTTGTGAAAGTTTCATGCATTTATGACCGAAGAACTCTCTCTCTTCCATAGCTAGTTTTCATCGAATACAAGGCTTATTTCGATTCATTCTCACTTGCATGGTTTGGGTCGTCACAACACCACCAAGTTTCACGTCCATTTACCCGATTGAGTAATACAACCACTAAAATTAATCTCCCTAACTAAACCAACATTAACCTCACTTGAGGAAATCAAAAGAATTTGGTAGTTAGGTAGGACACCGGGGATAGGCATCCAAATAATTCCCCCTTGTCATTTTCATTTGAGACATAGTCGTTGTCCTCTAGGGAACTAAAATCCTCTAGTATTTATTGACACGGTCATACACCAGTTTATGGAGGGGCCTCCTGACTGTTTTAAACTTTCAGGGGTTAAACCGCCGCGAGATTGAGAACCGGACGGACTCTGTGGAATGCCGCACTCCACTTAGCCCTAAGGCAACATCGATCATTGTCTTCCTTGTGTTATACGGCCACCATACTGATAATGCAAGGGTGATAAGGCAGAAGCACCGAAAACCTTTTCCAACGTGTCATGAACGAGGTAGCTTAGTAAATTTTCTACTAGGGCTCTTTTACCCAGGATCCCTTTCGATAGAGAGATATCCTTCCATTATTGGTCTCTCACGTTGTATTGTTCGACTTGGATTTCATCACCTTACGAAGGATACAACTTGTTGAGGTCTCCAGCTCTTAGTTAGGAACTTTGCTTGTTATCTTATCTTAATAGAGGGTCATTTTTTCTTTTTAGTGACTGCTTGTTGGCATTCTGGCCATTGTTTTTCTCAGCTCGCTTACTGGGACGCCGGTCTCAGTATAGATTTTAGAGCTTGCTTTTTTGGCCTGCGAGCCTTGCTTTTTCTAGCTCCCCTTTTGCACACTCGGTTGCATTAGGGTTTTTGAGTTCTTTGTTACGAGATTGCCCCCGGATTTCGTATTCCTACCATTATTTCAGAACCACAATGGAGATCACGAAGAGTACAGGGCCGAAGCCCGCCACCACCACCACCGCCACGGACCTCTGGTCCACCTGCATCACGTATTCTCACCCCTCCCGGCCGTGGTGCCGACCGAGGGAACGTTCCACCGCCGATCCGCACTACATATTCAGTTCCGCCTGTAACTGTTACTGACAGTATGGTCTCAGAACCCCTTGCAGTTTCTACAACCACTAGTACACCTGAGACTCCCATTGTCTCTTCACCCACTGTCATTACAGCTATATCTGTCACAGTGGACAACACTACAATGGTTGAAACTAGTATTGCCCAAGATACTAGACCGGAGGCCATCATCCTCCCCGATGTCAGCACTACCCTTCCACCAGAGACTTTCTACGATGTTATGAAAGGATCTGTTGGCACCACCGAAGGATCTGACCAAGATATATCCGAATTGATTGCAGTCCTGGGTGGATACGTCGAAGTTATCGAAGAAACCCAACTTCCTGACACATCTTTTGAACCTGACTATGGCTTTATCACTTCCCAGGATGAACCTCTGCCTGTTACCACGGCGCCATCCAGTGTTCATCCATAGGAAACTGGTTCTTCAGCAACATACCTTGTACAGTATCCCTCCCCAACCTCCCTTCGGGACACGAGATCATGTCCTCCATTCAGTCTAGTATGGTTAGTCTAGCTAACTCCCCGTTAGCGTCGACACAGTTTAAACGTGATACAGAGCAAATGCTCTCGACGACTTCTAGATATCCCCCTGTTACCCGAACTCCCGACTATCGGGCTCCCAATGTTTCGTCTAGCACAGAATTTCATCACTCCTATGCAGACGGTTCCGGACCTTCGGATGTCACTATACCTTGGTTCCCTCCGGACCTCAAACACCCTTTTCAGGATACAAACCCAGACCCAGTCTTCGATGGTCCCCCTATTGTTGAAGACGCTATGGACGAAACCCTCGACACCCCTCGGTTAAATTCCCCACATTTACTGCCATCACGTATGTTTGGCGCACATTTTTTTTTTTTTTTTTCCTCGGAAAAAATCGTAATTTTATTTCAAATAGATGAACAAAATTACACTCTGCACATGTAGTAGAATCACTGAGATCCCTACATTGTCACATATTTACTGTCCCAAATTGACATCATATCTAATGTCCCATACAACAAGTCACTGCTGACCATAGTTCCCACATATATCCAAATACATAAGAACTATTACTAAAACAGAAAACAAAACCATCATTTGTCATAAAAAACTGAGCTATTGCTCAATTCTGTGCCTCAAAAACCTCATGAAAAGGTCTATGATAGTAGCTGAAAGTGCCTCCAGGAGAATGAATTGTAATCCTCCAAATACCAAGATCTAATTCCTGCTGCGTTGCATCCTTAGAGAGCTGATCTGCCATCCCATTCCTCTCCCGGTAAATATGAGTAAATGAAATGTGATTGAAGGACTGCTTCAACCGTATCACCTCCTCCAGGATAGGTGATAGTACCATCACATGGCAAACAGTGATCTCCTTAGCCCAGTTAATAACTACCATGGAATCTCCAAAAATCTGAAGTGATAGGAAGCCTTGTTCCAGTGCAAATAACATCAGTAGTTTAAGTGACATGAGTTCAGCGAAGTTATTTGTTCCTCTCCCCAATCCAGCCACCAGATGAAAATAATGATCCTCAGCTTTGTAAAGAATTCCCCCCCCTCCACAAACCGATCCGTGGTCCAATGAAGCTCCATCAAAAAAAGCCCATGGCAATGATTTATCAATCCGTTCCTCACGCACAGAACGTGTACTAATCGCCTGGGCAGGGGCCATGTAATGATGGATCACCGCTACAGCGTTTGCCCCAACAGTCTCCATCGGTACCCTGCGATCCTGGAAGATGTGCTGATTTCTGGTAATCCAGATCCCCCAGGCAACGATACACGGTATGGCGCATATGGAAGAAGTATAGTGTAAAGTCCACCACCCCTGGAAAGCCGCAAGGACGCTCTCGCCCCTCCACCTCATCTGCATATGCAAATAATTGCTAATATCATCCCAAACCGCCTGTGTAAACCGACAATGAATAAATAAATGTGCAATAGTTTCTTCCGCATCCCGACATAGAGGGCAGATCCCCGGACCCTGGAGAAATCGTTTTTGCAGAATGTCCCAGGTAGGTGCCTTATTTTCAAGGATAGCCCAGAATAGTAATTTCGCCTTACTCGGACATCTTAACTTCCACAGATATTTCCACCACCACACCAATCCCCTGTTATGTACTTCCACATTAAGCAGGATATATCCAATTTTTGGTGTGTAAATACCCGAGGGATGGTGGTCCCAAATTAGTTCATCAGCCCTATCAGTCAGTCGAATATTTGTAATTCTTAAGAGCCGCAGAAAATCCTCCCAAGCCCCCTGCAGATCTGCATTGATCTCCAGTCGCTGTGCAGAGAACCACCCCTGATGCCAAAGAGAAGATGATCCCGAATCTGCTATATCAGCCAGAAAATGACAGCCTCTAGCAGCCAAATAAGTCCTCAAGACCGCAGGGAGTACATGTGCACCCCTACAGCCAACCCAGGGGTCCAGCCCAATTCGGATGAGACGTCCATTGCCAATCCTCCACACTAATCCAGATCCGACCAATGAGAAATGCTGCACCACCGCCTTCCAGACCACAGAGCAATTAACCCGCGATTTATTGCCCAGCCTGATCCATTCGAGAAGAGTAAGAGGAGCAATATATTTATGATATACTACTCTAGTCCAGAGACTTTGTGTATGGATAAGTCGCCACGACACTTTGGCCCCCAATGCTTTAGCAAACATAAAAATATTCTTTAACCCCCATCCTCCTAGTGCTTTTGGAACACCAATTCTTTCCCATCTGACCCACACCAATGCCCGATGCTCACTCTTCCCCTTCCAAAGAAAAGCAAAACACAATCTTCGGATCTGCTCCAGGACACCTTTGGGGATCCAAGCAAGAGACATCCAATACACCGGAATTGCTTCCAAAACAGATTTGACCAGAACCAGCCTCCCTGCCCGAGAGAGCCATTTGTGACTCCATCCATGTAGACGCTTATCCAATTTTGCTAATAACCAGTGCCAATCAGCCTTCAGATAAGCATTCGATTTCAAGTGAAAGCCTAGGTACCTTAATCCATCATCAATATCCAATGTCTGATAAGGTAGTTTGTTAACCAGTCTTTGAATCTCCAACTCTGTTAAATTCGAGCAAGTGATAGTAGATTTGTCAATATTCACTGACATACCCGCTGCTACTTGCACTAAATGTAAACCTTCTACCACCTTATCAATATCCTGTCTCGAGCCATCACAGAATATCAGAATGTCATCAAGAAAAAGGAGATGTGTAATATACAGAACCTGAGAAATGGATATTCCCCGAAAGGAACCATCCGCTTTTGCATTCAGTAAAAATCGACTGAGTCCTTCAGCAACAAGGAGAAACAGCAGCGGAGATAGGGGACATCCCTGTCGTAGACCCCTTCCCGCATGGAAGAATGGACTAGCAGAGCCATTGATCAGTACAGCAAAGCTAACCGTAGTGATGCAGGCCATAATCCATCTAATAAATTCGTAGCAGAACCCCAGGTGAGTAAGAAGCATCCGGATATATAGCCAGCTAACCCTATCAAATGCTTTAGATAGATCAATCTTAATCACGGCACCCTTTTGTTTCTGCACTTTCAGTGTGTGTAAACCTTCCTGGGCAACGCCAATGGCCTCATGTATTTGGCGACCTTCCAAGAAGCCAAATTGCTCACAAGAAATATGCTGCGACAAAATATTCTTGAGTCTCCTCGCCATAACCTTTGATATGACCTTATAGATACAATTGCAGAGAGAGATAGGTCTGAATTCATCAAAGCTGTCAGGCTTGTCCGTCTTCGGAATGAGAGCTATAAAGGTGGAGTTGAAGGGGCCATGGACAAACCCAGCCTTTCACGATTCTTCCACCACATTCAATAATTCCTCCCCGAAGAAGTCATAGAATCCTAAGAAGAATTCTATAGGCCAGCCATCTGGCCCCGGGCTTTTATCTTTATGAAAGGATTGCATGACTAGCGAGAGCTCAATCGGCAACACCTCCTCCATTAACCGTCTATTATCTTCATCCCCCACAAAGCGAGGGAAAAGCTGAGTCACCTTAATAACATCAGCAATGGAGGCTCCAGGTTGAGCAGTGAATAAATCACCAAAATGTTTTACACCCAACTCTGCTAAGCCATCAAAGCTGGAGACCGGTTCCCCTTCGTCAGATAGTTCCCAAATAGAGTTGGTGAATTTCCTCCCCTTAGCGTATGCTTGAAAAAATTTTGTATTCTCATCACCACACTGAAGCCATATCGCCCTGCTTTTCATCCTCCACATCTCTTCTCTCTCACACAGAATCACATTCCTGCGTCTCTCCCACTCCACCAGCTCACCTTTCTGCTGTTCATCCAGAAATCCCATTCCCCGACTGTTAAGAATCCGATCAATATTTTACTCAGCAGCCCGTAAAGTCTGTTCATCAATCGCCCTTCTATCATGTGCCCAGGAAATAGTGGCCTCTTTGATTCGCTTAAGGTTGTTTTGGAAGTGTGCACCTGCATGTATCAAAGAATCAAGAGGTCGATGAACCCACAGATCCTGAACCAACTTAAGATAATCCGCCTCCTTCAGCCAACTAGCATTGAATTTGAAAGGGCTGGGTGCTTTTTTCCTACCACCACGTAACTCCAGGAAGATGGGGCAGTGGTCAGATATCCCACCTGACCCTACCCACTGCCTGACAGTATCAACACCCAGTGCCAACACATCGGCCACCAGAAACCTATCCAGTCTCTTAGCCACCCGATGTTCCCCTGCTCTCTTATTCCTCCAAGTAGGAGTTAACTTGGGTGGTAAAATGTCGAGAAGATCCTTCCTAGCAAAGGCATGAATGAAATAATTTGCTAATGTATCCGGCACAGCCCGAGGTCCCCACACTTCAGAAGTCCCCAGAGTAAGATTGAAATTCCCACCCAAAATCACATCCTTTCCATCAAAAAGATCCATACATAACAAGGCGTCCCAGAATCCAACCCTATTTAAATAGGGCCCGTAAATATTGAGAACCGTGATCATCCTCCCAATCTCCGCATCCCAGACTTCCAAACCGATACCAGAAGAAATTCCCCAAGAACAATCACATCTGCTACTCTTAACCTTCCACCCCGAAATTGGCGCACATTCTATGAGGGATAACCTAGTATTTTCTCTGTCCCCTCCCTTCACATATGGACGACCCCCTCCACAAATCGACACCTTTGGCGCCATTGGCCAATCGACACATCTCACCTTGCTAGTGTCGGAAGAACACTAAGTTATATCGTTGGATCATCCATACTGACCGGAGGTTCACCTTCGGCCACTATCTACACCATTTCCGGAGGTGGACAACCGACTGTTACGACTGCTAACCCCGTTCCTAGTCAACAACCTCCTCCCATTGGGACATCAACCCAACCTGCTGGAGGACAACCCTCTGTTGGGAACCTCGTTCCTAGTTAACAACCTCCTCCCATTGGGCCATCAACCCAACCTACTGGAGTACAATCTTTTGTTGGGAACCTCGTTCCTAGTCAACAACCTCCTCCTATATGACCATCCAACCCATCTGCTGGAGGGAAACCCATCGACACCATCCAACAACCCTCCCAATCAGCAACATCTACTCAGTTCGGTATGTACAACACACCTGGCAGCGGACAACCCTATACCAGTTTTTCAATCGGGCCCCATCTTCAACATCCCTCGTCAGGCATGCTTCCTTCTTGGGGATCTCAAATCCCACAGAGCGAGGGGTACTCATTGTTTGGAAACTAGAACCAAGCTGGGGGGCAATCTCAAATTCCCCCTGACTTGAATTCTGGATTCCCCTATCCTTCAGCTGCAACAACTCCATGGAACCCATCCCTTCAATTCCCACATCTTCATCAAGGTGGAACCCATATTCCATGGACACCACTGTTACAGCCACCCCCCAACCCTGCTATGGGAAATCCTCCACTTACTCAAAGTAGTGGTAACATTCCTGGGACTCATAAACCCCAGGGAGCCATTCCCCAACAAGTAGCGGCAACCATTCCTGGGACACAACAACCCCAGGGTACCATACCTACCATCCCCACTCAGCAGAACATCCAACAACCGGTTAACTAGATGGCCTATTACCCCCAGAACTTCCACCAGTACCCCGCGAGAAACACATATGGGTATAACACGCAACAATATACTATGCAGGGCCCCCCAGGTTTCTCTGCACCATACGATTATTACTCATACCCGTAGACCAATCGTCAACTTCCCTTTTTGGCCACGTTATATTTACCTGATTTGTCGAGGCTCATTAATGATCCTATATGGCATGAACCTTACTGGCCACCTATTCCAGCCAAACTTCCATCGGACATTCCTAAGTTCGATGCTAAGCCCAGGGAAGACCCCAAGAACCACGTGATGACCTTGCATCTTTGGTGTTCATCCAACTCATTGATGGACGATTCCATTCGACTACGGCTCTTCTAGTGCACGCTTACCGGCACGGAGCAAAATGGTACATCGAGCTGCCACAACACTCCTTTCAAGATTTTAACACCTTGGCTATGCAGTTTCTGACCCATTTCCAGCTTCCCATCCGATATGAGATTGGAATAGAACTGTTAACCTTGTTGCGTCAAACCACTTCTACGCACATTTCGGATCACATCCATGAGTGGCGTCGACACCGTAGGATAATCAAGGTGCCCATTCCGGATCAGCTACTTGTTGATTGGTTCACAAAGTCATTCTTGCCTCCCATAGCCAGAGACATTGCTATGCGTGGGCCGGTCATGGAGGAACAAGCCATATCGGCAGCCCAGTACATGGATTTGGTATATACCCAATCCGACACTTTACATGAACTTCTTCCCCATGCCACCTGTGTTACCACTGATCCAACGAAACCTGCCACTGAACCCCCCATTGATGGTATTTTTAGTTCAGTCAAGGCCCAGCCTGCCACCAACTCAATGGGGCAACAAGTTTCTTCTTCCCCCACTCTATCTCAGGCTGCTCCAAAAGCTTCTACTTCTCCTGCTGTCTCCTCCGAAGTGAACGCAGTTCAATCTACGTCACAACCATCCGGAGAAAAGAAGAAGAACAATCGTGGTAAATCCAAGAAGACTTCTAACCAGTAAGAGAACCCCAAGCCACAACCAACCCACAACGACTCGAAACCATGCCGGAAGGGTAAGTTTTCTTGCCTCATTTGTCAAGACGATCACTACACGCACGACTGTCCCTACAAGGATGAAGTCAACAAATTCGTTAAAGGATCCTCTCGCCCGACAGTGTTAACTGACCCTTTCCCTCAGCAGCAACAACAGATGGTTGCCCAAGAAACCCCACAAGGGGGCAACCCGAACAACCCATCTCGCGAAGAGACGTCTACAAATTGCGAAATCCTGATTACGAGTAATGAGGAAATTCACATAACCACTCGTTCAAAGACATATGAGAACCCCCCAAGTTTAAACAAACAGTCAGAGACAGCCAAAGGTAAGTCTCTTGTTGAAGATCTGTCTCCTACTCCTCCCCCTAATGGCCATCTCCATATCGAGAGACCGCTTACGGACACACTGCTATGCCCACCCAAGGGAACCATACAAAAGGAGACATTTAATCCCAATGTGCGAGCTGCCCAAAATTATAACATTGTTGAGGATTTAGCTCAAGCACCTTGAGCCATGTCGACGCTCGAGGTTCCTCAACACTGCCTTACGCAGCGTAGAACCTTACTTTCAGCATTGGGGGCAGTGGACCCAGATACTTCAAACACTATTATGTTTAACTTGGAGTATGTCAAACCTCGGCTTTCCCACTAGTTAGCCTTGCAGGTTCATACAAAAATCCATGGAAATAGCATCCATCGCATTGTTTTAGATGAAGGTGCCTCCACATCGATTATGTCTTTGAATTGTTGGAGAGCCTTAGGCTCACCCAAAGTCACGACGTATCCCACTACTCTCAGGGCATTTGACGGACACGGTTTTCAACCTTATGGACTCATTCCTTCAATTGGTGTTGAACTGGGGGGCAAAACAGTATCTACCCATCGAAGTTGTGGATGCGCCATTAGATTACAATCTTCTACTTGGTCGGAACTGGTTTTACGCCATGACCGCCATAGCATCTACTGTCTTTCGGATCGTGCAATTTCCTCATGAAGGGAAAATTGTCACCATAGATTAGCTGGATTACTGTATCCCAGACTCTCATCCGAACTCCGCTCACACCGTGTCGTTATTGGATCAGCCTCGGTACCGGTTCCAAGCCGTTGGCATTGGTCTTATGAAGGATTCTTCCCTTATTGGACTCTTCCTGGAGCTGGGGTCCCACGTTCAACCAGTCAACATGATATCATCGAATGTCACCCCTTTCAATGATTATTGGGTGATCCCGAGTCCCACTGAGATTAAAAACTACGGCAACTCCATGCCATTAAATGGGAACCTCGCAGCATATGAAGCGATCCAGTCAGCCACCGATTGGGTCAGTTGTTCTACCCATCACACCGTGGCACAACTCTCGTCCGAGACTCATTCATCCCCACCACTTATCGATCCTCTCACATTGATTATTCCCACTGACGAATCAATTATGGAGGTTATGTGCGGTGATGAACCACCATGGGGAGATTTCCATCATCGATCTTCATTCCCCACCATTCAGACGATTGAGCCCGATACAAAATCCAACCCTTCACTTGGATTGGTTCAAACCAAGTTTCCCACTTCCCTCGACGAAGTATTTTCTGAAGGAAACTTGGCCAACCTTATGGAAACCACTCCCATTGACATTTCAGTGAAGCCTGGTGTCGTGGAAAACATTCATATTGGAAAGACATGCACTCCCCTCAAAATGGAGTTCTACACTGCCTACTTTAAAACCTTCAGCGATGTTTTTGCTTGGAGTTATGAAGAGATGCCAGGAATAGACCCCTCGATCGTGGTCCATGAGATTCCAACTTTTCCTGGCCCCCGACCTGTTCGGCAGAAACTCCAACCCGTCCATCCTCGTAAGGCAGCCGCTATCAAAGCAGAATTTGAAAAGCTTTTGCGTCCTGGTTTTATCTATCCTGTCCCATTGACAGAATGGGTATCTAATATCATTCTTGTAGCCAAGAAATAGGGAAAGATTAGAGTCTGTGTCGATTACCGCGACTTGAACAAAGCTTGTCCAAAGGACAACTACCCAACTCCGTTCATCGACCAGATCATCAATAACTGCGCTGGGAGTGTCATCTTTTCATTCATGGATGGCTTTTCCAGCTATAATCAGATCGATATCCTCCTAGCCGACCAGCATAAAACAACCTTTATCTGCCCATGGGGAATTTTTGCATATCGAAAGTTACCTTTTGGCCTAAAAAATGCCGGGGCAACTTTCCAACGGGTGATGTCGTACGCATTTCACGATATCAAACATATTGTAGAACCGTATCTTGATGACCTTCCCACTCATTCTCAGACCCGGGAAGACCATCCTGATCACTTAGGTGCCATTTTTGAAAGGTGCCGTCGCTATAATATCCGTTTGAATCCACATAAGTGCGTCTTTTGCGTTGAAGCCGAAAAAATTTTGGGATTCATAATCTCCAAAAGCAGTATACGCTTAGATCCTGCGAAGGTAGAAGCTATTTTAGCCCTGCCTTCCCCCACGAACATCCCAGAACTTCAAAGTTTGCAAGGGCACGCAAACTTTCTACGCCGTTTCATTTGTAATTTTTCCGAGATAACAAAGGGCTATATGAGGCTTCTAAAGAAGAACACTCTCTTCATCTGGGACAACGAAGCCCAACGTTACTTTAATCATCTAAAGGCAGCCTTAACTAAAGATCCTGTAATCCAACCCCCCAACTATACACGGGATTACATTCTTTATCTCGCAGCTTCGATTTCCACCATCGATATGGTGTTAGTCCAAGAAGATACTAACGGCATAGAACATGTAGTATACTATCATAGTAAGAGTCTTCTCGACTCTGAAACTCGCTATTCACATGTTGAATAACTGGCTCTGGCAACAGTTTTTGCTGGCCAGAGGTTTCATCATTACATTCTACTTCGCCAGACCACTGTCATGGCGGATTTCAATCCAATGTATTATATCATCACACGTCAAGTGCTTGGGGGCAAATATTCTCGTTGGATCGTCATCCTACAAGAGTTTGACTTGGAATTTGCTAAAGCCAAGTCCAAGAAGTCTTTGGTCTTTGCCGAGTTGATTTGTAACTTGCCCCGTGCTACCGAGCAACCCAAGCCCATCGATTCTCTTCCTGATGAATCGTTGTTCCTCATTAGCACGTCTGACCCATGGTACAGGGATATTTTATTATATCTCCAAACTCAACGTTTCCGCCCCGACCTCACCCGCGATGAACGTCGACGTATCTGACATCACGCCAAGTACTACCTCATAGTCAATGATACCCTTTACCAACGTGGTGTTGATACCGTTTTTCGACGTTGTTTGAATTTAGATGAGGCCGAACACGTTCTTAATGACTGCCATGCTGGAGCATGTGATGGTCATCTCTCTGGGATGGCTACGGCCCAGAAGATACTGCGAGCGGGATATTTCTGGCCCTCGATTTTCAAAGACTGCATTGAAACGGTTAAGAAATGTCCACCCTGTCAATTCTTTCATAGTAAGACACGCTCGCATCCTGCTCCACTCCATCTTGTTATTTCCGTCGGCCCCTTTTCTAAATGGGGCATAAATTTCATGCATTGTAAGCCCACTTCAGCCGGGGGGCATAGCTATGTCATAGTAGCTGTGGATTATTTCACAAAATGGGCTGAAGCGATGCCTACTAATGCTGAGGACGGCAAAATAGCAGCATAGTTCATATTCAACCACGTTATAGCTAGGTTTGGTGTCCCACAATCCATTGTGACTGATCATGGCTCCCACTTCAGGAACCATATGATTTAAGAGTTGAGTGCCAACTTGGGTTTTCGTCATGAAAACTCAACCCCATACTACCCACAAGCTAATGGCCAAGTCGAAGCCATTAACAAAGTTCTGAAACGAATGATTCAGCGTATTGTGGGTACTCATAAGTCCAACTGGCACTCAACTCTATTTTCGGCATTATGGGCATACCGAACCTTAGTAAAAAGTGCTACTGGTTTCACACCATTCCAATTGGTGTACGGCCTGGAAGCCATTTTACCAATTGAATGTGAAATTCCATCACTTAAGATATCCATAGAGCTACTTCCCCACATCACTTTTGAAGAGGAACGATTTCTATACCTAGCTAAGCTAGATGAAACTCGCCGAGACGCTGCTTTAGCCAACGAAGCTCATAAAAAACGCGTCAAAGCACAGTATGACAAATCCGTTCAACCTCGGGTTTTCAATGAAGGTGATCTTGTACTCACATATGATCAAATGCGCGATAAACTTGGAAAAGGAAAGCTAGAGTCTATGTGGTACGACCCCTTTGTTGTAAAATGTGTCTTGGAGAAAGGAGCCTATGAACTTGTCGATTGTGATGGCACACCATTGGCACGGCCCCGAAATGGGCTGTACCTCAAACGTTTCTACACGTAGGATCATCCTGCACGAGATACTTTTTGTACATAATGTACCTAGTTTGTTTTCATTTATCTTTTGTATGCACGCATGGATCTCATGTATCCATTCTTACCTTGACTTGTGCTTTTATGCGCAGACGTCTGCCTACTACGGATTCGCCGACGGTGCGAGCCGACATACCCGGAACCTCGCTTCCGCAACATGGATAATCTATTCTCCCACTGGCGAGTTGTTATATTCAGGAGCCAATTGTTTGGGTCCCGCAACCAACAATATCACAGAGTACCATGCATTCATTGGACTCTTGACAGAGGTTGCTTCCCTTGGAATTGACTCCCTATCAGTATTTCTAGACTCCCAACTCGTGTTTTCTCATCTGAATCGTGTTTAGACAGTTCGCGATCCTATCTTACTTCGCTTATTTCGAAGGGTACGCCTCTTGGAACGATCTTTTAATTCTATTTCATATCAACACATACCAAGAGAATTCAATTGTATAGCTGATTCATTAGCTAATTACATTTTGGATTGGCATCTTGCCCATACATAAAAACACATCATAAAATGAACACACAAGTCACTGTAAATAAATAGGTCATAAAAGTAGGTCCATGTATATATCACTGCATATAAAAATGTTTTTCTCAAATACATAAAGTTTGTGTTTTAAAGACAAAATTTGGGACCTAGTCCCATACAAAAATTTGGCTCTCAAAGCCTACATATCGTGTACATGCCGCAAAAAGATAAAAGATACCATCTAAGGAGATCTGGGAGATCTATCATGTTCCTCCTCAGATTCCTCACGCTGCTGGTGATAGCACGCTATAGCCCGAGCCACCCTACGGAGGAGTTGGCCAATACGCCTAGGCACACCTACGGTATGCCGCTGGAGATGCAAAGGGACGTCGTCCATCCTCGTAGCTGGGACCCCGTGGGTTAAACCCTATAGGTTCCTCTCTATCTCCCGGACCCCTCCCACCTCATCCTCGTCTTCTTCCTCGTCCGAAGTGGCTCGGTGATCAACACCACCTCGGCGTAACGTCGAGTACCCTGCAGGTCTCTGTGGTCCACGATCTGCGACATGCACACGTATATATATTAAAATTTTTTTTACACATTCTAAAAAATAATTAAAAATCATATATTCAAAAAATTAAAAAACACATTAATGAAGGTCATACCTAAATTGTCCCAATCCTCATCTTCCGGCAGTGCCAAGTCTATGTCCTCGTGGAATTCCACCCCTGCATAGGGGTAGTCATCGATCATCACAATCTATTCCTCGAGCCATGAGAAGAAGTCCTCACCGAAAGCCAAACGCTGCGGCCCTCCAAGCCGTCCTGCATACTCACTCCATCGAGGCATCCATGGCTCAGTGGGTGGACGGGCGGGCATGGTCAGCTGTGGACGCAACAACGGCACCCTCGCCAAGAAGAAGGTGACCAAAATGCTCCCGTACCCAAACTGAGAGTTGTCTCCAAGCCTACACTTGTTCACTTGCTCTTTGAGGTTGGTCAATACTGCCTCACACCAGTTGAATACTTTCCCTGCCATGCAATCCACTGCAAGATTCATCTGTGTACGGGACGCCTGATGGGGACCCGTACTCCCTGCTGCACGTGTGATGGTGAACAACACGGTTTTTAAAGGAAGTTCTACAATATCCTTAATGACCACCTTACCGCTTTTCTTCCCCGAACCTTGGCGGCAATAACGAGCAATCAAAGCATCAGTGCTCGCCTCCGAGTTCATGAACCTTGTAAAACTCACCTGGGCCCCTCTCTTTGAAAGACCCATGAGGAAATAAATGTCCTCGAGCTCAATCTCAAGGGTGTGTTCTCCAACTCGAAAAGCTTGGATCTCGAGGTCCCACATTTGTATAATGTGGGTGAGAAGTTTTGCTTGCTTGCGGATACCTTTGGTTTTGAAGAATTTCAATAAACCGCATTCCCACAATGCAGTCATAGTCCTTTGGTCATTTTCGGCCAGCAAATCATCCGCCTCCTGCTCTCTTTCTTTCCAACTGACCATTTTGCCCCGAACAAGTTGCAAACACCCACAAAAGGTCATAAGAAGCAATCATCAGCAATTTAGTAATTTGATCTCGGTTAAAAATTGAAGAAAAATCAATTTTTTGATCGTAAAAGTCGCCACTACCGTGCCTGGGGGAACGCGACTGCGCGGTACTTCACAGTACCGCGCCCCTGTTAAACCCTACAGCGCGGTACTGTTGCACAGTACCGCGTTTCCCGACATAGCTGTCGCGCGGTACTGTGGAAGGCGAAAAGTGCCCATTAGGTCCTACCCAAAAAATTATTTTTCCCTACTGAAATCAAATTATCTACCTATGAAATGAAAGAGGGGCCTGAAAGCTCTTACCTGGCGCAGGCGGCTGTTGAAACGGTGCTTTGGACCTCCAGATATGAACTCTTAAAGATTTTGCTCCTCAATGGATAAAATTTCCTCTTTGGGCAAATGCACAAGTGAAATGGTAACTTTCCATATTTACCTATTCCTTATATAACTTTTTCACTTATTTTTTACTCATTATTTTATCTGGTTAAATTAAAACCCATTTCACATTGCTAATATCTGGTTACATGAGCATTTTTTGACAGGATCTCCTTTAAAAATGTTCACACTGGCGTTCATTTATTTATTTGACCTTCATTTCGAGCCTATTTTATCTTTTTCGTGCTCTGGATTAAAACTTGAAAAAGATTCCAAGCGCTTTTACACTTGGATCGTGCTTGTCAAACTCAAGTAAACGGTGTCGAGCTTAGTCGACTTTACTCGTGCTCGCTAAACGATGAGGAAAGTATTATTTTGGTTATATTTTATTCTTTTTTCGGACCAGAATAATTAAAAATTACGAAAAAAACCATCAGGAGTCCATAGTTAAGCTCTTTTCAGATTCTCTAAAATTGAAAAGATTGCCAAGTGATCTTGTCTCTTTCACACTTGTAAAAGTATTTGAAAGGTCGTCTATTCAGTGATAGGTTAACCCTTTTTCGGCCCGTCTAGACTATTTACGAGAAAGGCACACCTCAGTCAATTTTTGACTGGGAGAGTTTTCTTGGGAATTGTTTTACACTTTGTCGGGATCGAGGGACTAAATTTATGAAAAAGTACACTTTGGAGCCTTCTTTGAGTTTTTTAGGCTTTCTAAATGTGAAAAACTACCGAGTTTTTCTTCCTTGGACTCGTTAAAATTTGACATCGAAGGACCCACTTTGGGATGAACCCCTCCTTTCTCAGGTTCGTAAAACATGTGAGATTGGACTCATCTATGAGATGAGCTATACCGAGCATCTGTTATCCTCTTCAAGCTCGTAAAACAACAAAGAGGTACTCGTCTATCATGTCGAGGGGAAAATGGGAAACAAGTCGAGTCTATTTTGTTGGCAGCTTGTCAGTCGTCACCTTTGAACATGGCATGCATCTGTCCCTTGTCTATTTTTTGGTATCTATTCTCTTTGAGTTATGGTCATCATCACGAGTCGTCTCTCTGGCCACGAGCCTACTCGTTCGGTGTCTATCCTCTGCTATCAATAATCCATGCTGCCAAGTCCTGTTACATGTCGTTATATGTTCAAAGGGTTGCATTGTTCAGAGTCATTAATTGTGTTAGACCTCCGCTGTGTCAGTACATGTTCTATTGTTTCATCATCCTATACTATCTTTCGTTCTGATTTCGTGTCGATGATGCGGGAATCATTATGGCCCACCTTCGACGAGTCTATTCCCGTCGACACCAAATCTCTATCCGGGAATCGGACTTAGGAATCAACCACTAGTACCTTGGCACCTACATGCCTCAATGGCAGGTTTCCTCGTGTTCGACATCAGGTTTACATCATTGATCTCTGATCGAACAATCTCTCGAATGCTCGACATCAACCCATTCATTCGCATTTCGTTGAGATGTACTACAGATACCTTGGGGATCGTCATCATCATTGGTGATTTCCCTCGCATTTGTTAACGGTTCACATCATTGACCGGTAATCAAATGGTTTCTACCATGTTCGACTTCAACACCTTGTAATCACATGGCTAGATTCGTATCATTTGCGATTGAGTAGAAGACCCTGGATGCACCTTTGTACTTTGATTGCGTCCAGGTTGCGATGGAGATGCCCTTTGTATTGTCACACAAATCCACTTTTGTATTGGTCGTGGCTGTGTCATTACTGTATCATGGATCTACGCTTGTTCATAGTAGCCATGATTTGTCTACAGTCTATATCATCTTAGTACTCATGGATCTGCAATGTATTGGTCGACAACCATGCTTTGAGTCAATTTTTTTTGAGCATGGGGATGACCACCTCAATGGTATATCTGACATTTTGTTTCTGTTTAAGCTCCTTGTTGCTCTCCTCGATGCTATCTCCGCACAGTATTCGTAAAGTCTTTCGGCCATCAGTCCCTTCTGACCTCACACTTTAGAGGGCATCTGTTATACCTCCATATTTCACAGTGTCACATCTTCACCATAAAAATAGTTGACGACACTTCCCCTACTGCTTAAAACACCCAGAAGAGAAAAATGATGAATGATCCTTGAAGACAAACCTGTCCTGTCAAGAATCAACCCAACTGAGACTTCATATACCTACACTACCGTGCCTTGCTCAAGCTTAAGGGAGCGGTAGTCCACACTACCGCGCTATGCTCCTTCTCTACCACGCGGTACTACTGCGCTATGCTGTGTTGAAGGGGCGCGGTACTCCTTTTTTAGCCTTTTTGCCATGGCTTGTGGAATCTTGACTTTCGAGAGATTTTTGAGGATTAGCATCTCTGATTCGATCCTAACTCACTTTCTCAGATTAGTGGGCCTGATCCACTAAATACTCCTAAGATCCATCCTTCTCTCTTGTTGGTTAACCCTACTACACACTATAAGAGAGAGGCCTTCCATGAGCAAAGGGGAGGAATCTTGGAGACATCAAACCTATGATCTTGAATCTTTGTGGAGATAGCTAGAAGAGAAAGCACTTGGAGCTGGGAGTTGGCTTGGACATCAAGCAACCGTTGTAAGTGACTTCAAGTTGATAATAAAACATAATTTGTCTTGTTTCCCAAATCATGTATGTTGATCTTGTTTCAATCATATGATTTGTTTCTGCTATATATTTAGATTCTAACTCATATTTCAAGCTACTAGAAGATCGTATATGCTTGTATCTTGGTTTCATTCTGACAGGTTCATTAGCGAGGACTTGGAAATTGGAGCAACAACTAGGACAAACAATCAAATCAAAGGTCAGTTAGATCTCTTCCGTTTCTTTCAGCAATATAATCTTGAGATGTTTGTTTAGATCTAGGAATTCAAGGTAGCATTTGTTATCTTTTTGTCTTAGTTTAGAGTCAGTTAAGTCTACTTTAACCTAAGAGAGTTTCTACCTATCCGTAGGGAGAAATATCTACAACAAAAACTGGCGACTCCACTGGTTTGAACCCCATTTGATTGATTTATCTCACTTTCAGTCATTTTTTATTGTGATTCTTACTTCTCTTCAAACCAGTACTGAATTTTGGTCTCTTTGACCTCTATTCACCCCTTCTCTCTACATCTTCTCTCCCTCTGTGATCAGTGAGTCCTCTGGGTCTGCAGCAACCCTGAAAAATTCAAATTCTTTTTCAAAAGTTGCGTTTTTTCCAACCTTAGATGCAGTACCGTGCCCCCATTACTGTCTACAGCGCGGTAGTACCGCGTACCCAGAGCTATTACCAGAGCGGTAGTCTACTAGTACCGCATTTTAGCCTGTCTATCCCACGTGGTAGTTTCTGCATTTTTTCATTTTTTCTTTCCTGTTTGGTTTCCTGAGTCATTCTTTGATCTTCTTTGCCTCAGTTTGGTGTTTTCTGTTGCTCACTATTATCCTGTCCATTGCACAGTCATGTGTGGTTTGTTTATTTCTCAGTGTGAGCTTGATTATTTTCTAAGTTAGTGGCATTATTTGCACATTGGGTCACCCTTTCAGTCTGATTGCATTGGCTTGATCTTCCCATCACAACCAAACTGTTACTACTATCCTCTCTTACTGGATTGTGTATCTTTCATAATCACATTGTTCTTATAACTACCATTTTTTCATTATTATCATTAAAATCTATATTGGAAATTGTTATTGCAGAACATTTGTGTTATTCAGATTGGAACATTATCATGCATTAGGAAGTGAACCATTCAATTTGCCACATAAATTCTCATTTTGAAGCATTCTAGTTGCAGATCAGTGAAATTTGGAAAGAAGTGTTTATTTCAGTTTGGCTTTACTTAGAAAAAGAAAACAAAAATTTTATTTTGAAGTGGTTTTTCATTGTTTGTGAAAGTTTCATGCATTTATGACCGAAGAACTCTCTCTCTTCCATAGCTAGTTTTCATCGAATACAAGGCTTATTTCGATTCATTCTCACTTGCATGGTTTGGGTCGTCACAACACCACCAAGTTTCACGTCCATTTACCCGATTGAGTAATACAACCACTAAAATTAATCTCCCTAACTAAACCAACATTAACCTCACTTGAGGAAATCAAAAGAATTTGGTAGTTAGGTAGGACACCGGGGATAGGCATCCAAATAATTCCCCCTTGTCATTTTCATTTGAGACATAGTCGTTGTCCTCTAGGGAACTAAAATCCTCTAGTATTTATTGACACGGTCATACACCAGTTTATGGAGGGGCCTCCTGACTGTTTTAAACTTTCAGGGGTTAAACCGCCGCGAGATTGAGAACCGGACGGACTCTGTGGAATGCCGCACTCCACTTAGCCCTAAGGCAACATCGATCATTGTCTTCCTTGTGTTATACGGCCACCATACTGATAATGCAAGGGTGATAAGGCAGAAGCACCGAAAACCTTTTCCAACGTGTCATGAACGAGGTAGCTTAGTAAATTTTCTACTAGGGCTCTTTTACCCAGGATCCCTTTCGATAGAGAGATATCCTTCCATTATTGGTCTCTCACGTTGTATTGTTCGACTTGGATTTCATCACCTTACGAAGGATACAACTTGTTGAGGTCTCCAGCTCTTAGTTAGGAACTTTGCTTGTTATCTTATCTTAATAGAGGGTCATTTTTTCTTTTTAGTGACTGCTTGTTGGCATTCTGGCCATTGTTTTTCTCAGCTCGCTTACTGGGACGCCGGTCTCAGTATAGATTTTAGAGCTTGCTTTTTTGGCCTGCGAGCCTTGCTTTTTCTAGCTCCCCTTTTGCACACTCGGTTGCATTAGGGTTTTTGAGTTCTTTGTTACGAGATTGCCCCCGGATTTCGTATTCCTACCATTATTTCAGAACCACAATGGAGATCACGAAGAGTACAGGGCCGAAGCCCGCCACCACCACCACCGCCACGGACCTCTGGTCCACCTGCATCACGTATTCTCACCCCTCCCGGCCGTGGTGCCGACCGAGGGAACGTTCCACCGCCGATCCGCACTACATATTCAGTTCCGCCTGTAACTGTTACTGACAGTATGGTCTCAGAACCCCTTGCAGTTTCTACAACCACTAGTACACCTGAGACTCCCATTGTCTCTTCACCCACTGTCATTACAGCTATATCTGTCACAGTGGACAACACTACAATGGTTGAAACTAGTATTGCCCAAGATACTAGACCGGAGGCCATCATCCTCCCCGATGTCAGCACTACCCTTCCACCAGAGACTTTCTACGATGTTATGAAAGGATCTGTTGGCACCACCGAAGGATCTGACCAAGATATATCCGAATTGATTGCAGTCCTGGGTGGATACGTCGAAGTTATCGAAGAAACCCAACTTCCTGACACATCTTTTGAACCTGACTATGGCTTTATCACTTCCCAGGATGAACCTCCGCCTGTTACCACGGCGCCATCCAGTGTTCATCCATAGGAAACTGGTTCTTCAGCAACATACCTTGTACAGTATCCCTCCCCAACCTCCCTTCGGGACACGAGATCATGTCCTCCATTCAGTCTAGTATGGTTAGTCTAGCTAACTCCCCGTTAGCGTCGACACAGTTTAAACGTGATACAGAGCAAATGCTCTCGACGACTTCTAGATATCCCCCTGTTACCCGAACTCCCGACTATCGGGCTCCCAATGTTTCGTCTAGCACAGAATTTCATCACTCCTATGCAGACGGTTCCGGACCTTCGGATGTCACTATACCTTGGTTCCCTCCGGACCTCGAACACCCTTTTCAGGATACAAACCCAGACCCAGTCTTCGATGGTCCCCCTATTGTTGAAGACGCTATGGACGAAACCCTCGACACCCCTCGGTTAAATTCCCCACATTTACTGCCATCACGTATGTTTGGCGCACATTTTTTTTTTTTTTTTTCCTCGGAAAAAATCGTAATTTTATTTCAAATAGATGAACAAAATTACACTCTGCACATGTAGTAGAATCACTGAGATCCCTACATTGTCACATATTTACTGTCCCAAATTGACATCATATCTAATGTCCCATACAACAAGTCACTGCTGACCATAGTTCCCACATATATCCAAATACATAAGAACTATTACTAAAACAGAAAACAAAACCATCATTTGTCATAAAAAACTGAGCTATTGCTCAATTCTGTGCCTCAAAAACCTCATGAAAAGGTCTATGATAGTAGCTGAAAGTGCCTCCAGGAGAATGAATTGTAATCCTCCAAATACCAAGATCTAATTCCTGCTGCGTTGCATCCTTAGAGAGCTGATCTGCCATCCCATTCCTCTCCCGGTAAATATGAGTAAATGAAATGTGATTGAAGGACTGCTTCAACCGTATCACCTCCTCCAGGATAGGTGATAGTACCATCACATGGCAAACAGTGATCTCCTTAGCCCAGTTAATAACTACCATGGAATCTCCAAAAATCTGAAGTGATAGGAAGCCTTGTTCCAATGCAAATAACATCAGTAGTTTAAGTGACATGAGTTCAGCGAAGTTATTTGTTCCTCTCCCCAATCCAGCCACCAGATGAAAATAATGATCCTCAGCTTTGTAAAGAATTCCCCCCCCTCCACAAACCGATCCGTGGTCCAATGAAGCTCCATCAAAAAAAGCCCATGGCAATGATTTATCAATCCGTTCCTCACGCACAGAACGTGTACTAATCGCCTGGGCAGGGGCCATGTAATGATGGATCACCGCTACAGCGTTTGCCCCAACAGTCTCCATCGGTACCCTGCGATCCTGGAAGATGTGCTGATTTCTGGTAATCCAGATCCCCCAGGCAACGATACACGGTATGGCGCATATGGAAGAAGTATAGTGTAAAGTCCACCACCCCTGGAAAGCCGCAAGGACGCTCTCGCCCCTCCACCTCATCTGCATATGCAAATAATTGCTAATATCATCCCAAACCGCCTGTGTAAACCGACAATGAATAAATAAATGTGCAATAGTTTCTTCCGCATCCCGACATAGAGGGCAGATCCCCGGACCCTGGAGAAATCGTTTTTGCAGAATGTCCCAGGTAGGTGCCTTATTTTCAAGGATAGCCCAGAATAGTAATTTCGCCTTACTCGGACATCTTAACTTCCACAGATATTTCCACCACCACACCAATCCCCTGTTATGTACTTCCACATTAAGCAGGATATATCCAATTTTTGGTGTGTAAATACCCGAGGGATGGTGGTCCCAGATTAGTTCATCAGCCCTATCAGTCAGTCGAATATTTGTAATTCTTAAGAGCCGCAGAAAATCCTCCCAAGCCCCCTGCAGATCTGCATTGATCTCCAGTCGCTGTGCAGAGAACCACCCCTGATGCCAAAGAGAAGATGATCCCGAATCTGCTATATCAGCCAGAAAATGACAGCCTCTAGCAGCCAAATAAGTCCTCAAGACCGCAGGGAGTACATGTGCACCCCTACAGCCAACCCAGGGGTCCAGCCCAATTCGGATGAGACGTCCATTGCCAATCCTCCACACTAATCCAGATCCGACCAATGAGAAATGCTGCACCACCGCCTTCCAGACCACAGAGCAATTAACCCGCGATTTATTGCCCAGCCTGATCCATTCGAGAAGAGTAAGAGGAGCAATATATTTATGATATACTACTCTAGTCCAGAGACTTTGTGTATGGATAAGTCGCCACGACACTTTGGCCCCCAATGCTTTAGCAAACATAAAAATATTCTTTAACCCCCATCCTCCTAGTGCTTTTGGAACACCAATTCTTTCCCATCTGACCCACACCAATGCCCGATGCTCACTCTTCCCCTTCCAAAGAAAAGCAAAACACAATCTTCGGATCTGCTCCAGGACATCTTTGGGGATCCAAGCAAGAGACATCCAATACACCGGAATTGCTTCCAAAACAGATTTGACCAGAACCAGCCTCCCTGCCCGAGAGAGCCATTTGTGACTCCATCCATGTAGACGCTTATCCAATTTTGCTAATAACCAGTGCCAATCAGCCTTCAGATAAGCATTCGATTTCAAGTGAAAGCCTAGGTACCTTAATCCATCATCAATATCCAATGTCTGATAAGGTAGTTTGTTAACCAGTCTTTGAATCTCCAGCTCTGTTAAATTCGAGCAAGTGATAGTAGATTTGTCAATATTCACTGACATACCCGCTGCTACTTGCACTAAATGTAAACCTTCTACCACCTTATCAATATCCTGTCTCGAGCCATCACAGAATATCAGAATGTCATCAACAAAAAGGAGATGTGTAATATACAGAACCTGAGAAATGGATATTCCCCGAAAGGAACCATCCGCTTTTGCATTCAGTAAAAATCGACTGAGTCCTTCAGCAACAAGGAGAAACAGCAGCGGAGATAGGGGACATCCCTGTCGTAGACCCCTTCCCGCATGGAAGAATGGACTAGCAGAGCCATTGATCAGTACAGCAAAGCTAACCGTAGTGATGCAGGCCATAATCCATCTAATAAATTCGTAGCAGAACCCCAGGTGAGTAAGAAGCATCCGGATATATAGCCAGCTAACCCTATCAAATGCTTTAGATAGATCAATCTTAATCACGGCACCCTTTTGTTTCTGCACTTTCAGTGTGTGTAAACCTTCCTGGGCAACGCCAATGGCCTCATGTATTTGGCGACCTTCCAAGAAGCCAAATTGCTCACAAGAAATATGCTGCGACAAAATATTCTTGAGTCTCCTCGCCATAACCTTTGATATGATCTTATAGATACAATTGCAGAGAGAGATAGGTCTGAATTCATCAAAGCTGTCAGGCTTGTCCGTCTTCGGAATGAGAGCTATAAAGGTGGAGTTGAAGGGGCCATGGACAAACCCAGCCTTTCACGATTCTTCCACCACATTCAATAATTCCTCCCCGAAGAAGTCATAGAATCCTAAGAAGAATTCTATAGGCCAGCCATCTGGCCCCGGGCTTTTATCTTTATGAAAGGATTGCATGACTAGCGAGAGCTCAATCGGCAACACCTCCTCCATTAACCGTCTATTATCTTCATCCCCCACAAAGCGAGGGAAAAGCTGAGTCACCTTAATAACATCAGCAATGGAGGCTCCAGGTTGAGCAGTGAATAAATCACCAAAATGTTTTACACCCAACTCTGCTAAGCCATCAAAGCTGGAGACCGGTTCCCCTTCGTCAGATAGTTCCCAAATAGAGTTGGTGAATTTCCTCCCCTTAGCGTATGCTTGAAAAATTTTTGTATTCTCATCACCACACTGAAGCCATATCGCCCTGCTTTTCATCCTCCACATCTCTTCTCTCTCACACAGAATCACATTCCTGCGTCTCTCCCACTCCACCAGCTCACCTCTCTGCTGTTCATCCAGAAATCCCATTCCCCGACTGTTAAGAATCCGATCAATATTTTGCTCAGCAGCCCGTAAAGTCTGTTCATCAATCGCCCTTCTATCATGTGCCCAGGAAATAGTGGCCTCTTTGATTCGCTTAAGGTTGTTTTGGAAGTGTGCACCTGCATGTATCAAAGAATCAAGAGGTCGATGAACCCACAGATCCTGAACCAACTTAAGATAATCCGCCTCCTTCAGCCAACTAGCATTGAATTTGAAAGGGCTGGGTGCTTTTTTCCTACCACCACGTAACTCCAGGAAGATGGGGCAGTGGTCAGATATCCCACCTGACCCTACCCACTGCCTGACAGTATCAACACCCAGTGCCAACACATCGGCCACCAGAAACCTATCCAGTCTCTTAGCCACCCGATGTTCCCCTGCTCTCTTATTCCTCCAAGTAGGAGTTAACTTGGGTGGTAAAATGTCGAGAAGATCCTTCCTAGCAAAGGCATGAATGAAATAATTTGCTAATGTATCCGGCACAGCCCGAGGTCCCCACACTTCAGAAGTCCCCAGAGTAAGATTGAAATTCCCACCCAAAATCACATCCTTTCCATCAAAAAGATCCATACATAACAAGGCGTCCCAGAATCCAACCCTATTTAAATAGGGCCCGTAAATATTGAGAACCGTGATCATCCTCCCAATCTCCGCATCCCAGACTTCCAAACCGATACCAGAAGAAATTCCCCAAGAACAATCACATCTGCTACTCTTAACCTTCCACCCCGAAATTGGCGCACATTCTATGAGGGATAACCTAGTATTTTCTCTGTCCCCTCCCTTCACATATGGACGACCCCCTCCACAAATCGACACCTTTGGCGCCATTGGCCAATCGACACATCTCACCTTGCTAGTGTCGGAAGAACACTAAGTTATATCGTTGGATCATCCATACTGACCGGAGGTTCACCTTCGGCCACTATCTACACCATTTCCGGAGGTGGACAACCGACTGTTACGATTGCTAACCCCGTTCCTAGTCAACAACCTCCTCCCATTGGGACATCAACCCAACCTGCTGGAGGACAACCCTCTGTTGGGAACCCCGTTCCTAGTTAACAACCTCCTCCCATTGGGCCATCAACCCAACCTGCTGGAGGACAATCTTTTGTTGGGAACCTCGTTCCTAGTCAACAACCTCCTCCTATATGACCATCCAACCCATCTGCTGGAGGGAAACCCATCGAAACCATCCAACAACCCTCCCAATCAGCAGCATCTACTCAGTTCGGTATGTACAACACACCTGGCAGCGGACAACCCTATACCAGTTTTTCAATCGGGCCCCATCTTCAACATCCCTCGTCAGGCATGCTTCCTTCTTGGGGATCTCAAATCCCACAGAGCGGGGGGTACTCATTGTTTGGAAACTAGAACCAAGCTGGGGGGCAATCTCAAATTCCCCCTGACTTGAATTCTGGATTCCCCTATCCTTCAGCTGCAACAACTCCATGGAACCCATCCCTTCAATTCCCACATCTTCATCAAGGTGGAACCCATATTCCATGGACACCACTGTTACAGCCACCCCCCAACCCTGCTATGGGAAATCCTCCACTTACTCAAAGTAGTGGTAACATTCTTGGGACTCAAAAACCCCAGGGAGCCATTCCCCAACAAGTAGCGGCAACCATTCCTGGGACACAACAACCCCAGGGTACCATACCTACCATCCCCACTCAGCAGAACATCCAACAACCGGTTAACTAGATGGCCTATTACCCCCAGAACTTCCACCAGTACCCCGCGAGAAACACATATGGGTATAACAAGCAACAATATACTATGCAGGGCCCCCCAGGTTTCTCTGCACCATACGGTTATTACTCATACCCGTAGACCAATCGTCAACTTCCCTTTTTGGCCACGTTATATTTACCTGATTTGTCGAGGCTCATTAATGATCCTATATGGCATGAACCTTACTGGCCACCTATTCCAGCCAAAATTCCATCGGACATTCCTAAGTTCGATGCTAAGCCCAGGGAAGACCCCAAGAACCACGTGATGACCTTCCATCTTTGGTGTTCATCCAACTCATTGATGGACGATTCCATTCGACTACGGCTCTTCTAGTGCACGCTTACCGGCACGGAGCAAAATGGTACATCGAGCTGCCACAACACTCCTTTCATGATTTTAACACCTTGGCTATGCAGTTTCTGACCCATTTCCAGCTTCCCATCCGATATGAGATTGGAACAGAACTGTTAACCTTGTTGCGTCAAACCACTTCTACGCACATTTCGGATCACATCCATGAGTGGCGTCGACACCGTAGGATAATCAAGGCGCCCATTCCGGATCTGCTACTTGTTGATTGGTTCACAAAGTCATTCTTGCCTCCCATAGCCAGAGACATTGCTATGCGTGGGCCGGTCACGGAGGAACAAGCCATATCGGCAGCCCAGTACATGGATTTGGTATATACCCAATCCGACACTTTACATGAACTTCTTCCCCATGCCACCTGTGTTACCACTGATCCAACAAAACCTGCCACTGAACCCCCCATTGATGGTATTGTTAGTTCAGTCAAGGCCCAGCCTGCCACCAACTCAATGGGGCAACAAGTTTCTTCTTCCCCCACTCTATCTCAGGCTGCTCCAAAAGCTTCTACTTCTCCTGCTGTCTCCTCCGAAGTGAACGCAGTTCAATATACGTCACAACCATCCGGAGAAAAGAAGAAGAACAATCGTGGTAAATCCAAGAAGACTTCTAACCAGTAAGAGAACCCCAAGCCACAACCCACCCACAACGACTCGAAACCATGCCGGAAGGGTAAGTTTTCTTGCCTCATTTGTCAAGACGATCACTACACGCACGACTGTCCCTACAAGGATGAAGTCAACAAATTCGTTAAAGGATCCTCTCGCCCGACAGTGTTAACTGACCCTTTCCCTCAGCAGCAACAGCAGATGGTTGCCCAAGAAACCCCACAAGGGGGCAACCCGAACAACCCATCTCGCGAAGAGACGTCTACAAATTGCGAAATCCTGATTACGAGTAATGAGGAAATTCACATAACCACTCGTTCAAAGACATATGAGAGCCCCCCAAGTTTAAACAAACAGTCAGAGACAGCCAAAGGTAAGTCTCTTGTTGAAGATCTGTCTCCTACTCCTCCCCCTAATGGCCATCTCCATATCGAGAGACCGCTTACGGACACACTGCTATGCCCACCCAAGGGCACCATACAAAAGGAGACATTTAATCCCAATGTGCGAGCTGCCCAAAATTACAACATTGTTGAGGATTTAGCTCAAGCACCTTGAGCCATGTCGACGCTCGAGGTTCCTCAACACTGCCTTACGCAGCGTAGAACCTTACTTTCAGCATTGGGGGCAGTGGACCCAGATACTTCAAACACTATTATGTTTAACTTGGAGTATGTCAAACCTCGGCTTTCCCACTAGTTAGCCTTGCAGGTTCATACAAAAATCCATGGAAATAACATCCATCGCATTGTTTTAGATGAATGTGCCTCCACATCGATTATGTCTTTGAATTGTTGGAGAGCCTTAGGCTCACCCAAAGTCACGACGTATCCCACTACTCTCAGGGCATTTGACGGACACGGTTTTCAACCTTATGGACTCATTCCTGCAATTGGTGTTGAACTGGGGGGCAAAACAGTATCTACCCATCGAAGTTGTGGATGCGCCATTAGATTAAAATCTTCTACTTGGTCGGAACTGGTTTTACGCCATGACCGCCATAGTATCTACTGTCTTTCGGATCGTGCAATTTCCTCATGAAGGGAAAATTGTCACCATAGATTAGCTGGATTACTGTATCCCAGACTCTCATCCGAACTCCGCTCACACCGTGTCGTTATTGGATCAGCCTCGGTACCGGTTCCAAGCCGTTGGCATTGGTCTTATGAAGGATTCTTCCCTTATTGGACTCTTCCCAGAGCTGGGGTCCCACGTTCAACCAGTCAACATGATATCATCGAATGTCACCCCTTTCAATGATTATTGGGTGATCCCGAGTCCCACTGAGATTAAAAACTACGGCAACTCCATGCCATTAAATGGGAACCTCGCAGCATATGAAGCGATCCAGTCAGCCACCGATTGGGTCAGTTGTTCTACCCATCACACCGTGGCACAACTCTCGTCCGAGACTCATTCATCCCCACCACTTATCGATCCTCTCACATTGATTTTTCCCACTGACGAATCAATTATGGAGGTTATGTGCGGTGATGAACCACCATGGGGAGATTTCCATAATCGATCTTCATTCCCCACCATTCAGACGATTGAGCCCGATACAAAATCCAACCCTTCACTTTGAATGGTTCAAACCAAGTTTCCCACTTCCCTCGACGAAGTATTTTCTGAAGGAAACTTGGCCAACCTTATGGAAACCACTCCCATTGACATTTCAGTGAAGCCTGGTGTCGTGGAAAACATTCATATTGGAAAGACATGCACTCCCCTCAAAATGGAGTTCTACACTGCCTACTTTAAAACCTTCAGCGATGTTTTTGCTTGGAGTTATGAAGAGATGCCAGGAATAGACCCCTCGATCGTGGTCCATGAGATTCCAACTTTTCCTGGCCCCCGACCTGTTCGGCAGAAACTCCAACCCGTCCATCCTCGTAAGGCAGCCGCTATCAAAGCAGAAGTTGAAAAGCTTTTGCCTGCTGGTTTTATCTATCCTGTCCCATTGACAGAATGGGTATCTAATATCATTCTTGTAGCCAAGAAATAGGGAAAGATTAGAGTCTGTGTCGATTACCGCGACTTGAACAAAGCTTGTCCAAAGGACAACTACCCAACTCCGTTCATCGACCAGATCATCAATAACTGCGCTGGGAGTGTCATCTTTTCATTCATGGATGGCTTTTCCAGCTATAATCAGATCGATATCCTCCTAGCCGACCAGCATAAAACAACCTTTATCTGCCCATGGGGAATTTTTGCATATCGAAAGTTACCTTTTGGCCTAAAAAATGCCGGGGCAACTTTCCAACGGGTGATGTCGTACGCATTTCACGATATCAAACATATTGTAGAACCGTATCTTGATGACCTTCCCACTCATTCTCAGACCCGGGAAGACCATCCTAATCACTTAGGTGCCATTTTTGAAAGGTGTCGTCGCTATAATATCCATTTGAATCCACATAAGTGCGTCTTTTGCGTTGAAGCCGAAAAACTTTTGGGATTCATAATCTCCAAAAGCAGTATACGCTTAGATCCTGCGAAGGTAGAAGCTATTTTAGCCCTGCCTTCCCCCACGAACATCCCAGAACTTCAAAGTTTGCAAGGGCACGCAAACTTTCTACGCCGTTTCATTTGTAATTTTTCCGAGATAACAAAGGGCTATATGAGGCTTCTAAAGAAGAACACTCTCTTCATCTGGGACAACGAAGCCCAACGTTCCTTTAATCATCTAAAGGCAGCCTTAACTAAAGATCCTGTAATCCAACCCCCCAACTATACACGGGATTACATTCTTTATCTCGTAGCTTCGATTTCCACCATCGATATGGTGTTAGTCCAAGAAGATACTAACGGCATAGAACATGTAGTATACTATCATAGTAAGAGTCTTCTCGACTCTGAAACTCGCTATTCACATGTTGAATAACTGGCTCTGGCAACAGTTTTTGCTGGCCAGAGGTTTCATCATTACATTCTACTTCGCCAGACCACTGTCATGGCGGATTTCAATCCAATGTATTATATCATCACACGTCAAGTGCTTGGGGGCAAATATTCTCGTTGGATCGTCATCCTACAAGAGTTTGACTTGGAATTTGCTAAAGCCAAGTCCAAGAAGTCTTTGGTCTTTGCCGAGTTGATTTGTAACTTGCCCCGTGCTACCGATCAACCCAAGCCCATCGATTCTCTTCCTGATGAATCGTTGTTCCTCATTAGCACGTCTGACCCATGGTACAGGGATATTTTATTATATCTCCAAACTCAACGTTTCCGCCCCGACCTCACCCACGATGAACGTCGACGTATCTGACATCACGCCAAGTACTACCTCATAGTCAATGATACCCTTTACCAACATGGTGTTGATACCGTTTTTCGACGTTGTTTGAATTTAGATGAGGCCGAACACGTTCTTAATGACTGCCATGCTGGAGCATGTGGTGGTCATCTCTCTGGGATGGCTACGGCCCAGAAGATACTGCGAGCGGGATATTTCTGGCCCTCGATTTTCAAAGACTGCATTGAAACGGTTAAGAAATGTCCACCCTGTCAATTCTTTCATAGTAAGACACGCTCCCATCTTGCTCCACTCCATCTTGTTATTTCCGTCGGCCCCTTTTCTAAATGGGGCATAAATTTCATGCATTGTAAGCCCACTTCAGCCGGGGGGCATAGCTATGTCATAGTAGCTGTGGATTATTTCACAAAATGGGCTGAAGCGATGCCTACTAATGCTGAGGACGGCAAAACAGCAGCATAGTTCATATTCAACCACGTTATAGCTAGGTTTGGTGTCCCACAATCCATTGTGACTGATCATGGCTCCCACTTCAGGAACCATATGATTTAAGAGTTGAGTGCCAACTTGGGTTTTCGTCATGAAAACTCAACCCCATACTACCCACAAGCTAATGGCCAAGTCGAAGCCATTAACAAAGTTCTGAAACGAATGATTCAGCGTATTGTGGGTACTCATAAGTCCAACTGGCACTCAACTCTATTTTCGGCATTATGGGCATACCGAACCTTAGTAAAAAGTGCTACTGGGTTCACACCATTCCAATTGGTGTACGGCCTGGAAGCCATTTTACCAATTGAATGTGAAATTCCATCACTTAAGATATCCATAGAGCTACTTCCCCACATCACTTTTGAAGAGGAACGATTTCTATACCTAGCTAAGCTAGATGAAACTCGCCGAGACGCTGCTTTAGCCAACGAAGCTCATAAAAAACGCGTCAAAGCACAGTATGACAAATCCGTTCAACCTCGGGTTTTCAATGAAGGTGATCTTGTACTCACATATGATCAAATGCACGATAAACTTGGAAAAGGAAAGCTAGAGTCTATGTGGTACGACCCCTTTGTTGTAAAATGTGTCTTGGAGAAAGGAGCCTATGAACTTGTCGATTGTGATGGCACACCATTGGCACGGCCCCGCAATGGGCTGTACCTCAAACGTTTCTACACGTAGGATCATCCTGCACGAGATACTTTTTGTACATAATGTACCTAGTTTGTTTTCATTTATCTTTTGTATGCACGCATGGATCTCATGTATCCATTCTTACCTTGACTTGTGCTTTTATGCGCAGACGTCTGCCTACTACGGATTCGCCGACGGTGCGAGCCGACATACCCGGAACCTCGCTTCCGCAACATGGATAATCTATTCTCCCACTGGCGAGTTGTTATATTCAGGAGCCAATTGTTTGGGTCCCGCAACCAACAATATCACAGAGTACCATGCATTCATTGGACTCTTGACAGAGGTTGCTTTGGAATTGACTCCCTATCAGTATTTCTAGACTCCCAACTCGTGGTTTCTCATCTGAATCGTGTTTACACAGTTCGCGATCCTATCTTACTTCGCTTATTTCGAAGGGTACGCCTCTTGGAACGATCTTTTAATTCTATTTCATATCAACACATACCAAGAGAATTCAATTGTATAGCTGATTCATTAGCTAATTACATTTTGGATTGGCATCTTGCCCATACATAAAAACACATCATAAAATGAACACACAAGTCACTGTAAATAAATAGGTCATAAAAGTAGGTCCATGTATATATCACTGCATATAAAAATGTTTTTCTCAAATACATAAAGTTTGTGTTTTAAAGACAAAATTTGGGACCTAGTCCCATACAAAAATTTGGCTCTCAAAGCCTACATATCGTGTACATGCCGCAAAAAGATAAAAGATACCATCTAAGGAGATCTGGGAGATCTATCATGTTCCTCCTCAGATTCCTCACGCTGCTGGTGATAGCACGCTATAGCCCGAGCCACCCTACGGAGGAGTTGGCCAATACGCCTAGGCACACCTACGGTATGCCGCTGGAGATGCAAAGGGACGTCGTCCATCCTCATAGCTGGGACCCCGTGGGTTAAACCCTATAGGTTCCTCTCTATCTCCCGGACCCCTCCCACCTCATCCTCGTCTTCTTCCTCGTCCGAAGTGGCTCGGTGATCAACACCACCTCGGCGTAACGTCGAGTACCCTGCAGGTCTCTGTGGTCCACGATCTGCGATCTGCGACATGCACACGTATATATATTAAATTTTTTTTTACACATTCTAAAAAATAATTAAAAATCATATATTCAAAAAATTAAAAAACACATTAATGAAGGTCATACCTAAATTGTCCCAATCCTCATCTTCCGGCAGTGCCAAGTCTATGTCCTCGCGGAATTCCACCCCTGCATAGGGGTAGTCATCGATCATCACAATCTATTCCTCGAGCCATGAGAAGAAGTCCTCACCGAAAGCCAAACGCTGCGGCGTTCCAAGCCGTCCTGCATACTCACTCCATCGAGGCATCCATGGCTCAGTGGGTGGACGGGCGGGCATGGTCAGCTGTGGACGCAACAACGGCACCCTCGCCAAGAAGAAGGTGACCAAAATGCTCCCGTACCCAAACTGAGAGTTGTCTCCAAGCCTACACTTGTTCACTTGCTCTTTGAGGTTGGTCAATACTGCCTCACACCAGTTGAATATTGTCCCTGCCATGCAATCCACTGCAAGATTCATCTGTGTACGGGACGCCTGATGGGGACCCGTACTCCCTGCTGCACGTGTGATGGTGAACAACACGGTTTTTAAAGGAAGTTCTACAATATCCTTAATGACCACCTTACCGCTTTTCTTCCCCGAACCTTGGCGGCAATAACGAGCAATCAAAGCATCAGTGCTCGCCTCCGAGTTCATGAACCTTGTAAAACTCACCTGGGCCCCTCTCTTTGAAAGACCCATGAGGAAATAAATGTCCTCGAGCTCAATCTCAAGGGTGTGTTCTCCAACTCAAAAAGCTTGGATCTCGAGGTCCCACATTTGTATAATGTGGGTGAGAAGTTTTGCTTGCTTGCGGATACCTTTGGTTTTGAAGAATTTCAATAAACCGCATTCCCACAATGCAGTCATAGTCCTTTGGTCATTTTCGGCCAGCAAATCATCCGCCTCCTGCTCTCTTTCTTTCCAACTGACCATTTTGCCCCGAACAAGTTGCAAACACCCACAAAAGGTCATAAGAAGCAATCATCAGCAATTTAGTAATTTGATCTCGGTTAAAAATTGAAGAAAAATCAATTTTTTGATCGTAAAAGTCGCCACTACCGTGCCTGGGGGAACGCGACTGCGCGGTACTGCACAGTACTGCGCCCCTGTTAAACCCTACAGCGCGGTACTGTTGCACAGTACCGTGTTTCCCGACATAGCTGTCGTGCGGTACTGTGGAAGGCGAAAAGTGCCCATTAGGGCCTACCCAAAAAATTATTTTTCCCTACTGAAATCAAATTTTCTACCTATGAAATGAAAGAGGGGCCTGAAACCTCTTACCTGGCGCAGGCGGCTGTTGAAACGGTGCTTTGGACCTCCAGATATGAACTCTTGAAGATTTTGCTCCTCAATGGATAAAATTTCCTCTTTGGGCAAATGCACAAGTGAAATGGTAACTTTCCATATTTACCTATTCCTTATATAACTTTTTCACTTATTTTTTACTCATTATTTTATCTGGTTAAATTAAAACCCATTTCACATTGCTAATATCTGGTTACATGAGCATTTTTTGACAGGATCTCCTTTAAAAATGTTCACACTGGCGTTCATTTATTTATTTGACCTTCATTTCGAGCCTATTTTATCTTTTTCGTGCTCTGGATTAAAACTTGAAAAAGATTCCAAGCGCTTTTACACTTGGATCGTGCTTGTCAAACTCAAGTAAACGGTGTCGAGCTTAGTCGACTTTACTCGTGCTCGCTAAACGATGAGGAAAGTATTATTTTGGTTATATTTTATTCTTTTTTCGGACCAGAATAATTAAAAATTACGAAAAAAACCATCAGGAGTCCATAGTTAAGCTCTTTTCAGATTCCCTAAAATTGAAAAGATTGCCAAGTGATCTTGTCTCTTTCACACTTGTAAAAGTATTTGAAAGGTCGTCTATTCAGTGATAGGTTAACCCTTTTTCGGCCCGTCTAGACTATTTACGAGAAAGGCACACCTCAGTCAATTTTTGACTGGGAGAGTTCTCTTGGGAATTGTTTTACACTTTGTCGGGATCGAGGGACTAAATTTATGAAAAAGTACACTTTGGAGCCTTCTTTGAGTTTTTTAGGCTTTCTAAATGTGAAAAACTATCGAGTTTTTCTTCCTTGGACTCGTTAAAATTTGACATCGAAGGACCCACTTTGGGATGAACCCCTCCTTTCTCAGGTTCGTAAAACATGTGAGATTGGACTCATCTATGAGATGAGCTATACCGAGCATCTGTTATCCTCTTCAAGCTCGTAAAACAACAAAGAGGTACTCGTCTATCATGTCGGGGGGAAAATGGGAAACAAGTCGAGTCTATTTTGTTGGCAGCTTGTCAGTCGTCACCTTTGAACATGGCATGCATCTGTCCCTTGTCTATTTTTTGGTATCTATTCTCTTTGAGTTATGGTCATCATCACGAGTCGTCTCTCTGGCCACGAGCCTACTCGTTCGGTGTCTATCCTCTGCTATCAATAATCCATGCTGCCAAGTCCTGTTAGATGTCATTATATGTTCAAAGGGTTGCATTGTTCATAGTCATTCATTGTGTCAGACCTCCGCTGTGTCAGTACATGTTCTATTGTTTCATCATCCTATACTATCTTTCGTTCTGATTTCGTGTCGATGATGCGGGAATCATTATGGCCCACCTTCGACGAGTCTATTCCCGTCGACACCAAATCTCTATCCGGGAATCGGACTTAGGAATCAACCACTAGTACCTTGGCACCTACATGCCTCAATGGCAGGTTTCCTCGTGTTCGACAGCAGGTTTACATCATTGATCTCTGATCGAACAATCTCTCGAATGCTCGACATCAACCCATTCATTCGCATTTCGTTGAGATGTACTACAGATACCTTGGGGATCGTCATCATCATTGGTGATTTCCCTCGCATTTGTTAACGGTTCACATCATTGACCGGTAATCAAATGGTTTCTACCATGTTCGACTTCAACACCTTGTAATCACATGGCTAGATTCGTATCATTTGCGATTGAGTAGAAGACCCTGGATGCACCTTTGTACTTTGATTGCGTCCAGGTTGCGATGGAGATGCCCTTTGTATTGTCACACAAATCCACTTTTGTATTGGTCGTGGCTGTGTCATTACTGTATCATGGATCTACGCTTGTTCATAGTAGCCATGATTTGTCTACAGTCTATATCATCTTAGTACTCATGGATCTGTAATGTATTGGTCGGCAACCATGCTTGGAGTCAATTGTTTTTGAGCATGGGGATGACCACCTCAATGGTATATCTGACATTTTGTTTCTGTTTCAGCTCCTTGTTGCTCTCCTCGATGCTATCTCCGCACAGTATTCGTAAAGTCTTTTGGCCATCAGTCCCTTCTGACCTCACACTTTAGGGGGCATCTGTTATACCTCCATATTTCACAGTGTCACATCTTCACCATAAAAATAGTTGATGACACTTCCCCTACTGCTTAAAACACCCAGAAGAGAAAAATGATGAATGATCCTTGAAGACAAACCTGTCCTGTCAAGAATCAACCCGGCTGAGACTTCATATACCTACACTACCGCACCTTGCTCAAGCTTAAGGGAGCGGTAGTCCACACTACCACGCTATGATCCTTCTCTGCCACACGGTACTACCGTGCTATGCTGTGTTGAAAGGGCGCGGTACTCCTTTTTTAGCCTTTTTGCCATGGCTTGTGGAATCTTGATCTTCGAGAGAGTTTTGAGGATTAGCATCTCTGATTCAATCCTAACTCAATTTCTCAGATTAGTGGGCCTGATCCACTAAATACTCCCAAGATCCATCTTTCTCTCTTGTTGGTTAACCCTACTACACACTATAAGAGAGAGGCCTTCCATGAACAAAGGGGAGGACTCTTGGAGACATCAAACCTATGATATTGAATCTTTGTGGAGATAGATAGAAGAGAAAGCACTTGGATCTGGGAGTTGGGTTGGACATCAAGCAGCCATTGTAAGTGACTTCAAGTTGATAATAAAACATAACTTGTCTTGTTTCCCAAATCATGTATGTTGATCTTGTTTCAATCATATGATTTGTTTCTACTATATATTTAGATTCTAACTCATATTTCAAGCTGCTAGAAGATCATATATGCTTGTATCTTGGTTTCGTTCTGACAGGTTTATTCGCGAGGACTTGGAAATTGGAGCAACAACTAGGACAAACAATCAAATCAAAGTTTAGTTAGATATCTTCCGTTTCTTTCAACAATATAATCTTGAGATGTTTGTTTAGATCTAGGAATTCAAGGTAGCATTTGTTATCTTTTTGTCTTAGTTTAGAGTCAGTTAAGTCTACTTTAACCTGAGAGAGTTTCTACCTATCCGTAGGGAGAAATATCTACAACAGATGCATATGTGAGGATGCCATGTAATCTTTGAGATCTTTTTCATATTAATGGAATATGCAACCCTACCCGTGGACGTATATCTGGTGTATTATTTTCATTGTTATCTTTATGTTCTTATTTATGTTGATGTTATTAATTGCTTAGATAGGTAAGCTAGTTTAGCTAGATCTATACTTCTGACATGGTATTAGAGCGAGTTGATACGATCTAACAACTTCTATAGCTTTCAATCAATAACTATTATCATCTGGGCATTGTTTATTTTGTAGATTTTCTTTCTATTTGGTATCCATTAGGCTTCTCTTCAGATCTGGGCATGTTTCTGCAGTTTTTTACTTCTAACCCTCACCTTGTTGTGTAGATTTTTGCAGAAAATTTTCAAGCGTCTCTTGATGTTTATTTGCATATCTATATGATTTTTGGATTCTCCTTAAGGAGATCTATCTTCTGGTTTTCAGATCGACAGTTTTCGTCCAAGTTTGGTAGATTTTTTGTAGGTTTCCGTCTTCGGCATAATCGACATTGTTTTCGGCCTAAAACTGGACATTTGCGACTTTCTCTTCGCAGATAGCATGAGTAACTGCGACTTGCCCTACTGCGAACCCGCGAATATACTGCAGACCCACGACTTCTAGTGTACAGACCCGCATGTGCTACGGGATACTCGCGTCTGCTCTAACTGTAAACTCGCATTTACTTCAGTATACTCGCTACCCTCCTGTGCAGAGACCCGTGAGTGCTTCAGCATAACTGCGACTTTACTGTACAGAAACCTGCGAGTACCAGATCAGAACCGCGACTTTCACCTTTACAGACCCGTGCACCCGTGGCTGACTCTACTGTAAAACCGTGAGTAACCGTGACTTCTCTGTGCAGAACCCGTGAGTACATGTGAGTTTACTATGGCAGACCCGTGAGTGACTTTATTTGGCACCTTTTCTAAGGGTTGTAGGTAAAGTTTATGTTTTTTACTGTGTTTTTTCAGACCTTGGAAAAGTTACATCTCTTATCTTGAAATTCTTGTCATAAGCTTCTTGATCTCTTTGCATTAGTTTTTTGTTCTGATTCATCATATTTATAAAGGTTGTCTTGTTCTTATGTCTCTAACCTTCTTTATGTGGAAGATGTTTTGACATTTTCAGGGGCATGGATCTCTAGTATGGTAATGGTGACATACCTATGCTTAGGATTTAGTTGTTTCATGACTATATTTTCATATCTATAAGTGATATTCTAAAATGGTCTCACTCTTCTAATCATGATAATGAAGCTTCAATACATGTTATCTTGTGATCATTATTTGATTTATTTATATGCTATTGCTGACCTTTGTGTAAAAGCAATTTCAGTGTTTTTTTTATAAACAATATCTTTATGATCATTAATGCTCTTGCTAATTGATTTCATGAGTAAAGTCATTTTTTTGAATCTATGTGATATCATATTTTTTGGCTTGTCATAAGTTCTTTAATTGGGATATAGTTTCTTTTTCATGTATTGCAGAGATTGTATCTAGTTCCTGTGTTGTTTGTGTCTAACATTCCTATATGGAAGCGTTGACATTTCCAGGGCATTTCATCTCTTGCATATTTACATAGTGTTAACAAGAAATGAACCCATGATTAAAACCATTAGTGACTTGTCATTTCATAATTTTTTATAAGTGATATCATGAGTTAATCATAATTTGTTGTATGTTGATCATATTAAACATTTTGAGTTATTTTCATATATATCATGTCATGTTTATTTCGACCATCTTTTACTCAATATTTATATGGCTTTGAGCAATCTTATAATCTTGAAGTATTTGTCATGAGCACATTGTTCTTGTTGCAATGGGATTTCTATTCTTATGATTATAGAGGTTATCTTGTTCCTACTTGTCTCTAACGTTCCTATATGGAAGCATTGACATGTGTTTCTTGTCTCTAACATTCATATATGGAAGCATTGACATTTTCAGGGCATTCATCTCTTGCATATTAACATAATGCTAATAAGAAATGCACCTATGCTTAAGATTAGTTGCTTGATGACTAAATTTTTTCATATATTTAAGTGAAATCTGGGCTCATTATTCTATCTTGGTATCTATTATGCTCACTCATGTTTATGCTCCTCTATCTTTTATATCATGTCATATCCTTTATGATAATCTTTTGCTCAAATTTATATGGTCTTCCGTAGAAGCGACATCATTTATTTATATGTTCTTGAGCAATGCCATTTTATCATATCTTATGTCTTTTGGGCTTATCATGTTTTTTATATGCTTTATTGTTGGAAGTTCCTTTGTGGAGATTCGTTATCCATGTTGTGGGATAGCTTGCTTCTGTTATTCCTTCCTTGTTTAAGCATATGATGGTTGCATATCTCTGGGTTTTTCAACATGGTTCCTCTTAAGAAGGAATGTAATGTTGAATTTTATCATGTTCTATCATATTTAAGTAATGTTGTATGATGGACATCCATCTTCTACTGTTAAAGTCATCATGTTCATCTGTATGATATCATTTTCAATGTATAGACCATTGGGGTCTTGTTTCTTCAATGTTTGAGGTCTTCTACAGATATTTATATTGCACCTTGATTGGAAGAATGTCTATTATCCGCATGTATATTGGCCATCTGGGTATTTTGTACACTGTTTTGGTGTTCTTAGCCACATGTTCTGTTGTATCAGTCGTTAGAAGGTATCTGTACCTTCTTTGTGTGGATGTTATATCAGAGTTCTTCAGCTATCAGTTATGGTTGTGATGGTTCTTGTGGTGATCTAGGCATATTGCGGATTTAGTAGCCATGACAGCTTCTCTTTAGCTATGGGCACCTTGTTGTTGGATTGCATCACATGTTCTCGGCATTTTACTGTTGGATCTAGTAGCCATAAATGATTATCTTTAGATCCGGGCATCTTGTTGTTGGTATTTCATCGTACAACCTGGTTCATGTGCAATTTCATGATTCAATGAGAAGCGGTTGTTCTTCATCAAATCCATGAGGTGAAGAGTTTTTTATTAGCATCTTATGGAGCATTCTGGAAGTTGTCATCAAGGGGGATGTTGGTGTGTTTCCACCTTCCTTCCATTTGTATTCTTTGTCCCAGTCATCATTAAGGGGGAGTGTTAGAATATGTAATGATGATGTATGTGATATATTGGTAAAATATCAATTAAAGGCATAAAATAACTCTAATGTTATAAAATAGAGTTATCCCACATGCATCATTGTAATTATATCATTTGTAACCATTCTCTTTATAAAGAGGAGGAAATTCTTTTATCCCACATGTGTTATGGGATGTATTGTAATTCAAACCTCTTAGTATATAAGAGAGGTGAAGGAGACCCTCTTGGGTATGTGTTGATTGTAATTCATCACACATCACATGTTGTGTATGTCATTTGTACACACATTGTATGATGGAGCTTGATGTGATGCATATGTGAGGGTGCCATGTAATCTTTGAGATATTTTTCATATTAATGGAAGATGCAACCCTTCCCGTGGATGTATCCCAATTGGGTGAACCACGTATATCTGGTGTATTATTTTTCTTGTTCTCTTTATGTTCTTATTTATGTTAATATGTTATTGATTGCTTAGATAGATAAGCTAGTTTAGCTAGATCTGTAGTTCTGACATGGTATCAGAGCGAGTTGCTATGATCTAGCACCTTCTATAGCTTTCAATCAATAACTATTATCATCTAGGCATTCATCTCTTGCATATTAACATAATGCTAATACGAAATGCACCTATGCTTAAGATTAGTTGCTTGATGACTAAATTTTTTCATATATTTAAGTAAAATATTGGCTCATTATTCTATCTTGGTATCTATTATGCTCACTCATGTTTATGCTCCTCTATCTTTTATATCATGTCATATCCTTTTTGATAATCTTTTGCTCAAATTTATATGGTCTTGCATAGAAGCGACATCATTTATTTATATGTTCTTGAGCAATGCCATTTTATCATATCTTATGTCTTTTGGGCTTATCATGTTTTTTATATGCTTTATTGTTGGAAGTTCCTTTGTGTAGATTCGTTATCCATGCTGTGGGATAGCTTGCTTCTGTTATTCCTTGTTTAAGCATATGATGGTTGTGGATCTCTGGTTTTTCAACATTGTTCCTCTTAAGAAGGACTGTAATGTTGAATTTTATCATTTTCTATCATATTTCAGTAATGTTGTATGATGGACATCCATATTCTACTGTTAAGGTCATGATGTTCATCTGTATGATGTCATTTTAGATGTATAGACCATTGGGGTCTTGTTTCTTCGATGTTTGAGGTCTTCAACAGTTATTTATATTGCACCTTGATTGGAAGAATTTCTTCTATCCACATCTATATTGGCCATCTGGGTATTTTGTACACTATTGTGGTGTTCTTAGCCACATGTTCTGTTGTATCAACCATCAGAAGGTATTTGTACACTGGTGTGGATGTTATATCATAGTTCTTTAGCTATAAGTTACGGTTGTGATGATTCTTGTGGTGATGTAGGCATCTTGTTGTTGGATTGCGTCACATGTTCTCAACATTTTACTGTTGGATCTATTAGCCATAAAGGATTCTCTTTAGATCTGGGCATCTTGTTGTTGGTATTTCATCGTACAACTTGGTTCATGTGCAATTTCACGATTCAGTGAGAAGCGGTTGTTCTTCATAAAATCCATGAGGTGAAGTATTTTTTATTCGCATCTTATGGAGCATTCTGGAAGTTGCCATCAAGGGGGATGTTGGTGTGTTTCCACCTTCCTTCCATTTGTATTCTTTCTCCCAGTCATCATTAAGGGGGAGTGTTAGAATATGTAATGATGACTTATGTGATATATTAGTAAAATATCAATTAAAAGCATAAAATAACTATAATGTTATAAAATAGAGTTATCCCACATGCATCATTGTAATTATATCCTTTGTAACCATTCTCTATATAAAGAGGAGGAAATTCACTTATCCCACATGTGTTATGGGATGTATTGCAATCCAAACTCTTGGTATATAAGAGAGGTGAAGGAGACCCTTTTGGGTATGTGTTGATTGTAATTCATCACAAATCACATGTTGTGTATGTCATTTGTACACACATTGTATGATGGAGCTTGATGTGATGCTTATGCAAGGATGCCATGCAATATTTGAGATATTTTTCATATTAATGGAAGATGCAACCCTTCCCATGGACGTAGCCCAATTGGGTGAACCACGTATATCTGGTGTATTCTTTTCCTTGTTCTCTTTATGTTCTCATTTATGTTGATATGTTATTTATTGCTTAGATAGGTAAGCTAGTTTAGCTAGATCTATAGTTCTGACAATCATCACTACCAACAAAAAAATCTGAAAAACAGAAACTGAAATTATCCCAAAAGTAACAAAAGCACCTCCAGGCACACCACTGAAAAATAAAAGCTCAAATTCTCCCAAAAGTAACAAAAGCAACTCCAGGCACACCACAAATGCTAACTACTCAACCCTAAACCCATCCCAAGTACCATATCAGAAAGTAGAAATAAAATCTTCAGGCCCTTTAGAGGACCCAAACATCTAAGCATAAAAAAATTTCCTTCTTCAAGCTCCAAACCTTTTTTTGAGAGAAAGTTAGCATCAAAGTTAAATTCCCTGTAAACATGTTGAGCCTCTAGGAACTCAAAGTCTGAGCTTAAACTTATGATCTTTTGCTTCAAATTTTCTAGAGAGGAAATATGCAAATTACATCTAAAAGAAAACCAGTCAACAATAAATTTTGAGTCCCCCACAATCTATAATCTACTCACCTTGTAACATACCCAATTAAAAATTTAGGCACATTAGCTCCAACTTTCCAATAGAGGGTAAATTGATCCCCAATTTTTCCCAAACAGTGGCTTTATTATGTTTACCGAAATATGAATACTATGGTGCAGCCCGAAATGTATGTTTTCAAACCGCTATAATGTGTTAAATCAGATCCATGATCCAATACTTAGGGATATCAACCCCAATGCAACCCCAGAGAATCACTGGATTCAAAACTAGGAGCATTAGTTCAAATTTGACCACACTGAACATGGGACTTCCAACTCTTCCCAAACACCTCCTAAAAGACTCGAATATGACCCAAATAGATTCAAATGGACCCAAACACTCCCATTCTGACCACTAATATACTTCAGGGTAATTTTATGGAAGCTTTGAACACTTTACACAAACATTTATAACTAAGGGTGCGTTAGCATAATTGTACAGGTTGATCGACCAGTAAAATGATCATAACTTGGGCATATAGAAACCTTTTTGGATGAAATAAAAAAAAATTCCTACTGTAAACGACGCTCTTGATGCAATGGAATAGGTTTTAGAACCCAAAAACACTCAGAAGTGGTCAAACCAAAAACTAAATTTCGGCCCCCAAAACCCTAGTGCAATATTGTAAACATACACAACTGTAAAACTCCAAAACGGACACTAAAAGCTTCCAAATACACTTATTTCAATCCAAATAGGTTACTAACAGATATCATAGGTTCATATGAATGTTTCAGACCCATACACCAAGTTTACATAACCATACAAAAACATGTTTAGTCATAGATTAACCATTTACTCATAGATCAACCCGTGCTTGAAACATTGTACAACATAAGAGGAAAACATTGTGATTTTTATTATGAGTGGGAAATTTTATGAGAGTACATCTATGGATTCAACATAATCTTGAAATAAATATAAATATATACTACAAAGAGAGTAGAAATGGCTGCTACAGAACCACAGAGAAAGGAGGAAGAATTGTTACTCCAAATGAGTGATTTCCTTCCACTGTTGCGCCCTCCACAAGAATATTTTGAGCCCAAATCAGAGATATGACTCCTCCAATGAAACCTCCATAAAATATTAGTGATAATCATCCATTCGAATAGACTTCATGAAGTTTGGATAGCCACAATTGCACCCTCCTCAAGTAGAAACCACCACAAAAAATACACTCTCGGAAACAACACAATCCACACTTATACTAAATGGAACTTGAACACACCATCAAGAATTCGACCCCATTACTATAGATGAACATAAAAATCTGAAATATTCTCTATAGATAATTCTGAAGGTGACTTCTCCTCTCAATAATCAACTACAATGAAGCTCAGTGAAGAGATAAGGGTGATCTCCTCCTCTGTACTAGCTAGGGTGAAATATTTCATCACCGAAACTAGTTCACAATTGCAAGGGGAACATCTACCAAGATATAAAGGGGCTCATCTCCCAATCCATGAAAGCCACAAGAGCTCTCCTATTCAAAATCAAATGTCCAAAATCTCTTTCGCAAGAGGCTTGCATCCTTTTTATAGACTCCATTGAGCCCTTTCCCACCCATTCTAGATTTTTCTCATAAAATATTTAATAAAATATTAATAAATGTTATTTACATGAGAGAATGGGTACTTAGAACACATTTACATCCTTTCCTAATATTATTTGACCCAATATTACTTTACCTCACTTGGAAATTCGAATTAGCTATACATAGTCAATTTTTGGGGAAGTTACACCTTCATGTGGGTCCACCTTCACCTCTAGCACCCTCTTGGCTAAAACTAGGACCTACAACATTTCATATGGTGTCATAAGGTGTCATAGGACCTGATTCTTGTCATAAGTTGTCATAAGATTGTCATAGATGTCATAGATTGTCATAGATTTGTTATTTTTAGCTTGAGGAGTTACAACTCATGAGATGCATCTTCATGAAACTTCTTGAGAGTTACAAATTATAATTTCTTCCTTCATGATGTCTTATTCCACATTAGAATTCAAATTTGGGGGAATTACAACTCATTTGGGGCCCAACTCAACCTCCTTATGCACCCTCCTTGCCCAATTTTGCCTAATGTTGCATCATTTCACAATTTGGACATCAAACTATACAAATATTTCACCCACATCCCCACCTTGATAATTTTTCGTGATTTTACCAAGTGACTTAGTCCATTGCATCCCCTAGTCCATAGAAAAATTTGGGGACATGACAGTCCTCCCCACCCAAGATTGTTTGTCCTCAAGCAATTTAAACAAGGGAGTGGTAATGCTCCTTCTTTTTCCCCAACGTATGCTCATTGATTTTATGCTTCCTTCCTTAGTGATGATTGTTCATAAGGCTACAATTTCAAATGGAACCAGTCATCAACTCTATATCCCACAATCTGAACCACATTAAGGCTGAAAATGTTGTCATGGCTCCAAACCAATCGAAAGGAGGTGTAGTTTACTCTGCTCAAAGTATGGCCATGCAAGGTACTGACATAGGAAAACTCCTTACCAATGCCAATAAAAAGAGTAAATCTATACTGCAACCACTCAAGCAAATCCCCACTCAACTAATCTACTAAGAATCTCATCTTGTGAAATCCAAGACTGCCTCTCACCTCTGTGCTTGCTGCTGGAAATATGCCCAACACTATAACTCCAAGATCGCCAACTAATCTAAAAAATGAACCACCATACTGTCATTGTGCCACTCTGATCATAACCATCCCACTACCATACTCTTTATGCATCCTCCTCTTCTGGATCTCCAGACTGAATAATCTCTAAGATATGACTCTACCACCATGGATAATGGTCTGCATAGGAATCCAAGTGAAATATGTCATCCTCTTGCCATCCTCAAATCTAAATGTTGGAAAAGGAAGTCTTCCCTGATCACTAGTCATGACTCTTAGCTACTCATAAAATATAATCATCCCCTCAAGAGATATCTCCATATCCTCTACTATCCTATCCACAACCCAGCTAAAACCACTGAGTCCAACAAAGATCCTAAGGTCCCAAATGAGCCTAATAAAGGCAGAGTGTCTACTGCATCCACCTCTGCACTGCATAGTATCCACAAAAAGAGCCTCCTATAGTCTCCCAAGCCACATAGTAGGAAAACATTGTATTCCTCCATCATAAGGTATCCCACCTTGGAAACTAATCCACTACTCCACATGGATAGGATCCTGACACAGATGGCTGACTCTACCTCCTATTCCAATTGCTAAATTGTTGAACCAAAGTAATACCAGGATCACACTGTTTATGTTGTGCCCCTCCTATCAATACTGTCATTTGGATCAATCTACCACTTTGAAGGATGCTAGGATCCCACCACCAGATTGGAAGTTCATCACTCCCAATGCTCATTTGAACCTATGTGAGCCTCTCTAACAGAACATGAAGCTCCTCTTGTGCACCATGCACACTGGTCTTTTGGCTCACATCACTGTCACCTGTCCCATCCAACCAACTCAGGTGAAAATCCCATGTCTTTCCATGAATGATGAAGGCATAAAAAAACAACCATATATGCCTCTGCTTCTGCTCACAAGACTAGAAAGGAACTAGTGTGCCAAACAACCCTCTACTAATGCAAGGTGAACTCAATCTCCCTTAAGTATCCATCTTTGTTATGGACCTATCTACCCAATCTAGGTATGCATGTACTCCTCTGTTGGTTGGTCCATAAAAAGAGTACACATCTACCTCCACCATGACTAAGTCTCTCTCCCATAGAGGAAGCTCATGATCCTCCTGATGTAAAACAAGTACTTGGTCAACATTCTCCATGTAAATTCTCTCCTCAAGTACCTACAAATATGAATGCTCCTCATGTGGAACCATCACAAGTGGTCCCTCCATCAACCCAATATTGTCACCAACCTTCTCCCTGTTATGCTAAACTTTTGCATATTCTTCCATTGGAAGGGATAATGGTTGAAGATGGATTTATTTTTGCTTCCTTGTTTGGGCTGCCAACAAAATTGCCTTCATAACTCTTCGAAAAAACTCATTTCCCAAGTATTGCGTCTCATTCACATTTTCTAATGGCTGATATACAAAATTAGAATGCTTGTGGCATGAATCCACAACACATTCTCCCTTTTCATATTCCAATTCTAGAATGTCAAAATTATAAATCTCTACAATTTCGTCCTTCCACATGGAATGACTTCTATCTCATGATGGTGCAAGGAAATAGGATTAATGGAAAAATCAGAATTGTTAACATCCCTTGGTGTTATGTTTCCATCCTTTGGGCAGTTGACATTAGCTTCATGGTTAAGCTCTAATGGGGAATGGAAGTCTGATTTTTGTTCTTCCTTCAAATTTGATCCAAGAGATATTTCTCCACTACCATCCTCATTTTCATTTGCAGGCTGAATAATGACCATGGATTCACTTCTTCCTGAACCAATCTTATATGAGGAACCCTTGGTTTCTGTCCTTGTAGAGGTACCAAACATCCTTTCCATAATTGGATATGTTGAGCATTCTGGTAGCAAGGCTTTGCACTGCTGCAAATTATGCTCTATCTCTCGATATTCCTGGTCAAATTTCTTTGACATCTTCTCATGGTCCTTCCTTGACTTCTCCCATTCGAGTTTCTCCTCCTCTATGGCCAAGACATGACGAAAATGGGGTAACATTCCGCCCTCTATAAGACTAGCCATTGAAGAAATTTCCTCTTTAACACTGTACATGCTGTCACAAAAGGAATCATCCAACTCATTTGGATTATTCCAAACTCCGTCCATTGTTTCATCTCTTTCATTGTCATCCACCAAAGAATTGAAACCATCTTTAGAAAATGATTCTTCCCATGTTAAGCTCTCCTCCATCTCCCATGCAACTGGTTCAAACCTCATGTCTGCAACCCTTCTTCAAGGTTTTCTCACCAAGGTTCCCCTTTAGTTCCCACATTTGTCGAAGAACATGCTCCAATACCATTGTAACATACCCAATAAAAAATTTAGGCACATTAACTCCAACTTTCCAATAGAGGGTAAATTGATCCCCAATTTTTCCCAAACAATGCCTTTATTATGTTTATCGAAATATGAATAATATGGTGCAGCCCACAATGTATTTGTCCAAACCACTCTAATGTGCTCAATTAGATCCCCGATCCAATACTCAGAGATATCAACCCCAATGCAATCCTAGAGAATCACTGGATTCAAAACTAGGAGCATTATTTCAAATTTGACCACACGAAACATGTGACTTCCAACTCTCCCAAACACCTCCTAATAGACTCGAATATGAACCACGCATCTTCAAATGGACCCAAACACTCCCAGTCTGAATAGTAATAGAATTCAGAGGACTTTTATGGAAGCTTTGAACACTTTACACAATATTTATAACTCAGGGTGCGTTAACATAATTTTATAGGTTGATCGACCAATAAAATGATCATAACTTGGGCATACATAAACCTTTTTGGATGAAATAAAAAGTGTTTCCTACTGGAAATGACACTCCCAAAGCATCGGAATAGCTTTCAAAACCCAAAAACACTCATAAATGGTCAAACCAAAACTAACTTTCAGCCCCCAAAACCTCAGTGCAATATTATAAACATACACAATTGTAAAACTCCAAAATGGGCACTAAAAGCTTCCAAATACACTCAATTCAATCCAAATAGGTTACTAAAAGATATCATAGGTTCATATGAATGTTTCAGACCCATACACCAAGTTTACACAACCATACAAAAACATATTTACTCATGGATTAACCATTTACTCATAGATCAACCCATGCTTGAAACATTGTACAACATAAGAGGAAAACATTGTGATTTTTATTATGAGTGGGAAATTTTACGAGAGTACATAAATGAATTTTACATAATATAAAAATACAAAGAAAAAATTGCTACAAAGGGAGTAGAAATGGTTGCTACATAACCACATAGAAAGGAGGAAGAATTACTACTCCAAATGAGTGATTTCCTTCAACTGTTGCGCCCTCCACAAACAAGATTTCAAACCAAAATCAGAGATACGAATCCTCTAGTGTTCCCTCAATCAAATATCAGTGATACTCATCCATTTGAATAGCCTTCATGAAGTTTGTATAGCCACAACTGCACCCTCCTCAAGTAGAAACCACCATATACACTACACTCCCGAAAACACCACAATCCACACTTCTACTGAATGGAACTTGAACACACCATCAAGAATTCAACCCCACTATTGTAGATGAACATAAACATATTAAATATTCTATATAGAGAAATTTGAAGGTGACTTATCCTCTCAATAATCAACTACATTGAAGCTTAGTGAATAGATCAGGGTGATCTCCTCCTCTTTACTAGCTAGGGTGAAATCTTTCATCACCGAAATTAGTTCACAATTGCAAGGGGAACATCTCCAAAAATAGAAAGGGGCTCATATCCCAAGACATGAAAGACACAAGAGCTCTCCTATTCAAAATCAAGATGTCTAAAAGCCCTTTCACAAGAGGCCTGCATCCTTTTTATAGACTCCATTGAGCCCTTTCACACTCATTCTAGAACTCTCTCATAAAATATTTAATAAAATATTAATAAATGTTATTTTCATGAGAGAATGGGGCCTTATAACACATTTACATCCTTTCCTAATGTTATTTGACCCAATATTACTTTACCTCACTTGGAAATTCGAATTAGCTATGCATAGTCAAATTTTGGGGAAGTTACACCTTCATGTGGGCCCACCTTCACCTCTAGCGCCCTCTTTGGCTAAAAATAGGACCTGCAACAACATGTAATATGGTGTCTCAAGGTGTCATAAGTTGTCATAGGACCTGATTCTTGTCATAAGTTGTCATATATGTCATAAATTGTCATAGATTTTCTATTTTTATCCTGGGGAGTTACAACTCATGAGATGCCTCTTCATGAAACTTCTTGGGAGTTACAAATTTGAATTTATGCCTTCATGATGTCTTCTTCCACCTTTGAATTCAAATTTGGGGGAATTACAACTCATGTGGGGCCCAACCCAACCTCCTTATGCGCCCTCCTTGTCCAATTTTTCCTAATGTTGCATCATTTCACAATTTGGACATCAAACTATACAAATATTTGACCCACATCACCACCTTAATAATTTTTCATGATTTTACCAAGTGACTTAGGCCATTGCATCCCCTAGTACAATGGAGTGGTCCATAGAACAAATTTGGGGACATGACACACCTACTGAAATCTAGCAAAAAACAATAGGCTTCACTAAGCCAAAAGTTCTCTTCTAGAATTAATACCATGACCACACTTCATTTTCACTTTAAACACAATAGAGTTTGAAATCTTCAAGACCACATCAACACCAAACTTTGGAATAGTATTTAAGCTATTCTAGTAATATTGTTTTTTTCTTCGTAAGTATCCATGGGGATTTGAACTTGTGACATTCCATTTACAACTTCTCATCTCAATTACTCATTACCAATTGCTTTACCCCCTTGAGGGTGGCAATAGCATTGATTTTACATAAGATTTGCTTTGATATTTTATTTGTTTAAACTAAAAATTAATAATCTTCAACATTAAACTAATCTATAAAGAATTGAGTTGAAAGGATTGCACTTTTGAATACATATAGTAGTTTGATACTACTTATTAGGGTTCACTTTTCGGCATTTATGTAATGTTAGGTGTACTTATTTCTTCCGCGTGAGGTTGATTATACGACTCAATTTGTTCATTAATTCACATCCAAAACCTTCAATGAGTTCACTATTTCATAGTTTATAAGGGACAATGTATGGAAATGTTGCAATTTGTCTGAATTTGTGTATTGTGCCATTGTATTGCTTGGGGTTCTTGCCTGTGGTTTTGGTTTCGGTCGGAATACCTCTTAGACCTAATGTTTGTTAGTGTGAACTTGTTACTATGTTAGGTTGTTTCAACGATGAGGGTTTTCCGACTACATTTGGCTATGGTCTTTGTTTAGAAACATGATTTTTCTTAACAATAAATGGCCAACAATTATGTATGATCTCCTTGCTCACATATAGGCAAGATTTACTTTTTCCTTGCTCTTGTTTTCAATATCAAAATTTTGTTTTCTTGTGTGCTAAGCCAATTTCAATTAGTGGTGAATTTAGTATTTCTCATCGTTAAACTTAAGACCGCTCAGCTTAGTTTAGACTGAATTAGTTTAGTCTTCATTATTCACTTTTGCTCGAAGTTATATGTCACCTTTAGCTTATTGAGTTTATATGTGGATTTTTTTGGGGTTCTAGCTATACTTTCAATATATAATTTCTCTATAAATACAAACTAGCTATGGGTGAATTCCCTTACGAGATTCATAGAATTCTTATCTATGTATATATGTTTTACTTTTAGGTTTAAGAGTTAGAGATATGCTTCATAATATAAGGTTTTAATCAGGGTTTTTACCTAGGTCAGCCTTGTATTCTTATACTATAATTCACATATCAAAATTACTAAGTGAAACAATGTTTCGTCTAGACCTTCAACAATGATTATTAGCTTGAAGATTGATAAAACCTAACTCATACAAAGCTCCAAAATTCATACACAACCAAGATAAGTTTTATTCTACTTGATTTATTTAAGTTATTTCCTTACTATGTTTCTCCTTAGCATTACCACGATTTAACTTGTGGTTGGTTTATATTCAGGTGTGCGAGTTGCCAACTAGTGTTTCCTTTTTGGTTAGGTAATTCCCCTACATTTATGTTTATTTTAGCTTCCACACTTATAACAAGAGATATTAATTCTTGGTTTTTGTTAACAAATAGGTCATACCCTATTTTAAAGGAAATGTAAATCTAGGTTTGTTTCGTCGTTCGACCTTCACTAACCAACACTAGGAGGACTTCGCACTCCTCATCTCGGATGGAAAAATTAGCAAGTTGTTTTCAGTTAATAGATTTAGGTTTAGGGTTCGAGCATCGAGATCATTTCTGTAAACATATTTTAGATTGGGTAGAGGGTTTTCCCCTCATACCTGGATTAAGTGTTCAATATAAAGTTTCGTTGTAACAAAGATGTAAATTGTTGAGTACAATAGAACCCTGTTTTAGGGAATAATTTTAAATGAATTATTTCTTAGTTAATCTTTGTATTGAGGTGTTCTCATTAAAATTCATGTATAGCCATATTATTTCTCTTTTAGTACTGTGAAGTGGTTGTAGAGTAGCATTTATAGAATCGATAAAATGAAAGATTGAAATTGTTATATATGAATATACATTATGTTTAAAGCAAGAATTCTACTTATTTATAGTGTAAACTAGATAATAGTATACTTAATAAATGACTACTTTATCTTTCATATTTACACTTAGAGTAATATCTTGTGTTATATTTTAAATCACTTATTAATAGTCCAACCATACTCTATCTCTTTTAGATATTCTTTTTTTTAACAGAAACAATTAGAGGGATTGTATTAAGAAGAACTTAGGACTAGCCGAAGCAAGAGGAGTACAAAAAATGAGGGATTTCGATGACCTAGCACGGTGCTATCAGCCTCATACTAGCAGTCCTAGGAGACAAATCCCAATTATTTATCGAAAATTTTCTTTTGAAACTTAAAATTTTGGCTAACAAGTGTATATCCGGACAAATTGGGAACATAGCAATACACAGAAACAATACATTAAAACTTGCTTGGTTGAGAAGCTAAGATCCCTTTAAATAGGGGGTCCAACCAACTTTCATAACCCAACATGATATTTCTCTTTGCTCCCCTTTTTCACCTATGTTGGTTCTTCTTTCTCTTGTGAGGGGAGGAGAGGGGCAAGAGACATCTAAGTTTTTTGGGGAGTGAACTTGTTGATGCCTCGAAAATCGTAGCATCAATCAGTTAGGGATTCTCCCCAGTAAGCAATCCAAATCAGATCGCTCACCGTTTGGTGTGGGGAATCCATCCGGTTAACGGTTCCGGCTATCGTGTGAGGTTTAAAGATTTGTTTATTTTACAAATTGCGGCCTGATCCACCGTTTATATACTTTGTATTTAATATGATATGCATGTGCCCTAGCCTAAATGCATGCGTTAAACGAATCTGTTCTAAGCTAAATAAAACTAAATTAACCTATCCTTGCAAGGAGAAACACTTAAAATCATGAGTAATAAACTGAAAGTAACCTTTACTGGTCAAAATAGATAGCCATTAAATCCCGGAAAAGCATTTTCAACAAAATATAGATGATATCAAAGATAGCTCTGATTATATTAAAACATTCCATCACTCATAATGTAGAGAAATTTTGCTAAGAAGTAGAATCATTCACAACAGAGAATTAATTCACATAAGCCAGGAAAGATCTCACTGAATGTATATAGAAACTGTCGAAATAGTTCGACAAATATTCATCACAAACTCAAAGCAAAACAATGCACTAGCTTCCACAGGTCCAAATTGTTTCTCAATTCATGTAGCTGAAGTAGTTCATATACACAAGAAGAAATTCTTTAACCTGCCAAAAGTCCTATTCATGTCTCTAAACTGGCTATATATAGCTTTCCAAAATGCTCCATGAGATGCCACCTATACCCTAACCGTTTACATTCTCTTAATTTGTCTTGTAGTGCTGATATTACAAAACAGGAGAAATATCCCAATTAACTTTACAAAAAAGAACCGGAGTTAAAACCCAAATGTCTTTTTAATAATTCAAAGGTATACACATAAAATAGAAACCAAAGAGGCACACTAGCTCTCATTAGTCAGACGTTAGCAAATACGAGCTATACTTGGGCTGGCTGTTTTGTCGACTTGGGCGCTTCTTCTAAAATTAATGCTACTACAGCAACTGGAACACTTTCTGAGGTCGAAGCTTGGTTGGATGCCAGTGCCTTGTCTACCTCCGCTATGTAATTTCCCCACTGATTTGCTTCCTTTAAAATATTGAATCCAACTAAGGGAATCATAAATCTGAGAGACACTTCTTGCTTGGCAAGCTCCTCGGCTAGGATAATCATTTCTACCACAGTAGCTCGGAGACTTTCTTCTAGCAAGTGTTTATGAACGGCAGCCTGGCTGATAAATTGGTGCAGGTCTTCTGTGGTCAAGATGTTCAGCATCTGTGCATATTCGCTTTCTGCCTTGAGCCCCTCATTCAGGTCAGATAAACGTTGTTCTCTATCTAGGAATTCTTCTATCCTCTGGGGCACGACCATCTGACAAATTTCCTGTGTCTTCCGTATCTTAGAATACAAATTCTTACACCGTTCATAAGTAGCTAGTGTTACAGTGGCCAGTTTTACTCCACAATCCTTAGAATAATCCAAGGTACGCACATCTTCTCTGTATTCAACAACAGAATTAAGGGGAAGAGTTGCCGGGAACTCTGATTTCCCTTCTCTCCACTCAATGTGTTTCTTAACCTCTCCACTGATGCGTGCATGCTTCCTCCTGACCCTGGTGGCTTCGACATTGATTTCCTTTACCTTGGACATTATTGCCTTTAATTTGTATATTTCCTCTGATAGAAGTTCTTGGAAGCCGTAGGTCCTTCTTATTATCTCACAGGCTTGCTCGTGGAAGGGGCTAATGTCTCCCATTTTGTTGTTTGCTAGTTCCAATTTCCGTTCTAACAATTCGTTGCCTTCTTGCAACTTTTCCATGTGTTCCTTCAGGTCATCGATCTGCTGAACATTGTCAAAATTCTCCGATTCAAGCTTCAGGTTTTTATCTTCAAGTTCTCCCTTTTCTACCTCTAAAACCCTTACTTGCATTGCCAAAGCTCTCCTACCAGATTCCAACTGTTGAAGCGTTTCATTTAATTCTTCCTTTTGAGATGTGAGAGCATCATTCTTTTCAATCATCAAATTTGTATAATTTTGCTCTTTGACTAATGCCTCCTGCAACTGATGGGCTCTCTCTTTCTCTAGACTCAATTTATTCCCTAGTATGTTGACATTGTCTGTAGTTGCTGTAACTGTGGCTACAGAGATGGATGCTAGGAGTCTAGCAGCCTCCTCTGTGTTCTGCATGACCGTGGTTTCATGTGTAGTGATGATGTCTGGCCGAAAAGGTCTTTTCAACCTAAAACTTGTCTCTTTAACAATGGTTTTTCTTTTCTTGTTGTAAGCGAACTTTTCCCATTGAGAGACTGTACTGCTTTTTGAGGGTGTAAAAGGGACGAGTGGGAGGTCCTTTATAGAGAGGTCTGTATCCAAGTCTTGTATGTTTGGACTCTTAGGACCAGTATCCTCCTGTTGTTTCTTTTCCTCTTCGGCTTTCTTTAGTGCCTCCTCTTCCGCTGCCTTTCTTAGTCTTTCATCTTCTTCTTGTTTAGCAGCTTCTTCTAGCTTGATCTTTTCCTCCTCCTGAATTCTTGTTGCTTCGTCGACCCTTTTCTAGATTTATTTAGCTTGTTGCAGGAGTCTTTGTTCCTCTCTAGTGAGAGATTTAGCAGTTCCTGAGGTTTCTTTTTCTTGGTGCTGCTCTGGTCCTCCAAGAATCACAGAACTGGACCTAGCTCCATCTTTATTGCATTGGCAAATTTGCAGCTCGGTCATATTGCTGACTCCTCTGTATGTTTCCTCCTCTGAATCATAGTAATGGGCATACTCAAAGGGAGTATGTATCATTTTGCAATGTTGGGCAGCTTTACCTTGTCTGTCATTCTTCTGAAAGATCTTTTCCCCGAAATGAAAACTTTTCAATTCTGCTATGAAGTCTTCTACTGATGCAATTTTAGAAAACTTATAAGCCCCCAAATAGAAGGGCAAAGGTAGAAAAGTGGCGTTCTTCCTATCGTACAGTATACCGCCAATTCCATCTAAAAAGACTTTCCTTAACGCCTCTTTGTGGACTATGTAGTGAGTGGAATACTTGGGCAGGATATATGGGGATTTCGAGCGTCCATACATTCTTATGTAGGTGCCATCCTTTGAAAAATAGAATTCTTCGTAGTTTTCTAGAACTGCCATGGCATTTTCCGATAAGCAATTAGGCTCCTCATTAAACATTAACTCATAAAGAGGCATGATGAATTCCTCACAAATGACTTTGTAATGCCACTTGTAGTTCTGTGCCCAAAGGATTTTATATGCGGTATATACCGGGCCTTCTGCCTGGTTCCAAATGCATCTTAGTTTTGGGAAAATATGCTTTGCCACAATACAGTCCACTAAATAAGATGGCATGTAAAATTCTGACTTATTTACCTCTAATCCTTCTTTTGCAGCAGTTATGGTTAATGCTAGACTGTCTGAAATCATGTCAGCCCAATTAAAGATAGTTCCTTAGAAGGCTACATGGTGGATAATAGGTACCCATTGGAGCATAAACATAGTTCCGTCAGGTCTGCCAAAGATTCTGTTCAACATTAGAGCTATCATTCTAAATGGAGGCCTAAGATTTTGAACTTTATATTCCTCATTATCTCTCTTTTTGAACTATTTGCCTATGACAAGCAGCTTCCGTGTCGTTTCTAGGTTGTTCATTTTGACCTGTGCCAACCATTCATCAGTCAGGCGCTGAGTCAGGTTGGGTAACTTATAGGCTGCTGAGATGTAAGATGGGACGAAAGACGCAAAGGCATCCTTACTGCTATTTGAGAGAATTCGTGCCTGGGAATTTGCATGCTGCAAAATCCAACCGATTACCTCCGCACAAGGAAAGAGCTCAGGGCGGGTAGCTACCTTTGATATGCAGGATGTCTTGATATTCTGGTATAGGTATTCTTCTTCTAACAAGGCGTCTGGGATCTCCTGATCTCTTATCATGCGATATAAGTCACCCCTTGGACCTTCGGTGATATACCTGTAATGCATTTGGTATCCTAATAGGTGATTTCAACCCTTGCATCTTTAGTGGATTCTGTAACGGCTGATTTGGACTTTCTTTTGCCACCTTTAGTCATTTTAATAATCCTGCCCAATGAATGCATAGGTAGACATAAGAAAATATGACGTGATGTCAGCAGATTACTAGTATGCATGCCAACCAATCCTCCTAGTTTGGTGCGTCTAACATAAAGTAAATGCAGATTTCGTTCGCAATGACTACACCATATTTACGTTAATGCAACTTCCTACGCATTATTTTCAAACCGTATATATTCGGGACCGTCATGTTGCAAAAATGAAATAAACGCAAACATAGTGTAATGTGATCTTTAAACAAACAACATGACAACGAGACTCACATCTTTCGGTAAGGATAGATGGGTTGTTTTCAATCCCATGATGCCAAATGGCTCTAAAACGGATTAGGGGTAGGCCGTGGCTTTGATAATTTATCGACAGGTGAAAAGAGACCTTTATGCTCACAAGAAAGCCCAGCTGGGTAGGTTCGGTGGGATGTAGATAATCCTAGGCCGTGGGTGGGTTAGAGATGCGTGATGGCTTGGATGAACGATCAAAGACGTGACCAGAACAAAAAGTCACTATGAAAACACTCAAGAGGAGACAAAAAGTACTAACCTATTAAGAAAGAGGACGTAGGTGCTGCGACAGGGCCGGTGATCCTATGGCTGATGCCCGTGAATTCGACTGGAAATAGGAAAAACCTTTCAACCAATGAGAACAATGAAATGTTTCAACGGGGTCACCGCCTATATAAAGGATCTGATGCGTGCGAGCCATTAATAGGGCAGGTGCGGAAATTAAAACGGGGTTAAGTGATCCGTACGGGCCGGGTCAAATCGGTGCCTTTTGATATTTAATACGACCGTCGAATACGGGAGGAGATGCCTAAGTGTTCCGCCATTGCGGGAGTAAAATCCGAACTTGTCCGCTATTGGAAGGCGCGAGGTTCCGAAACGGGAGAATTTAGGCAAGTCCATCTACCGTTGCGGAAAAGTTAAGCCAGTTGTCCCAAAGACCAGGAAACAAAATAACGAAGAGTAACAGGACTATTTCATCTGCCGTTGTGCAGGGCTTGCGGTAAGTTCTTCCGTCATTGCGGAAAGAATGTTCCAATTCTTCCGTCGCGTCGGACTCTTTTTCCTAACTTTGCTGTTGTGGAAGACTTGCGCATGTTTCCTCGCCGTTGCGGAGAAATTTGTTCCGCCGTTTCGAAAAAGTTATCCAAAAATGTCTGCAATTGCGGACGAGATGACTCGAAAATTCCGCCGTTCTGGGAAAGAACTCCGAGATTTACTTGAGCAAAAAAAAAAAAGGTGAAGATAAACTCATATGTGAAACAAGCAAAAAATGGTTAAGTAAAAAAAAAGAAAAAACTATGATGGCCTTAGAATTTGTGACAAACTTCCTCTTGAAAGTAGAAGGAGGGGCCCCAACATTTTCAAAATTTTTGGGGAGGGAGTTTGCATCAGCAACAGAACTCTTTTTGAGGGTTGAAATTTTGAATTTTCCCTATCCTTAGAGACTCCGTAACTTGTGGCTATTACGGCCAGCCCTTCAAGGACCAAATATTCTTGAGTCGAACTTGCCTCTTTCCTAGTATATGGCAGAGCCTAACTTGAAGCCACCATCTCTGCTAGAACTATTTGAGAGGGATTTATTAGATTCTTTTCCCCTTCGGATTCAGGCTCTAAATCTTCCAGTTCTCCAAGTGGATCAAATCTATTATTCCTTGGTGTAGGAATTCCTAAAGGCATCAGTATTTCTTACCTAGGAGGTTGATGATGGGTCTCTTTACGCTTAGGCTATTGAGGATCCTTACGCAGAGGATTTTGACGTAGAGTGGCTATTTTTTGAAATTCTACTTCTTTGCTTTCTGAAGTTTTTGATGTCTGTTGCTCTTCTTTCTGTTTGATGCAGTTCTTGACAAAGTTCCCATAGACATGGAAATAGTTACATTTGAAAGGAATATGTTCATAATCCAACTCTTGGATATGACTCCAATCCCCAACATTCAACTTCAGGGCTTCGGGTAGCCCTTTTTTCGGGTTGACTTCCACATAAACTCTTGCACAAGAATATTGGCCCCCTTTTGGATCAGAACTGTCCAGGAAATGACCCAACTTATTCTCAATGTTCATGAGTGAACTTTCCCCCCATAGATGGATAGGGAGGTGGGGAAACCTCACCCAAACTAGGGCAGCTGTAATTTCAAACTCCAAGTTTCAATCCAAATTCCAGGGTTCTAAAAAATTGCCTCTTGAACCCATAAAGAAGAGCCCTGATCGAAAAATAACATCTCTATCTTCTTTATTAAAAAACAAAAAAAAGTATCCCCTACTAGTGGCAAAGATGGATACATGTTCTTGCAACTTGGGGATCCAACAATCTACGATCCAAGACTCTACTTCTTTAACTTGCCGATAAGCACTTTCTCTAAGAGAGCGAGGGATTTATTTCATGGATCAGAAGGAGATAGATCCAACGAGGGGATGTCTTCCAGCTTCTTGACGATTTTTTGAGGGATGTGAGATTTGGTATGGGATGTAGAGGACTGAGCTAAATCCTTAAAGGCAAGGATATCCTCTAGGACACTCATGATCCTTCCATCTCTTGAGGATATAGAGCTAAGGTCATATCAAGAGACGATCCCTCCCCTCACACACTGCATATCGGATCAACATAGAGCAAACGTTTGTGATAGGTCCAACGTTGAGGCAAATCCACAAAGAGCCAAATTTCTCCTAGCCTTTGCCGACCTCCCCAACGCAATTCTGGTTTGTTGGTAGATACTCCTACTAGCATAGATTTCTTCTCTAGATGACTTCTTGGCCTACATGCAGGCTTCAACAACAGAGTGCGGTGGCTAGGGAAAGAACCCTAGTTGCAGAGCAACGCTACTCTCACTTCCATACGATTCCATCTTTTAGATATTCTTAATAATTGAAATAGTAATAACTTATTATCTTCTATTTTTCTTCCTATAGTTTTTAAATGCAATAGAATGGAGTAAAATAGATAAAACTATACGTGTTAATGCTTGTTTAATAAGAAAGATGATAATAAACACGGGTATTGTATGCCTCTGTTCTTCTTTTGTTATGTAAATAAGTTCCTTGCATCTCTGCATAAAAATGAATAATAAAAAACATAACAATTATGGGAATATTAAACCATACTAAATTTTCTTATTTCCAATGTCGTATTACACTAGACTTACACAATTAAATTAGATTACATAAATAAATTATTTTAAATAGTAGCATACACAAGAATAAAAAATAAGGATCACTTATATGTAATTGTTCCATAAATTGAAATGGGTAGGTCCATGTACCACCTAACCATAGGCATTCCTCAAGCACCTTAAAGTGTCCTACCTCAAAAGCCACCCCCAAGCTGATCCGTGATATTACTGGGACAATAACTTAGGGTTTACAATTACTCTAGCAAATTACATTAGGTTTCCATGACCATTCTTGCAACTAGAACCACTCACATTACCTACTCACCTAACACCAAGAGGTGCTCTTCAAAGCAAGCATAGAGAGTATTTGGTACTAGTTAGAGCATGCCCAGGTTGTTTCATTAGTTCTAACAAGGACTTTGTAATGTCCCCGACCCTTAAACAATGTTAAGGGTGCTAACATTAAGTTAAGTTAAGCAGAACGTATGGAGACTAAATAATAGTATTCAACATTTCAAATAATCCAACTACACATTCTAAAGTCAAATTATTTGTTTAAAGTTGCGATATTTAATTAATTACTTAATTAAGATAATCTCGACACTTAATTAAGTTAATTGCGACACTTAACTAAATTACATACCTAATCTCAACAAAACATGATTAAGGCAAAATATTCATCATCCTTAGTGAGAATAAGGTCCTAAAACCCATTCATGCATTATAATTTACCGAAACAATAATTGTTAAGTAGTTGAGTATTTTTCTTATCAATTTTCCACAAACTAAGTAAATTTATGGTGTTGTTATGTGTGTGTTATTAGTGAGGCTGAAAAGTAATAAAATAACACATCAAGACACATACGTATGCCATACACTACGGCGACACCACAATCAAGCAAAACAAAAGGCACCGACTGCAATCACAGCCCACATAATTAGCTCCCGATGGTTGTCCACTACAACCATTCTTCACTAATAAATTTTAGATTGTATGGTTGTCTCCCTCTCTCCATAAATCAATGATACATCAATATTACATTGTTTAAACTTAGATATGCAAATAGGAGCAGATCCATGCACATAACATTTCCAATCTAACAATTAGTGCGCTCATCCTGGCACCGACAAAACTATTGGACCAAAACGGACACATCTTGGTCATTCGAAAAGCTTTTTAGACAAAACGAAAGGGGATCCTTATTGGAAAGGCTGCTCCGAATGCAATGGAATAGGTCTCATGACTAAAAAATGAGCATAAATGGGATAAAAAAAACCTATGTTTGCGCCCCTCTCAATATCATCGAGCCAAAACTACAAATTTCAGATTAAGAGAAAGAAGAATAGAAGGAAGGTAAGGAGCGTAGCAACATATTATATGAAATTCATACTTCCTGTATATAGAACCTGGCATTCAATACATGGACATGCATACAACCAATTCAACCACCATTGCACATATACCAAATAAAATAATGTAATAGAACCGAAGCATAAGAGATATACTTATCTCAAAATAAGGGCAATTAGCTGCAATAGGACAACTTTCCTTCCAGCCGTAGACACAGTCAAGCCTTCCTCGCTTGAACAGGTCACCCCTGAGCTGAGACCATGGATCCACGGATAGAGGCACACTTAGTCTAGCAACTCTCGAAAATACCTCTTTCGAGAACCACAATGCTTCCCACTACTACTTTCTTGTCCGTCTCCACTGCCTATGGGAAGTGACTCCTCTCACCACCCATTTCCTGGCTTCCTGTGAGAGAACCTGGACTAATAGAGTAATATAATGGAATCAAAGGGAAATGAATAGATTACCTCTAAGTCTCAACACACTCTCAATACTAACAATATTCCCAACATGGTGAGATAACACAAGAAAAGTGATCCAAGGCTCAAGATTAGCTTCAACAAGGAGAGAGTACATGTATAAATAGCTTAAGGAGGGAAAATCGAACCCAAGGTGGACAACTATAATGGGTTCAAGTGTGGTTGGTATTCATCATGGAAACATAACTCAAATTAGTGGAGTGGTGGCCTAGTTAGGATATTCCCTTTCTCATATTAGCAGCATGAGGAGTAGTTACCAAAAACCAAGGAGTGGAGCCATGAAGAACACGAGGAGGGGCACTAATTCATATGGGGGGTTACAAAACATGAAGTAGGGAGAATTTGGTGAGAGAGGGGATCCAATAGGGTCATAAATATCATGTAAGCATAAAAATAGGGATGAATGGAAGAGTGGGGCTCACTTATGGAGGTGGAGGCACAAATCGAGGAGGTGGAAGATAAATCTTAGCTTACAGCTCCTAGAATATAGGGAGAGGGCTCATAAATGACAAAAACACATAAATAGGAGGGAAGTTCTCCCAAGGAGGGTGCACTAGGAAAGAGGGGCCCACTAAAGTATGTATAAGGTGCAATAATAACACTAGAGTTCATAAAAATTGAAAATGGGTTCCGTTGTACAATGTTTGGGTGACCAACACTATTAAAGTCACCAAGGCACAAAATGAACTAGGATGGACAACTACCATCCAAAAAAAGCTATAAGGTGCTAGGGTTGTCCCCCATTCCCCCTCACTCTGTGAGATCCATGGACTCCTATACTCTTTTAGTTGCCTTTGCTAAGCTAGTTGTTTATTTAATTTAATAGCAACAATCATTCAAAGAGAACAATAATGACAATAATAACAACAACAACAACATTAACAAATAAAGATAATTCCAAAGTCCATAATCACATCATCAAACAAATGAGCATAATTCCATAGTCATATTAACAAATAAAACATAATTCCATAGTCATATAAAAGGCCATAAGTCTAGGGATTAAAAACTCAGGTATTACATACCCCTCCCCCTTAAACAATGCATCGTCCTCGATGCATATTTATTACATACATTCCATAAAAACCAAACTTTCAAAATAGATGAGGGTATGCTTCCCTCATAACATCTTCCATCTCCCAAGTCGCATCCTCAGGGCTGTAATGCGTCCATTGGACCTTTACCTGTCTGATCTCTCGATTCCGAAGCAGCTTGACCTTGCTGCCTAAAATGGCAATAGGTTGTACTGGAAAACCCCCTTCCAGTTCCACCTAGATCATAATCCATTATATCACACGATTAGTACCATGTACATACATGTGTATATATATCAATAAAGAAAATAAAAACACTCTTAATTACCTGGATCACATTCCAATCAATTACGTGGTTAGCATCAGGTATATACTTTTTCAATAGACACATGAAACACATTATGTTCTCTAATGCAGGAGGGTAGAGCCAACTCATAAGCAACAGATCCTATTTTAGCTAAGACCTCAAAAGGACCACAATATCTGGCAGCTAGCTTGGATCAATTCCTCAATTTTAAGGAACTCTTCTTGGGTCTAACTTTCAAGAACACATGATCTCCAACTTGAAACTGTCTGGAAGTCCTATTCTGATCTGCATAGCTGTTCTGCCTATCTTGAGATGCTTTTAGATTTTGCTTTATCTTAACCATCTGATCCTCCATATCCTTTTATAACTCTGGTCCAACAATGACTCTATCTGTTGGGTTATCCCAACTGATGGGAGTATTGCACTTCCTTCCATACATGGCCTTGAAAGGACTCATCTTCAAAGAAGAATGATATCCATTGTTATAAGAAAATTCCACCAAGTGTAAATAATCTTTCCACTTAGATGGCTGATCCATCACAGACATCCTCAACATATCTTCAATCACTTGGTTAACTCTTTCTGTCTATCCATATGTCTAAGGGTGGTATGCTATACTCATGTTTATACTTGTGCCAAACCCCTCAAACAATCCTTTCCAAAAGTTAGAAGTAAATTTACAATCTCTGTCTGATACTATAGCCTTGGGAATTCCATGCAATCTGGCTACTTCTCTCATGTAAATATCTGCAATGTTAGTTGCTTTATGAGTTGTCTTTACTGGAATGAAGTGTGCTGCCTTAGTCAACTTATCTACCACAACCATGATGGCATCATTTTTCAATCTTGCCTTAGGAAACTTGGTGATGAAATCCATCGTCACTACATCCCATTTCCACTCTGGTATTGGCAAAGGCTGCAACAATCCCGCTGGATGTTGATGCTCAATTTTAACTTTTTGACATTCCATTCACCTAGTTATATATTCTGCAACATCATTCTTCATCCCTGGCCAATAGTATTGTTTCCTTACTATTGTTACTGTCTTCTGATAACCTGAATGCCAACATAAGGAACATCATTCATTTCCTTCATAACCATTTTCCTTATATCTCCAGCACCGGGAACATAAACTCTATCTCTATGCATGAGGATCTCATTTTCTTTCAACTTATACTTATCAATTTTTTGTGGAATTTTCTGTTGTTGCAATCCTTCTCTTACCTGTTGATAAAGTTCATCTGTAACACTGGCTTCAATGATCTTATCCTTTAAATCTGATGTACTAGTGTTGATAGCTGCTACATGCATCACATGTATCTTCCTACTAAGTGCATCAACTACCTTATTTTCCTTACCTTTGATATGCTTGATGTCAAAGTGATATTCACATAATAACTCCATCCATCTCCTTTGTCTTGCATTCAAATTAGGCTGCTCAAACAAGTACTTTAAACCATCATGATCAGTTCTTAACTCAAACTTCTTACCCATTAGATAATGTCTCCACATCTTCAAAGCATGGATGATAACTGTAAGATCTAAATCATGGGTGGCATATTTCTGCTCATATTCCTTTAACATTATAGATTCATAACTAATCACATGTCCATTCTGCATCAATACTCCACCACTGCCTTGCTTACATGCATATGTGCACACAACAAAGTTTCCTTCAGGATCTACAATCTTTAGAACAAGTGCACTAGTAAGCATTTCCTTAAGTCTTTGAAAACTATATTCACACTTAGGAGTCCAATCGAACTTCACACCCTTCTTCTGTAAAGATGTGATAGAATGAGCTATATTCAAGAATCCTTCGATGAAACTTCAGTAGTACCCAACTAATCCCATGAAAGATCTTACTTCTGATACATTCTTAGGTGTAGACTAGTCCATAATGGCTCTTATCTTTTTAGGATCTACTAAAACACCTTCTTTATATATGATATGTCCTAAGTAATGATATTTGTCCTGATAAAAAGAAAACTTGCTTAGCTTGGCATACAACTTATGTTCTCTAAGCACTTGCATTACTAGTATTAGATGTTCTTCATGCTCTTCTTCTATCTTGGAATAGATAAGGATGTCATCTAAGAATACAATCACAAACTTATCTAAGTATTTTTTGAAAAATCCATTCATCAAGCTCATGAATACTGCAGGTGCATTTGTTAATCGAAAAGGTACCACAGTGAACTCATAATGTCCATACCTTGTTCTGAATGCTGTCTTACTGATATCTTCATCCTTAACCCTAATCTGGTGGTATCCTGATCTCAAATCTATCTTCAAAAACACTTTGGATCCTCTCAACTGATCAAACAAGTCATCAATCCTTGGCAAGTGGTACTTGTTTTTAATTGTTTCTTTGTTCAACTGTCTATAGTCTATGCAAAGTCTTAGAGTTTCATCCTTCTTATTCACAAATAACATAGGAGCTCCCTAAGGTGAAACACTGGGTCTTATGTAACCTTTATTTAGTAGCTCCTCTAGATGCATATGTAATTCCTTTAACTATGGAGTACTCATTCTATAAGGTGCTTTAGATGAGGGTATTGTCCCTAGAACCAAGTCGATAGAAAAATCAATGTCCCTTTTAGGAGGCATTCTTGATGGTTCTTGAAATATGTTTGCAAATCCTTGTAGTACTGGATAATCCTATAGTTATGGATCTTTTCCTTCTTTTGGCTCTTCCACATGAATTGCATATAATTGGCGTCCCTTTCTGAGACATTTCTTCAATTGTAGAGCTGTGACTTGCCTTAGGGATATGGGTCTAGGTATACCTTTGACTGTCACTCGGCTTCTTTCTTCATCCAAACAAGTATAAGTTTTATTATGACAATCCAATATCGCATGGTGTGCATCCAACCAATCCATGCCAATCAATACATCGTATGACCCTAAGGGTATGACATGGGTATGATGTTTAAGTCTACAAAGGTTTCCAATCCATTCATTTCTAAGGGATAGACTTTTACAAATTCTATGATTTTCCTCTTGGCTCATGTAGCTAATTGTACTAGACTTGTTGTTTCAAGTTTACTTTTCTTCAAATGACATTTCTCAACTAGATTAGGTGCAATGTAACTATTGCTAGCTCCAAAATCAATCAAAATGGCTATGGTTTTATTAGCAATCTTACCTGCTACCTCAATCATTCGGGATTAGTGGTCAACTTGCCTCCCATCCATGGATGCATAGATCCTCTGCACACTTCCACCTACATCTCCAACAATTGAAGCCTCATGAATGTTATGAAGGTTATTTTTCTTACGTGGGCACTGACTGGAAAAGTGATTTTCCTTGCATATCCAACATTCCACGGGTGGTATTTTCCCTGAAGGCTCTTCCCTTGGCTGTCTTTGTTGATAAGAATTACTGTTTCTGAATTTTGAAGGTTGGAAACCTTTCTTTCTCTGCTCCTGTTTGTTCTTCTTCATATCCTTCCAATTCTTTTGATATGGGCCCTTGCTCTTATTCTGTTCATATAAGTGTTTTGCCTTCCAGATGGCATCCTTAAGGTTCTTTGGTCTATCATACTGGATTTTCTCTCTATAAGATTCAACAAGACCACTTAGGAACCTTTGAATCTTTACATTCTCATCTTTGATGAAGTCCGCATACTTTAAAAGTTCCAGAAACTTCTTCTCATAGGTATCCATAGTCATGCTCCCCAATTTGAGCTCAAAGAAATCTTCCATCTTTTGGTCATAGTAATGCTCAGAGAGGTATTCCTTTTGGAAGTACTTTTTAAATTTCTTCCAAGAGATTCTGTCTTCATCGATGTCTTTTAGCTTAATTAGATGATCCCACCATAGATTCCTTACCTTGCAGATGGTATATGGATACTCTTGTTTCCATATTAGGTGTATACTGATGCAACTGGAAGAACTTTCTTAGTCCTAACAACCATGCTTCAACATATTCTCCATGCTTTACTTCTCCATCAAAAGCTGGGGGCTTGATTCTTCTCAACTCTCCTACTAGTTCATCCCGGGTAGACCTCCTCTTCTTATATCTCACTGGAGATCTTTCAGGACTACTCTTTGTACTGCTTCATGCATACCCCTTCCTCCTGTGAAGAACTTGCAACAATTAATTAATGAAAATACATGAGATAACAGAGATAATAGAACTCAGAATCGCTTTTATTAATCGCAGGCCACTTCGAGGGGGCAACCTCCTTTGAGCAAGCTCAATACAAATAACTTCACGGTACCTTCATTGGTCTCAACACAAACTTATATACTAAGTCTAGGTGCCAATACCATGGGTCAATACCATGTGTCAATACAAACCATGGGCCAATACAAACTATGGATCAACAATTACTACGCGGCGACTTACAAAGCATATGCATCCAACAACAATAATACAAACTATGGATCAAAAAATACTACGGGACGACTTACAAAGCATATGCGTCCAACAACAATATACTAACAAAGTAAATAGAAGGGTTGACATGGGTTCCTAACATCCCCTCTCCCTTAGAAAAAGCTTTGTCCTCAAAGCTTTAGATGTGGAAATTGATGCAGAATTTGAAGGAGTGGTTCCCCTGTAGCATCCCCAGGTTGCATTCCGGGCCATTGACGCTTTTTGAGTTTCAGGAGGATTGCTTGGAAGGTTGTAGATGAAGAAGAACCATATTAGCTGCATGAAAAGTGCACTCTGAACAATGCTGATTGGCTTGTTGCTTCAGTCGAATTCTTGCCATGTGAATATTGTCTTGTAGAATGAGAAGAATCTGATCGCGGTTTCGAAGAACCGAGTCAATTACTTGAACTGGGGAGCTGTTGAGAGTGTATGGAAGAAGAACTGGTGGTGCCTATCCATAGACTGCTTCGTATGGTGTCTTTTTAGACATGGTATTGGACCACTGGAGCACTTCTAGGAAATCCATAGAAATAGTTGTCCAAATCTGTGTAGGGATGGGCAAGGGTTCGAGCAGTCCTGAAAGGAGTGTCGTTTCACCCTTATTGTCCTGACAAGTATCACAATCAACCACCATCTGTTGAATTGTCATTTTCAGTCCCTGCTAAAAGAAGTTACATTGTTCCCGGTTATACGTTTTGAGGAACCCAGAGTGCCGTGCCGATGAAGAAGCATGGAGTTCATAGAAGAGATAGCCCCGTTGAACAGATTGCAACTAGTTTGGAACACGCAGAGAAATAACTGTAAGAGAAATTAGGTCATCAAATGTGTGAGAAGGAGCATCTGCCACCATATTGTCCTTACCCTTCTTGTAAGTGATCGCATAGTCATAACCCATGAGTTGGATAACCCATTTCAAGTGTGCTGGGGAGGAGACCCGTTGTTCTAGGAAATTTTCCAGACTCTGGAGATCAGTCTTGATGCATAAATAATTCCCTAATAGGGATGGCTGCCACTTCGGTACTGCATGCAAATAGCCATCATTTCCTGCAGAGATGTAGATGAGGCTAAATGCTTATCGGAAAGGTCTCTTGAAGGCGGCAAGCCCATTGGTGCAGCAAAGACACCTGCATATCTATCCAAGGAAGTAGTAGAGACCGTTGATGGGTGCATCTGAATGGAATGGAGCTGAGCGACGACACCATGTGAATTCTTCTTAAGGATCTTTTCGAGGCGATGTGAATTGATGAGGTGGAGATACCCTGGTTGTAAGCCCGTAAATTTGTGTTGTGTCCCATTGACTGAAAACTGCATCCAAAGTTCAGCAAAATCCCATAAGATGGGGCCAAGTGTGCGTAACCATTGAATGCCCAAAACCACATCACATCCACCTAAGGACAAGGCAAACATGTCAGAGCGCAGGTTATAATCTTCCAGAGAGATACGCACATTGTAACACTTTCCCTTGCAAGGTAAGGTGCCCCCATTGGAAACCATGACTTTAAAGTTGGAGTAAGGATCGATAAAACAATCAACTTATTTGGTGATTTGGGGGTCAATGAAGTTATGAGTGCTAACAGAATCAATGAGTATTGTAAGAGGAAGCTTCTTGAAGTAACCCTTGACCCGAATTTTTTGTGGGGTGGTGATGCCGGATAAAGCATGGAGAGATATCTCTGGTTGGTCGTCCTGAGATGGGGGGTCAATAAGCGGCTCCTGAATGTCGACCTGATAATCCATTGTATCTGGAGCTTCTTGACCAATTTTAGAGGTAGGCGGAGAATCCATATCCAAGAGATAGTATTGCTTGGTTTTTCAACCAAGCATGTGCAACGATGCACCTGCTAACTAGTAGCAGCAATCTCAAATAAAGCAATGTAAATAGGCAAATATGAACTATAGATTGATGACAGTAAATGGTAAAAATAAAGAATTATAGATTAATAACAATAAGCAAAAATGATTCATAAGCATGTAAATAAAAATTAAAACTTTTGTATTACCTCAAATGGTGAGGATGGTGAGTTTTGGGCAGCTCCAAAGTTGAGGTGCTCCAATGTCCAATGGTCTCTTTTCCAAGGTGCTTCAATGGTGGGCAAAAGCTCAAAAGAAATGAGTAATGCTCAGAGGAGATTTTGGCAGCATGAGGATAGGATGAATGTGGATGAATAATGAGGAGCCCCTATCACCTTTTTATAGTTTTTGGTGATGGGGAATACCATTATGGTTTTAAGGAAACCAATGGTATTAACCAACATGGTTTAGGTCTCTTTTTCCCTCTTTTTCCTTTTTTGAATATTTTTATTCCCTTTTAATATTTTTTGGGAATTTTGGACCAATTTTTAGGGTTTTTTGAGGAAAAATACATATTTTGAGGGGAAAAAGGTGTATTATGGTCTTTTTGGTGACCTTTTGATGATTTTAGAGGCTCAAATGGTGGAAAAAGTGGACAAATGGGTCATGTAAATAAGGGAATGAGCTAGTGACCACTTTTTGGGTGTTAACAGATTGCCCCCTGATGTGTGAGGGCAGGAGCTCATTGTATGGCCAATAGACATCATAGTTCTTTTGTCTTTTTCCTGGGGTTTGGAGAATAGAAGAGACCAATTGGATACTGGAACAACGGCCCCTTGGAAGCTACAAAAACTGAAAAAAAAAAACATGGCCTCAAAATGAATGAGGAATAATCTCTGATTATGGACGAGGCAGGCATACCCATGCTCGTATCAAGACATATACATAACAATTAGGCCCAAGAAGGGGGCCCTGAATAATACATAAAAAACTGTTGGTACATCATAATGGTCCAGAGGGGACACAATGCTGGGACACACTCATGGTCATACCATAACTCATCTGAAGGACTGATACACTGGAAAAGAGCAATAACCATTCTGAATAAGGTGTCATAAGGGTTTATGAACTGCTGAATCTGAAGGTGTCCAACATATATAGGGATTCAATGACTGTGAGTCAACTTCTGAGGAGTATATGTAACTATATACTTGAGGGAGTATAAAACTGCGGTACATCTGAAAATTGTCGCCAAGCACAACCCGAATATTCATAGGAATATGTAACTGGTTGTTTCCTTAATTAGACTCTCAAATTTAGTAGAGTTAGGTGATATCCGGGGTCTTCAAAAAATAACCGAAAGGACCTATACCCTGTACGAGTCTCAACGATGTGATCAAGGTGTTGAAGTCGAGCATGTGAGAAACAATCATTTGGAGAGGCATTGAGGACTCCTTTCAAAATGATCTGTAGGCACTCATCACTAATGGTGGTGAGTCCAAGGTACAAGGACCTCTGGGTCTATCCTCTGGAATATATTTGGTTGGCGTCAACAGAGGGAGACCAACAACTACCAAGGCAATGATGTTTCCTTGATAGGAGCGCGAGGTGTACAACCCAAAGTGTGATAATACTAATGGTAGGATTGACATACTGTGGGGATGGGGTATAACTGAGGTTATAGCGTGGGTGGACTCAAACTTGCTTTGTTCAGAGTATGATGACATGGTTGACTTGGCAGCATATGAAATTGACTTTTAGGTCTGGGGATCATAGCTAAAGGGATCAAGGTTATGTATTGCAGACTAGAGTGACTTTTGGGGACAAGCTGATGGATGCTATTGGGAGACTCTCAGGGTAACATATTGCAGAATACTCTGAACATAGGCGACCATAATGGGGAAGCTGCCATGTGAGTGGACATGATCTATTGTGGCACCGAAAAAACACCGTTGGGTCCTTCTTCGTAGTTTTAATGAGTTCCAAGAAGGGATAAAAGTTTGCTCTAAAATGGTACTATCCTGTGGATTTATGCGAGCCCAGGACTATTCATGCTCGTGGTTGCTTTCAATTTTAGAGAGTATGAAAGCGGTAAGTAGACTCCATTGGTGTTCTTTTTCGTATGTTAGTCTCCAAGGCCCGAAAAAACATAAAATAATGCGGATGGAGAACTCTTCTAGCCAATGTGACTAGAGTATTCCTTTTTTGTAATTAGTCTACAAGATCCGGAAAAGGGGTAAACTTATACTAGGTAGACGCCCTTTCAAATAGGTTTAACAAGCATGAAGGGAAGCAAGATTGCTCAATGATCTTTTCATTGTTTTAGGAGTCAGAAAAGATCTTAATAGAAACTCCCTAAGTGCCTTTTTCGTAAAGGAATTGATCGGCCTGAAAAAGGGATAAAATTATACCGAACAAAAGTAATGGAGAGGCAAGGAGGAAGTGTTCAATCAAAGGGCGAGTATGGGGATCAAGCACGGTGATAGGGGGAACACTAATGGGGCCTCCTTGCGGGTTGATGAATGGTAGCAAAACAATGCCATAATTGTAGTATGGATGGAGTGGAGGGCTCATGTATAAGTTGTGATGCGAAAATTTGTAAAATATGACGACTGTCGATGTGGCACGCAAATCGAGGGGATGACGTGTCATGTAAAAAAGTGCCCAAAAATTCTGGGGGTGAGAGCGAGAAATGATCTCAAGCATTGTCACGAGCACGAAAAACTGGATCCAGCAATATAAGACTCGTAAAAAATGGATAACAGTCGATGTGGTACGCAAACCGAGGTGACGAGGGGCATGGGAAAAAGTGCCCAAAAAATTTGGTGGTGAGAGCGAGAAATGATCTCAAGCATTGTCACGAGTGCAGAAAACTGGATCCGGCGATATAAGACTCGTCAAAAATGGATAACAACCGATGTGGTACGCAAACTGAGGCGACGAGGGGCATGGGAAAAAATGCCCAAAAAATCTGGTAGTGAGAGCGAGAAATGATCTCAGGCATCATCATGAGTGAGGAAAACTGGATCCGGCGCTATACGAATCGTAAAAAATGGACCATGGATGATGTGGCATGCAAATCGAGGCGACGAGGGGCATGTAAAAAATGACTAAAAATGGGACCTGGTGGAAATGAGAAAAGGAGTGTACTGTCGTGAAGTTCTTGTTGTGCTGATTCCAACGGTACCAACGGTTTGAAAACGGACGTCGTATGATGCCGAAATCGCTGATTGAAAAATGGTCAAATTTCTATAAATAGCAAGTGGACCCAATGTGACAAGTGTCATTTTCACCGTTGACTTTCATAGAACAATTTAGTTGGGTTAGATCATTTTCTTGATTTGTGGGAGATTCGACCATCGGTTTTTCATTCCGCGAGTTGCAGGTAAGCCTATGTGCCTTAACCTTTCAAATTATTTACTTTTGTTGAGCGTGGGGTCTCAGAAGCTACGGATATTCCATGTTAGCTTGCCAACGTGGAATATCATGGGTTATGGGTCTTTTTCCGCGATGCACATCGCGGGTATGGGTTGGACAGCCGTGATGTGCATCACGGCTGTGGGTCCGACAGTCGTGATGTTCATTGCGGCTGTGGGTGCTTACAACCGCGATGTGCATCGCGGCTGTGGGTCCGACAGTTGCGATGCACATCGCGGCTGTGACGAATTACAGTCGCAATGCACATCGTGACTGTGAGGGATGATACCCGCGATGTTCATCGTGGCTGTGACGCTGAAAGTCGTGATGTTCATCGCGGCTAGGGGCCCGAAAGTCGCGATGGGGATCGCTTGGGTAGGAAAAAATTTTGTTTTATTTTTCTAAAACTTTTTGTGGTGTTTTGGCAGGATGCTGAGGAGGCCACTGGTGTCGTGGAGAGAGAGGGAGATTGATGTGGGACTGATGGGAATTATTAGGGATGACTCAGATGTGCGGGCGGCCTTGGCTTTGGGCGGAATATTAAAGTTTGCTCAGATTCCTATCATGTGTTCAGTCAGAGATCTGCTGAACAAGTTGGTGGACTTCTGGGATCCAAAGGAGGTGGCTTTCATGGTGCAAGGTGAGCGACTGGAGATCACCTTGACTGATGTTTACTTTCTTACTGGCTTGCCCCATTTGGGTAAGATAGGGGACACCCAGCCGAGGATTCCGGCTGGTATGGATATTGAGGATCTCCTCGAGAGATTCTGCATTCCAGGGGCTCGTGCGCAGAACAACGCACTGAGTATCTCGGATCTGCGGGAGTCGGCCATGGAGGCAGTGGCGGCTTGTGTTTTGCGGGTGCTTGGTGCACAGGTGCCCCATCGTTTGTCGGGGGGGGGGGGGGGACGATGATGGTTCATAGTGTTTTGAGAGGGACTTATTTTGCTTGGGGGCAGATGTTTCTGGCCTATATTCGGTGAGAGTTGAATAAGGTTAGTCAGGAGGGAGGAGAGTTTAGTTATGCTTCTTTCCTTTGTTGTTTCTTTTTTGAGCGGGTACCTACTTTGCAATCTCGTGTGTCGGTTCAGGAGGGATTGAGGAGTGAGCCGTGGATGGCGCAGTGGGGGGAGATGATGCCCCGGGGAGGTGGTGGCATCCGGTGGTTCTTCTTGTCAGAGATGTATGACCAGTGGGAGCAGATGCCCGTTGTTATTGATGACTATCCATATGTGGGTATGGACTTTTCGGGGAGACCCTGAGATTCCTCGAGCTCAAGGACAGGCTTGGAGGTTAGACGGTACATCTTTGTTTTTGTTTCTCTATTATATCATGTTTAGATATGAGTATAGCTAGAGGTGTTTATATGATACTGACTTGTTTCCTTGTGGGTCATAGCAGATGTTGGTCCGAGGCCTCCAGTGGACCATATAGGCCGTTGGGGACAGATGATGATGGTGGTACCTCCACCGGTAGCGGCACCCCCGCCTCGTGTACGAGGAGTTGCGCGCTAGAGAGATGATGCCCTAGATGACGTATGTGATACCTTGGAGGCGCTACTTGTGGATGTACTAGATGATGGTTGGAGGGATTTGGATCAACATGTTCTTGAGCATTCTTATGATGCTCCCCGTGAGTGGAGATCGATCTTGTAGAGGGTAGCTGTAGTGACAGTTGAGAGGAGAGCTCAGGCTCTAGAGGATCCAGAGGGGCCTGGTGATCGTGATGATTAGGTGATCTTCTACCTGCCCCCAAATGCAGATGAGCATATGGGGATGTATTTTGTTGATACACATTTTGTATGGATGGTGTACCTTTTGTATATTTGGGTGCTGAGAGTACTCCTGGCATTATGACTCTTATGATGGTATATATATATATTTATGCGTTTTGGTATATAGTCGTGTATGCACGTGGATGCACATCTTGTCTTTTCTTTTATGTCTTGTTGCACATGGATGCAATTGTAGTTTGTTTGTTTTCCCGTGGAGGCATGTTCGATGCATGTGGATGCAAAGTTATGATTTTTTATATGCCTATGGAGGCACATGTTATGCACGTGGATGCAATGTTATGATTTTTTATATTCCCGTGGAGGCACATGTTATGATGATTTATTTATTTTGAATTTTTGATGCCTATGTGATGCATGTCGTGATGTCCTACATGTTTTGGTTGATGTGCCAATTTAGAATGTTGTTAGCCATTTGGTCTGATACAGTGTTTAGATTTCTTGGGACATGAGTGAAAGAGATGGATTCAAAGTGTCGAATCATTTGTTTAGTGCGTAGGAGTTTTCTAAATAGACAGGGATCGCGTACCTGGTAACAATTGTTGATTTCGGAAGCAAGGAGCTGGGAGTCCTGGAAAACACTAAGGTGACTTATGCCCATTTGGAGAGCAGCGGCCAGGAGACCAGTCACGACATCGTACTTAGCTTGGTTGTTAGTGGCAGCACCTATGCACACTCCGTTGAGGTGGATCAACTCATGTGAAGGGGAATAAATTACCCAAGTTGCTGAAGCGAGATTTGGAGACCAACGACTTGCGTCGTTGGTGAAGCCGATGTGGTAGAGTGGAATAGGATCCATCTGTGTTCATGCAGGAAAAAATGAAAATGTAAGGTTTTGAAAGTTTACAACGAAAAAAATAAATTAAAAAACTGTACAATATGGATTGTGGTGTCCAGTAGATTTTTATGGGTAGAATCTTTTGAGGTACAACCTGTTACGGGGGTTGCGCATGGGATTTCCTTCCGAGTCGGTCAAAATGTATGCCCCCTGTCCAAGGCAAGTGTGTATGATATATGGGCCTTGCCACATAGATTGGAGCTTTGCTTTGCCCGTTTTGTCATGGGCTTGGTCATACACAAGTACTAGGTCTCCTTCACTAAATCCTCGTGGGTGAACATGTTTATCGTAATGGAGTTTAGATCTGTTCTTTGCAGCTTCGATTGTTTGGAGAGCTACGCGGCGATCTTCGTTGGCTTGCTCTAGAAGAAGTAGGCGTTCTTCAATCGGTGAAGCATCCAGGAGGAGTTCTATGGAAATTTGTAATGTTGGTATATGGCACTCAATGGGGAGGACAGATTCCACGCCGTGAACCAAATGGAAGGGGGTAAAGCTGGTTGTGGTTTTGGTCGACGTTCGGTAATCCCATAATGCGGGAAACAACTTATGATGCCAATTGGATTTATGTTTGTCGACAGTGCGCTGGAGGATAGTCTTCAAAATTTTGTTAACAGCTTCGACTTGGTCATTCCCTTGGGGGTAGTAGGTGGAGGATAAATGATGTTCAAACTTAAGGAGTATGGACAATTCTCTCCAAACGGAGTACTCGAAGTGAGAGCCGTGGTCTGAGATGAGTTGCTTTGGTACTCCGAAACGAGCGATAACATGGTTGAGGAGAAAACGGGATGCAGTGTCGGCTTTGCAATTGTAAGTAGGCACATCTTCTACCCATTTGGTAAAGTAATTGACAGCCACAATAATGTGTTTGTGGCTGCCGACTGATGAGGGATTGCAATCCATGAAGTCGATGGCCCATTTGCAAAATGGTCCAACGGTGAAGACTGGATGAAGGGGGGCGGGGGGTGTTCTTGCCTTGGGGGCAAAGAGCTGGCAGTTTTGGCAATGTTTGACTATTGTGATACAATCAGTGAATAATGACGGCCAAAAATAACCTGTGCTAATTACCTTTTGAGTGGTGGCCATGCTAGAGAAATGGCCGTTGCAGGCACCGCTATGACAGTCGTTAAGGACTTGTTCTGCTTCGTCTTGGGAAAGACATTGTCGTAGGATTGTGTTGATGCCACATCGATAGAGGACATCACCCAAGAGGAGATAATGGGGGGCCTGGTGACGGATGCAACGACGTCCGTCACGGTCGATATTGGGTCGAAACTTCTGTGTGCGGAGGTATACCAAAATGTCGCTGTACCAAGGGTCATCAGACAAAATGATGAACAAATGTTCGTCAATTATATCAGTATGGATAGCTGGTGATGACGACGAAGATGGTAGGTCCGTAATGAGTTGAGAGAGTGCTAGGGCTTTGGTGCTCTTCGGGGTTTTAAAAGTCAAGTCATATTCTTGCAAGATAATCACGCATTTGGCAACACGGCCTTGTAGAAGGCGATGATTCAAGAGATAGACCATTGGGTTGGAATTTGCCACAACCACGGTATGGCCGAGGAGAATATAATGTCGCAGCTTTTGTATAGAAAAAACGACGACGAGGGCCATTTTCTCTTCATGTGGGTAGCATAGTGGTGGGCCTGATAAAGTTTGGCTCACGTAGTAAATAACATGCTCTTAGCAAGCGGAGTCTTCTTGGACGAGTACTCTAGAGACGGCGTAATTTGATGCCGAAATGTAAAGGGTAAAGTCCCTTGTGAAATCTAGAGGAGAAATCAAGGGGGCACTTGTAAGTGCCTTCTTTAGGTCTGTGAAGGCTCTTTCTGCTTGGTCGTCCCATACAAAACGTGTATGAAGGCGTAGCAAATGGAGAAAACCATGTACTGTCGTGGCATAGTCTGGGACAAAGCAACGAAGGAAGTTGGACTTCCCTTGAAGGCTTTGTAGCTGTCTTAATGTTCAAGGTGACGGTAGGTCTACTATGGCTTGGACCTTTAAAGGGTCGATGGTGATTCCTTTCTTTGAAATGATAAAACTCAACAGGCGGCTTGTTGAGACGCAAAAGACACACTTGAGTGGGTTCAAGCAGATTTTGTATTTTTGACAACGCAAGAAGACTTGTCGAAGATCATCTAAATGGTTAGATCGTTTCTTAGATCGAGCCATGAGGTCGTCTAGATAAACTAATATGATGTTATTCAGGTCATGAAAACAATAAGTCATGGCTCGTTGTAAAGTGGCTCCGGTGTTCTTGAGACCGAAAGGCATGATGCGATAGGCGAAGGTGCCCCATGGGGTAGTAAAAGCAGTCTTGTATTGATCTTCTTTACGGATTTTGATTTGGTTGTATCCGAAGAAACTGTCCATAAAAGAAAGTACCTCATGCCCCGCACATGCATCGATTAGTTGGTCAATAAAAGGTGTTGGGAAGTTGTCTTTGGGACAAGCTAGGTTGAGGTCACGGAAGTCAGTACAGACGCAGATGGTGCCTGCTTTCTTATTAACTGGTACTGGGTTTGAAACCCAGGTGGTAGATGCAATAAGGTATATGAAACCTGCTGCTCAAAGCTTCTCAATTTCTGCTTTGACGGCTGGAAGCTTGGATGGGTGAATGGGGCGTTGTTTCTAGCGGACTGGTGATATGTTGGGCCAAGTGTCTATGTGATGTTCTACGATGGTAGGATCAAGACCAGGCATCTCGGTATAGGACCAAGCGAAGACATCTCGAAATTCTTGAAAGAGTTTCTTATAGGCTTGGGTTTCCTTTTCAGTGTAGGATGCACCTAAAGAGATGAAATCAGGTTTGCCGGGGGTAGTGGAGATGTCAATTTTTATGATTGGCGAAATTTTGGCCATGTTACCTTCTTCAAAGGATTCTGGGGCTGGGATAGGATATTTGAACCAATCGACCTTGGTTGGTTGGATTCAACAGATAGTTGGTTCGCCGTAGATGCCTCAGGGATGAAGTATGATCGATGGTGCATATCATCCCAAGGGTAGTCCGGTGCAGTGAGTGTTTCTAGGATTTCCTCATCGGTGCGGAAGTAGTGCGTCATTAAATCAATTGGTTCAGGCTTATAGGTAGTTGAAATCATATAAATGGTATTGATTTCTTCTGAACGGGAAGATTCTAGGGGGAATATTTCCTCAGTGAACGGGGGGGAGATTTCTAGGTTGGAATTATTCAATTTGTATAGTGTTTCTCTGTAATCTGGGAGATCAGGGCAGTGATGTGAATAATGGCTGTAGATGCCGCATATCGCACAAGGGTGGTTTGTGCGCAATGATTTATCGCGAGGCTGAGGGGGTAGTTCTAGTTTGACAACTGGAATGTTGGTGTCATCATCCAACATATTCATCTGTTCTTGAAGTGTCGGTAGATGTGGACATAGATGGGTAGCATGGCCTATATCGTCGCACAAGGAGCACTTGGGGGGAACGTGGATTGTTGGAGGAGGCTTCTCTAATTTGGGAGTCACTGGGGGGGTGCAAGTTGTGGGTCCGGTTTTGTAGGTTTGCGGACCTCTGCCCCCATTGTAGCAAGTTTGAGGGGGAACATAACGAGAAGTTGATGTAGTGGCACTTGTTGGAGGTGGTCTGCTTTGGGGGTTTGACACACCAGGTGGTGGACGGTTTTGGGGGTTTAGTACCCTAGGTGGTGGTTGGTTTGAAATATTGATGGGTTGTACCGGTTGTAAAATAATGGTCGGTGTCAGTGGAGGGGTTGGGGCAGGTAGGTACCATACAGGTAATCCTAACGTTAACCCTGGGAGGTTAAGTGTAGCAATTACTGGCCTGCTAACAACTCCTGAAAATGGAAACAAGAATGGGATAGTGTGAATCGGTGTTGTTCCGATGTGACTAGGCACTATGGGTGGTTGTGGCAGTGGTTGAGGTTGTGGGGTATGCTGTTGTGTGTTGTGCGAGAGGGTGCACAAATCGGATATTTCATTTGTCCGGAGAGGGGGTGGGATAGTTGGGAAAGTGGTGGTCATGGGAGTATCCAAATATATCCCGGGTCCGACTGAGGAGATGAACGATGTGGGTGCACTCTGAATGGGTTGTTCGATCATGGGAAGAACATTTTCAGGTGCTACGGGGGCATTAGGATCATAATATGTTATCTGGTCGATTTTGACTATGCGTCCTTCGTGGGGGAACATCATGAGGCAAAAAACTGAAGAAGCGACAGCTTTCATTTTATACATGTAGCTTCGTTCGAGAAGGATATTGTAATCACGTTGGGCGTTGATGACCTCTATATCTACGAGAACCAGTTTTCCCCCGAGTTGTATGGGTACGTTCACTAATAGGCCCTGAGTTTGAACTGCACGGCCATCATAAGCTCGCAATGCGGTAGTTGACGGTTGTAGCGTTGGGGATCCACGTTTTTGCCATACGAAAGTCGACATAACACAGGTGGAGGCACCTTCATTGATTATGCATTGATGAACGACGAGGTTGCGAATGGACACAGAAACTTGAAAAGCTAGAGATGAAGGCAGACAAGGTTCAGCTTGGTCTAAGTTGAAAGCCATCATGTTGGAGTCATTAGGGTCTATGGCACCAATGGCAGATAACAACAATTTTCTCTGCATAGGACAATTTGGTATTGGGTCACAATGGCCTAATCACATTGGCTCTATTCATTAGAGTTTGTCAAATTGATGCTAAAGGTCAAATAATTGCCAAGGAGGAAAATTACTAGTTTCCTAGGTTTGGGGTGGAAGCTTTGGGATTTGGAATAATGGGGATAATAAATGATGTTTGAACATTAGAATGGCATAAATATTTAATAAAGGATCTAAATAAATATATACAAGTGAAAATCAAAGTGGCATTTCATCATGAAGACACATGGAGGAAGTGGGACCCACATATGGCTAGATTTCCCCACTACATTTGGCATCATTCTCTCACCAATTCGAATTCAAGGTGAATGGTAACATACTTGGGGGAGTCCAAAAGGTATTATTCATTGCATGACTCATCCAAGGTCGAAATATAGAGGAAGAGTAACTCCCATGGAAGAGGAAGAGGCAATTTGGAGCTAGTGAGACACTTGGGCTAGATTCCCTAGCTCTATGACAACAATAATGAAGATGCTATGACACCTATGACACAAATCAGACCTGAAGGCTGACATATGACATATATGACATGTCAGGGCTAGAAATAGACTCCAAGAGGGCTCTCAAGGGTGTTAAGGAAGCTAAGATGCTTCCACATGTGATTTGGTGGAAGTGGGAGACTAGGAATTGTTGTGCAAGTGGCGTTCTTTGGAATCTCTTCCCAACATGAGTTGGCATGAGTCTCTTGGAAGGAATTCGACCCATGGATGACATTAGAAGTTTATAAATGTCAATAACAAAGAATGAAACCAGATTTTGATCATTTGTAGAATTTGCAATTGCAATTGTGAAGAGGGAGAGCTAGTGGATGACTAGTTTCTTGCCTTAGCCAATTTTGAGGGTGAAAGATTCCCATCCAAGTTGGAAATTGGAAAGGCCATTCAGACCTTTCATTTGGAGCTTTAATGGAGTCTTTATTTGCAGGTTTAAGCTACAGGGTAGCTCATGGTTTCTTCTATTGCAGCTCGCTCCTTCAACCATTTCCAGTTTTGATGGCATATTCTTGATCCTTGAGGGAGGGCGTTTTGGGTGAACTATTGTACAATTTGGGGGAGCTTCTAATGCCCCATTTCTTTTGTAATATGAAGTAAATACTCTTTTCTTCATCTCCAAAAATTTTCAGGTCGAAATTCCAAGTAGAAATGTATAAATCTCATTTTTAATGGAAGAACAATGCCATTTCCCCACTACCTTGTTGTGAGCCAATGTATTGATGATGATTTCGAATGAATGGATGATTCTCTGATATATTTGTGATAAATATACTGCCATGGATGTCTTATACAAGTTTCATGTACTGTACTTGAGCATTTTAAGCATTTTTACTCAGTTTAATTGCATTGGGAGAAGAAATAGTGCCATTTCCCCAAGGGTCGAATTGGGTATTTTTGCAGTTGAATGGGAGAGGGTGAGAACAGTTGTAATAAACCATTAATGGTGCATATGAGAACTTAATAACATACTTAAAACATTACTTACCTCTGTTCATAAATTTGAGTGGGTTTGGAGGCATTTGGGAAGCCATTTTCAGTACTTACCTTAGGGGGATTTGAACCCCAAATTACTCGTAAAATTGCATACTTGGTCCAGAATCTTAAGAGAGTTTGCAGAGGTCTTTTGGTGGCCATATTTTATCCCTGAACATCATATTCAATTCCTAATATCATTCATAAACCTTCCTTGAATATTTGAAGGCATTTGGAGTCAATTTGAGACCTAGAGACCAATACTAGTCAAAGGGAAATCACTAGTAAAGTTACCTACATTGACCAGAATTGAAAGAGTATTTGCAGAAGTGTTTTAAAGATACAAAGGCATCCCTGAAACACATATTTATGTTCTAATATCATTCATATACCTTCTCATAAGATTTGGGATCATTTGGGGCAAATTTGGGACCTAGAGATCGAAACTAGTCAAAGGTCGAACCAAGGAAAAAAGTGGAAAATTGCAATTTTAATAAAATTTCTAATAAGGGACATTATAGACATATCAGCCGGGGACTGAGCTAAGTCTTCTACAATGTTATAGTTTGAGGCTAGACGAGCATTAGGGTTATTGTTGATTCATCTTAAAGGGATGCGAGGTGCTTTAGGACCTCCGTCCATGGGCATATTAGGTATGCGAAGTGGTTGATCAGTTGGGAGGGTACTCGAAGATGGATCGGTAGGTGTGGCCTCAGGGGCTGAACCGTATTGATTTCAGTGGGTTTGAAGGTTGACATCATTTGATGACATCATAAGCAAATGGTGAGTGTTGGACTTTGTATGCTGGTAATCGGTTGCCGCATAGGTAATTTGCTGCTGTGTTGCAGCGGATCTTTGTGGGGGATCCATTGGACGAGTGTTTACCACTCCTTGGTTGGGTAGGGAATTTTGCAATATCATGGGTTGCGGTTGAGGATGGGGTGCTTGCTGTGCAGCATGTCCTTGTTGTTGGGCGTCGTTGGTCCAGATTTGATGCGCCCGATCTAAATGGGGGCAATTATGTGTGTAATGGACGTAGACCCCGCATATGGAACATGGGTGGTTTGTTCTCAAATTAGGATTTTTTCCTTATTTTGGTGGACGATTAGGGTTTTGATTTGCAGCAGCAGCATTATTGTTATTGGGAAGATCAGTTGGTTGTCCTCCTTGGTTTTGTTGTTGGTTATTTCTGCGGTTTCGTCCTCTTCCGCGATTTTGTTGACCTCCTTGATTACGCTGGTTGTTCTGGTTTTGAGGTTGGTTTTGCTGTGCGTATACATGCCCTTGGGCAGTAGGTGGGTTTTGAGGTCGTGCAGGCACTGGAGTAGGCTACGGTGGATAGTAAGCAGGAGGGTTCTGAGGTGGACCTAGTGCTTGTTGCGGTTGTGGGTAACCTTGAGCTACTGGAAGTGTTAGAGCAAGAGGTGCTACCTGTTGAGGATAATAAGCTGATTGGGCTTGTGGGTGAACCAGAGTCTGATGGCCTTCTGGTTATAATATGGAGGTGTTGCATAAGCTGATGGTGCTTACCCATAATGCTGTGGTGTACATGAGCATCCATGAGTGTGGTGGTTGTGTATTACTGGAGCATACGAAGTTGTAGCTCCAGAATGAGATGTAGCCCTAGGAAGGTCTGGGGCGTTGTTTGTGCTCGTCATGGTGAAAGGTTTTTTTTGAGCCATAACTTGGCCAATGATACTGTCGGTGGCATGAGATGCCCTTGGCGTGTTGCTTCGGGATGGATCACCGTGAGGGGCGTCCGACAAGATCGTCTATAAATATCCAGACTGGGCATATATGAGGTCGAACTGCAGAGCTTTTAAGATGGCTTCTTCTTCCGACTGGGGTCGTTCAGAAGCTACATCCTTGGTTATGAGAGGGAAGAGTGATTTGAGGAACCAATCCAAGAAGATACGGTCGTCCAGCTTTATCTTGCAGATTCTACGATGCTTACGCCACTCATGGATATGATCGGTGATGTGTGTAGCGGTGTTTTGTCTACAAGACAGTAGTATTTCCACTCCTGCATCATAGCGTACATGTAGTTGAAAGAACTGAAGGAAAGTTGAGGCGAGGGATGTAAACGTGGGGTGTGTCCCATGTGGCTGCTCAATATACCATTTGGCTGTAGAGCCAGTGAAAGTTCTTTGTAAAAATCGGAGTCGAATAGAATCATCTACTATGGAGTTTGAGGAACACCATAGGTGAAATGACAAGATATGGTTTTGGGGGTCTTCCCTAGCCTTTCCTTCAAATTTTGGTATGTCTGAGGGGAGCTTTGTGGGCATGGGAAGCTAAGTAGGGTCATGTCGGATGGGATCGTTTGTTAGCCTAGCCAATTCTGGTAGGTTAAGGCTAGCCATAAATGGCAAACTGGCGGAGGGGTATGATGTTGTCATAGGGGCATAAGTGCTGGTGGTGGCGTTATGTATTATGCCACTGCCCCCCAGGGGGGTATTTGTCATGGGAGGTATGTGCCCTCCACCCATAAGAGTGTGGAAGGGGCCCGCACCGCCAAGTGCAACAGGAGTCACAGATGGGTTGGGAAGATGTCCAAGAGGTGTTGGAATCTGAGTGGTAGCGGGGATAGTAGGTATAGCTGCCATAGTGGGCATGCCTAAGTTAGGTGGGGGTCCTGTATTGGGTAGGGGTCCCATGGTAGGCATGCCTAATGTAGGTGTAGGTTCCATATTAGGCATCCCTAAGGGAGGTGTGGTAGTTGTGGCTACCGTGGTGGTCTTTGTGGTGGCGGGGGTGGATGATGTTCCACCAACAGCCCCTGTGAAAAAATTGTTGTAATGTGAACTAGCCATGGGGCTAGTGGGTGTGGTGTATGTGGGGTTTTCGGATTCTGCCTCAGAATCAGATGTGAAATGAGGCGCGTCAGAATCGGATGACGGGGCTCTATTCCAATGATGTGTGGAGTCAAGGGAACCGTACTGCAGGGGGTCTCCCCGAAAGCCCCGAGAATGTCTCGGGGAATCAATGGTGACAGTTTGTGAAAAAAATACTAGGTGGTGGTGAGTGGAAAGCTCTAAAGCCCTAATGCAACCGTGCGTGCAAGAGGGGAGCGTAAAAAATAAATGGCACTCAGGCCAAAAACCAACCTCAAAACACTTACTATAGCAGTTGTGCTATAGTAAGTGGAGTAATAAAAAAATTCGGTCAGAAAACCAACATGCAAACAACTCCTAAAAATAGAAAAAATGTGTACTCTATGACCAAAGGGAGGTAATGGAGCATGCAAACACCTAACTAAAAGTATTATGACTCGACAAGGTATATCCTCTGCAAGGTGATGAAATCCAAGTAAGACAATATAAATTGTAGAATCAAAGGCTAGATATCCCCCTACCGAGAGGGACACCGGGTAGACAATCCTATAAGTTTGGCCACTAAGATACCCCGTTCATGACACGTTCAGTTGGGTGAATCTGCAGTTTGGTTCTATCACCGCTGTACTCCCATGAGGGTGGTACAACTAGAACTAAGAAAGGTATCCTTCGATTACTGAATGGATAGCGGTATTCCACTCAGGCTTCCGGAACTAGTCTGGCTACTTCAACCCTCCTAAGGGAGAGGCCTTCCTGATAAATTGGTGTTAAACTGTGTCAAGAAATAATAAGGGATTTCGGTACCCTAAATGTCAACCTCTATGTCTCAACATGAAAAATGAGTGAGGGGTGTTATTTGGATACTTATCCCCTCAGTCCTACTTAGCTACAAAATTCTTTTTGTGTTCCCCAAGTGGGGTTAGAATGTTGGTTGAGTTAAGGTAACTTTTAAGGCTCACTTGAAATTATTGTGACAGATTGTGTGCTGGTGTAGGTGTATACCAAAACAATGTGCCTCGCATGGGTGATTTAATCTAAAACTAAAATAAGGATTCTAATTTGCGAAAAAAAATGAAAGACGTTTAAATGTAAATGCTTTAATAACCTTTTCAAACAATAGGATTTTTTTTTTAAAGTAAAGCAAATAACAGATGTAAAAATAAATGAATTTTTAGAGTCTTTCTTGGGCAAAATATTGAGCAATTTTTTAGAAATATGGTTCTAACTTTGCAATGTATAAACTTAGAATTTCAGAAATACTTAAAAAATCTTTCTTTCAATTAACTAAAAATTTTCAAAAAGATAAATTAAGTATCTAACCGAATATCAATTAATAATGCTGCAATAATGACACAGTGCAATGTAAAAAATTATAGAAATTAATGCTGGAAAAAATGGGTTGATTGGGCGAATTTGTTTTTGGAAAAATCGGCCGAACCAAAACAGGAAATATCGAGGCTGTCAGGTCAAAACCTGCGATGAGCTGCGCGGCGATGTGGACGAAAGCCGCAATGTGAATCGCGGCGCAGTGGTCAAAATCCGCGATGACCCACACGAAAAAATGCAAAACAGTCGCGATGGACCACGCGGGAAAATGCCAAATAGTCGCGATGGACCGTGTGGGAAAAGGTTGCCCAGCCGCGAAGAGCTGCGCAGGAAAAATTCAAAAAGCCATGTTGGATCGCATGGAAAAAAGGCTCACAGTCGTGATGGACCGCGCGACTGTGGGTGTCGAAAGTCGCGATGTACGGACGGAAAACGGTCGGCAAAAAACGAACCCGAAAATTGAAATTTTGGGTTGTTTCGGGCTGCAGAAAGGGCCAATGGCTAGGGTAGCTATCAAGAAGCTGACTAGTATGACAGATCTACAGTTTTAAATGGGAAAAACAACTAAAATAATGATCTAAAGCAAAAATTTAAAATTTGAAAAATAGCAGAGTCGCCAAAAACTGTTGCTTGGTTTTTCAACCAAGCATGTGCAAGGATGCACCTGCTAACTAGTAGCAGCAGTCTCAAATAAAGCAATGTAAATAGGAAAATATGAACTATAGATTGATGACAGTAAACAGTAAAAATAAAGGATTCTAGGTTAATAACAATAAGCAAAAATAATTCATAAGCATGTAAATAAAAATTAAAACTTTTGTATTACCTCAAATGGTGAGGATGGTGAGTTTTGGGCAGCTCCAAAGTTGAGGTGCTCCAATGTCCAATGGTCTCTTTTCCAAGGTGCTTCAATGGTGGGCAAAAGCTCAAAAGGAATGAGTAATGCTCATAGGAGATTTTGGCAGCATGAGGATAGGATGAATGTGGATGAATAATGAGGAGCCTCTATCACCTTTTTATAGTGTTTGGTGATGGGGAATACCATTATGGTTTTAAGGAAACCAATGGTATTAACCAACATGGTTTAGGTCTCTTTTTCCCTCTTTTTTTATTTTTGAATATTTTGAATATTTTTATTCCCTTTTAATATTTTTTGGGAAATTTGGACCCTTTTTGAGGGTTCTTTGTGTTTTTTGAGGAAAAATACATATTTTGAAGGAAAAAAGGTGTATTATGGTCGTTTTGGTGGCCTTTTGATGATTTTAGAGGCTCAAATGGTGGAAAAAGTGGACAAATGGGTCATGCGAATAAGGGAATGAGCTAGTGAGCACTTTTTGGGTGTTAAAAGATAGAGCTTTTGTTGAACACATCTATGTCCCCGAGTGAATTTCTCATCACAATTATAACAAAGCCCTTTTTCTCTGCGTGCCTGCATCTTTGTTTCAGACAAATGCTTGATAGGAGTTGGTCGAGGAGCTGGAGGGTTGGGAGGTCGTTGAGAACCCATATTTCGGAAGGGGACAAAAGTGGGTTTGGAGCGCTTTTGGGCCGCAATCTTGTCTTCTGTCAACATAGCCAACCCCAGGGCTTCCATCATTGTGTTGGGACAAAACATTTTAACCTGTGAGCGGATTTCATCCTTAAGACCACTGATAAAACAACTCCTGTAGAATTCATCAGACAATCCTTCTGTGTGATTGGCTAGTTTCTCAAATTCCTTCTGATACTCTCTCACAGTTCCAATTCGGTGAAGTTTAGTGAGGGCTCCTGCGAAGTCATCAAAATCACTAAGACCAAATCGTTGCAAAAGGAGCGGAAAAAAATCTGGCCATTTTGGCTCTTCATGAGCCTTGATGTACCAACGGTACCATTGAACAGCTTCTTGTTCCAAATGAAATGATGCAAGTAGAAATTTGGTGACATCAAACGTATTATGCAGACTAAAATACTATTCTACATGATATGTCCATCCAGTTGGATCAATACCATTGAAGCGAGGAAAATCAAGCTTCGGACCACGGAAATTGCTGGAAGAAGAGAACCATTGTCTGATGAAGACTTAGACTATCGTTTGTTGTTCATGGCTGAATGCTCAAGATGGAGGCTGAGAAATTTTTCATCCAGATCCTGGAGTTTGGTTTGGATGGCTGCAAGTGCTTCCTCCACGGTTTTTGCTCCTGTACAGGTGACAACCATAACCAGGAGTTTTTTTTTTTTGGGAAGGGTAGAAAAATACAAACAAAACCTTATTTAGTAAAGGGAAATTTGGTTTTGGGAAAAAATATGATGGGTAATTGGGATTTGACTAGGTTTTGGACACTGTCGAAGGGACAAGGGAGCAGAAAATGAGGATTTCAGAAGCGGGGTGAAAGAATGGGAAAATTCGTCAGAGAGGGACAAAGAAGCAAAAATAGGGAATGAACACGATGGCAAAATTTGAAGGCGATTGGGTGAAAATTAAAGAAGTTATGGAAACCCTAAAAATAGAAAAATGTGGGATTTCTAGCTTTGGGAAGTTGAATTTGGGATAGGTTCCTCCGGAATGAAAGATGCAGAATGGGATTATCGGGGTGTCAGGGAAGTTTCAAGGGAAATAGAATGAAAACAAGGGAGATATGGATCTGCAACGACACGGAAGTGATCGGCAAAAGATGGATCTGAAACGACGCCAAATGGATCTGAAATGGGTGGATCTGAAACGACTTTCAGAATAGATTTGAAATGGCTGGATGTGGAACGACTTTCAGAATGGATCTGAAACAGATCAGAATGGATCTGAAACGACGTGAAAGTGATCGACAACAGTTCAACTGAAAATAGATATGGACCCCAGGTATGTTTGGCTTCCTAACAATTTAGGGGTTTCAATCGGCCACCAATGCCGTTTAATGGCTTGCGTATTGGGGCAGTACCTCTGACTCCATGGCTCAAGTAAAACTGATAACCGCTTTGCCACAAACGACAACTCTTGGTTTACCTCACGGGTGGGAACTAGTCAATCAGGTAGGGGTCGTTTCCCTTTTCCCTGGCAGGTCCTCTCAATGGACCATCTACTTTGGGTTTCCTGTGGTACTCCTCACAATGAGTTTTAGGGCTTATGCCCAAGTACTTCCCACAATTAAGTGGATAGGGATTATTCCTAGATCCGAACTTGGAATAGATGCGAAAAAAAAATTTGGCAGAAATTCCACCCAATGAGCCCAAGAAAGTGCTCTGATACCAGATGTGAAGAACCTGCAACAATTAATTAATAAAAATACACGAGATAACAGAACTCAGAATCGCTTTTATTAATTGCAGGCCACTTCGAGGGGGCAACCTCCTTTGAGCAAGCTCAATACAAATAACTTCACGGTACCTTCATTGGTCTCAACACAAACTTATATACTAATTCTAGGCACCAATACCATGGGTCAATACCATGTGTCAATACAAACCATGGGCCAATACAAACTATGGATCAACAATTACTACGGGATGACTTACACAGCATATGCGTCCAACAACAATAATACAAACTATGGATCAACAAATACCATGGGATGACTTACAAAGCATATGCGTCCAACAACAATATACTAACAAAGTAAATAAAAGGGTTGACATGGGTTCCTAACACCTCCTCTCTGAGTGATGAGGTCTTCCTGAAGATGATATAGATCTCACATAACCTCTTCTATGGCTCTTTTCAACAGATCTTTGGATGGTCTTTAATGATTTTAGATAATTCATAATCTGCTCCTGGAAATGAATTATCCTTTCATTATCCTCCCTACACTTCCTCACCGAATCCTCCAAGAATAATGGTTCACTGCTCCTCTTATACCTATTTGACCTTTGTCCCTCAACAAACTCCTCTTCAGGACTGCAGGGTATCTGTCCTTCCTCAAAATCCATCTCCATTCCTTGACTTCCTACTACTGAACTTGTACTTGTTGAATCTGTAGTATTCATAGGTTAGAGTAATATCTTAGTTTAGTGTCTAAGTTGCTTTATCAATCATTCACTAGGAACTGCAATGTGTTCCTTATCAACCATTTGTTAGAAAACTACATATTGGCATAAGTTCATTACTATTCAAACTACTTCTTCTTCTTAGTCATGAAGTAACAAGCTAAATTTTCTATGTTACAATCTGCCTAACTAGACAAGGGGAGTTAGAAATCCTTTAAGGACTTCTTCTTACCGAATGGACATCAAGTCCATAGCCCTCCCAAGCTAATAATTTAATTAATTAACTCACATGTGAAACTATATTAAGGTGCATGTATCCAAGTTATCTAATTCAAATGCATGTTTACAGAGAAATTTGTAACTTTACAGAAGGCCCAACAGCTGTAGTGTTGAAACCTTCGCTCTGATACCACTTGTAATGTCCCCAACCCTTAAACAATGTTAAGGGTGCTAACATTAAGTCAAGTTAAGCACAACCTATTGAGACTAAATAATAGTATTCAACATTTCAAATAATCCAACTACACATTCTAAAGTCAAATTATTTGTTTAAAGTTGTGATATTTAATTAATTACTTAATTAAGATAATCACGACACTTAATTAAGTTAATTACGAAACTTAACTAAATTAAGTACCTAAGGTCATAATCTCAAAAAAACATGATTACGGCATAATATTCATCATCCTTAGTGATAATAAGGTCGTAAAACCCATTCATGCATTATAGTTTACCGAAACCATAATTGTTAAGTAGTTGAGCATTGTTGTTATCAATTTTCCACAAACTAAGTTAATTTCTGGTGTTGTTATGTCTGTGTTATTAATGAGGCTGAAAAGTAATAAAATAACACATCAAGACACATACGTATGCCATATCCTACAACCACACCACAATCAAACAAAACAAAAGGCACCGGCTAAAATCATAACCCACAAAATTAGCTCCCGATGGTTGTCCCCTACAACCATTCTTCACTAATAAATTTCAGATTGTATGGCTATCTCCCTCCAACCATAAATCAATATTACATTCATATTACATGGTTCAAACTTAGATCTACAAATCTAACATTTCCAATCTAACAATTAGTGCGCTCATCCTGGCACCGACAAAACTATTGGACCAAAACAAACATATCTTGGTCATCCGGAAAGCTTTTTCGACAAAATGAAAGGCAATACTTATTGGAAACGCTGCTCCGAACGCAATGGAATAGGTCTAATGAATCAGAAATGAGCATAAATGGGATAAATAGAACCTATGGTTGCGCCCCTCTCAATATCATCGAGCCAAAACTACAAATTTCAAATTAAGAGAAAGAAGAATAGAAGGAAGGTAAGGAGCGTAGGAACATATTATATGAAATTCATCCTTCCTGCATATAGAAACTGGAATTCAATACATGGACATGCATACAACCAATTCAGCCACCATTGCACATATACCAAATAAAATAATGTAATAGAAACGAAACATAAGAGATATACTTATCTCAAAATAAGTGTAACTAGCTGCAACATGACAACTTTCCTCCCAGCCGTACACACAGCCAAGCCTTCCTCGCTTGAATAGGTCACCCCTGAGCTGAGACCATGGATCCACGGGTAGAGGCACACTTAGTCTAGCAACTCTCGTAACTACCTATTATGAGAACCACAATGCTTCCCACTTCTACTTTCTTGTCCGTCTCCACTGCCTATGGGAAGTGAATCCTCTCACCACCCATTTCCTGGATTCCAGTGCGAGAACCTGGACTAGTAGAGTTATATAATGGAAGCAAAGGGAAATGACTAGACTAACTCTGAGTCTCAACACACTCTCAATACTAACAATATTCCTAACATGGTGAGATAACACAAGACAAGTGATCCAAGGCTCAATATTAGCTTCAACAAGGAGAGAGTACATGTATAAATAGCTTAAGGAGGGAAATTCGAACCCAAGGTGGAAAACTAGAATGGGTTAGAGTGTGGTTGGGATTCGTCATGGAAACATAACTAAAATTAGTGGAGTGGTGGCCTAGTTAGGAGAATTCCTTTCTTATATTAGCAGCATGAGGATGAGTTACCAAAAACCAAGGAGTGGAGCCATGAAGAACACAAGGAGGGGCACTAATGCATATGGGGGGTTACAAAACATGAAGTAGGGTGAATTTGGTGAGAGAGGGGATCCAATAGGGTCATAAATATCATGTAAGCACAAAAATAGGGATGAATGGAGGAGTGGGGCGCACTTATGGAGGCAAAGGCACAAATCGAGAAGGTGGAAGCTAAATTCTAGCTTACAGCTCCTAGAATATAGGGAGAGGGCTCATAAATGACAAAAACACATAAATAGGAGGGAATTTCTCCCAAGGAGGGTGCACTAGGAAATAGGGTCCCACTAAAGTATGTATAAGGTGCAATAATAACACTAGAGTTCATAAAAATCGAAAATGGGTTCCATTGTACAATTTTTGGGTGACCAACACTATTAAAGTCACCAAGGCACAAAATGAACTAGGATGGACAACTACCATCCAAAAAAAATCTATAAGGTGCTAGGTTTGTCCCCCATTCCTCTCACTCTGTGAGATACATGGTCTCCCATACTCTTTTAGTTGCCTTTGCTCAGCCAGTTGTTTATTTAATTTAATAGCAACAATCATTCAAAGAGAACAATAATGACAATAACAACAACAACAACATTAACAAATAATAATAATTCCAAAGTCCATAATCACATCATCAAACAAATGAGCATAATTCCATATTCATATTAACAAATAGAACATAAGTCCATAGTCATATAAAAGGCCATAAGTCCATGGATTAACAACCGGGGTATTACATACTTTTACTCCCAATTCATGTCTCATACAACACCAACATGTGTTTTTCAGTATGCACATATAGAGTTTCAATTCTGACTAGACCTTTTAATACAAGCAAGTAATCACTCTGCTGCAAAACATAGATGTGTGAAGTAACCACTTAGGATGAAAAACTAGTCCTTAGTGTTTAACAATATTCCTCCCCTTATCTCCTTCTAACTCCCTCGTATTCCCTCCATCTCCAACTACCCCTTTTCCAATTTAAATTCCCCCTTTTATTTTCCGAAAGGAGGTCTTCTTGTTTTCCTTTAACCTAACTAACTAATGAAACCTTTTACTTATTTTGTGGGGTCTTGCCTATTTTTTTGGAGATAAGGTTTTCTACTATTTTGTGTTAAGGGAAATAAATGCTTGACATCCAAAACCTCAAGTTTTATTTCCCTTTTGTAATGTCATGGTCCCTCTTTAGTGGAAGCCTACCAAGTTAGTTTCTTTTGAAATTTCTAATTTGTTTATTTACAAAAATCAAAACTGTTATTTACAATCATTAATAATGTCTCATGGTAATTCATAACTAAGTCTTAATTACGTTTACTATGCTAACACTTAACTAACTACTTCAAATCATAAGGGTAATATCATGGGGTATTACATACCCTTCCCCTTAAAATAACATCGTTTTCGATGTTTCTCTTTCAACATCTTTTTTAAGTTTGGAATAGATGTGGATATGCTTCTTTCATATCATGTTCCATTTCTGTAAGCATATCATGTCCAAGCATAATCATGTTTACAACATTGCTCCAACTAATAGGAGTGTTACATCTTTTGGCATAAAGTATTTCACAAGGACTCATATTTAAAGATGTTTGATACTCGTTATTGTAAGAAAACTCAACAAGATGAAAATACTTCTCCCACCTAGTAGGCTTATTCATAACATACATGCAAAGCATATCCTCCAAAATTTGTTTTGTTCTTTCAGTTTGTCCATTTTTTTGAGGGTGAGAAGCAGTATCAAAATTCAATTTGGTGCCCAATCCTTCAAACAATCCTTTCCAAAAGTTAGAAGTGAATTTCACATCTCTATAGAATATAATAATAGTAGGCGATCCATGAAGTTTGAAATTCTATTTCATAAAAATTTATGAGATGTCACTACTTCAGAAGTGGATTTAACAGGAATAAAATGAGTATCTTTAATTAATTTATCCACCATGACCATAATAGCACCATTTTGTCTTGTTTATTTGGGTAATCATGTCATAAAATTCGTAGAAATCACCTCTCATTTCCATTATGGTAATGGTAGGGGTTGTAGTAGACCAATTGGATGTTTTTATTCCACGTTTACCTGTTGACATTCAATGCATTTTGCAATGTATTATCCATCTTTTTTCATTCCTATCAAGAAAGAATATCTTTTAATAGCAATAATTATTTTCTAATAACCTGGATGACCCGAATAAGGTTGTTTATGTATTTTTTGCATAACAAGAGTCTTTCAATTTTCAAAGTTAGGAATGTACAAACTACCTTTAAAGACTAGTAACCCTTCTTTAGCCAGATTAATAACCTGCAAATTTTGGTTTCGATATTTATTGCTACAATCCTGTTGTGGAAAAAATTGCACAAGTGCACTCTTCCACTTGGTAAGGGGCTAAGCCTTGTAGGTTGTAGCAAGGCCTCAGTCCTTGGAGCCCCTTTTGTGTGGTTGGTATCCAAACAAAGAAATATGATAAAAAAACAGAATGAAAGAGATGGGGGGAGAATTCAAACTCCAATAAAAATCATAGGTATGCTAAACCACTCTTGTATTGCCCAATGGAATAGCTGTACAACACCTAAGAGGTGTGAGATTCAAGGGAAGCCAACAATATCCCTTAGGGAGGCCTTTGTTGTCCAAACTAAATGCTAAGTAGATGGTAGAACAATGGAGATAAACACATGCCCCTTGAAGGAAGGTGGCAAGGGAACTTGGGAATGCTCACAATGGTAGGAAATGGTGGGATATGAGGAAGCTCCAACTCAAATCTAGTAGCATAACCTTGCTCTGATTTCTCTCTACAAAATGCATGCTAATGGCTCCCTGTTATAGGCAAAGAGGTGACCAACAAATAACTAGATCCAAATGTGAACTCTCTTCCTCCATGCACTAGTTCCAAGGTACACAAGGGGGGCTGATTAATGCCACCAAGTGTGTGAGGATATGAATTCAGATTCTTGGGGAGGATTAAGCCTTTAATGTGACACTGGGAGTGAATGGTCCCGATGTTTTGACAGTAGGGAGACTATCGAAGGAAAAACCACGCGGGTGTAGCACATGCATTGTTCAGGTAACCTGCGCTATAGCGTGGTTCAACTATATGTTACCCGCGCTACCCTTTCTTTTGACTGTTTCTTGGGATTTATGGAATCATGTTTTGTTTTGGATCTGTTGAGGATTCCTGTGTTGATATGCATTCTTTATGTTGATGACGCCTTATTGGATGAATCGCTGAAATGTCGCATGTGTGCTACTTTTAGGCATTAACATATGCCCCCTGATGTATGAGGTTCGGAGGGTACTGTAGAGCCGATAATGCGTCATGTTTTATGTTGTTTCTCTCCTATTATGTAGGATGAAGCATATGTGGAAAAATAGGGTTCTCCCATGGGGGAAGATTATTGGTGATGACCGTTGGAGCTGTAATAAAGAATATTTTTTATATAAATGAGGTGGGCATACCCATGCTCGTGAAATGCTGTCAAAATGATTACAAGGAGAGAGGACCAAGGTTTCGTCTCTACTATACTGTTGGGGCATGGATGAAGGTAGATTCAATCCATGTATGAGTAAATGCCTTAGGAATTCTGTGAAATATTGAAGAAGTGGAACTGCTGGTGACCATGATAAGCCCACTAGGGTGGGGGACCAAACTGGTATGCAAATCGGCTTGAGAGCTTCACTACACCGAATAGACTGGTATCATGATTTCCAAATGTGAACACCGCTACCTTTAAAAGTATGTTTCCCCTGATGCAATGATGTGTTGATGTCGAGCATAGGGAAACCACTTAGTTAGGGAGCACTAATGACTCTCCCTACCAAGTTCGAGGTGATCCATTATAGTGATTGAAAGGGGTCCCAAGGTACAACTGCAACTCTCAGAATGTAGTATTTTGATGTCGACGAGAGATGAAGTGCATGATAAAATGAGAGTCTTATCCTGAGTACTGAGATCATATTGTAATCAATTGGTGGATGGACAAACCTGACACAAGACTAGTTGATAAACGTGGAGCTCATAACTTCCTTTGATCGATGTAAACATGGGGAGTGTGGACAACATATTTTCTTTCAGAACGACACAGGTTGAAACGGATGGAGACAAACTGTAAATGAAAGGGATTTGATGGAGACGCAAAACATAGGGTGATGGTAATCGACAAAAAAAATACCATTGAACAGGTGGAGACTCAAACTCACCGATCAAAGGCGATCATGGTTTGCTGCCAAAATAATATGGTTTTCCCGTAATGTGAGGTGATGGGGGAATTGTTTATACATAAAGAATGTTGGTGGGGTCCCCACAGTTTTGGGTGTGTTGGGGGGCTGATTTGATGATGGGCAGAGTCCCCACGGTTTTGAGAGGATCCGGGGACACTTTCAAATGATAAAGTGAGGGATAACTTGTAGACGCAAAGACACGTGCCCCATGAAACGATGCCATGCAGTGTATTCTTGCAGGAAGACTGAACAAAACTGGTTACTTCTGAGGGTGGGGGCCCCATAGGTGTCTTTGTGGGGGTGATGATATAAGGGATATTGCAAAGGGTAAAGTTCTCATGGAGGTATGAGGGGGATTTGTGAATCATCCTCCTAACATGTGCTGAAGGATTTGACAAGAGTATACTTGGTGGAGTAAATGTGCAATTATAAAGTGATACTCTAATGGAGGATCTTTTCAATCTGGGTCAGATTGCTCCGACTTGTGGGGGATCGACATCATGGTTGTCAATTGATGACTGGGATAGAAATGGTGTACCCACCCATGGGGGAACATGTCGGTAATGATGTTGATGGCACATCAAGGCTATGAATGAGGTCCCTATGGTTATCAACGAAAATACAGGGAGATGCATTATAAACGGAGGGTAAATAGTGTTTATATGCCAGTTTCAGAATGATACATGTGGTAAGGTGCATGACCCCTGTTGCTGTAGGATGGAGTCTTGTTCTTATAGTGGAAAAGCAAGTCGGTATCCTTCACACACGGCACATATACCCAAGTGTAGTAAAGAATGTGACGAAGGTATTTACAATGCATAAATCGTATAACCAAAACATCTCATACGTGTGGGGTACTAGCTAGAAAAATAGTTTCCCGGTGACATTGGTGGGAATCCATATTTGTTGGATCCATGTTGAAGAGATCGAAGCGTTGGTCATGGTGGTGCGAACGGCTTTGGAAACAGAGTTACGGTTTGTCCGTGGCATTAGTTGGAAGTTTGGGTCAAATGACTATAAAATAGGGGTGGGGCCCACTTTTAGAAATCATTTGTTCTTTATGCCACCAACCTCCTAGAGTGCGTTTTGATCGATTCTGGGAGATCCGGTGCACCGTTTGACGAGCCATGAGATTTAGGTATGCCTTACCCTTGTAATTTTTAATTTTTTTCGAGTAGGTTTCTGATTAGGGGTCTCCTGGGTGGCCAGAAGGCCTTTTAATGTTTTTGGGGATGTTGCGTGGGAGGAGTCAGTGCTGGAGGAGTTGCGGTATTGGGGAAGCTGTCGGGGACTGGATGATAGCTGTGATAGTAGATTTGGAGCGACAGTTCGATGGGATATCTGCTGGGGTTGATGAATGGGGTTGGGCAGACCTTAAGGATGATGAGGTGGACTTGACACTTCACCTACCAGCTGAGTGTGGGCCAGCTTGGAGGCACATCATGTGGTAGGTCGCAGTAGCTTGCCACGTGGCGCAAGAGTTGTAGTGAGGAGAGAACCCTCCTCCATGACAGAGGCCTCGACAAGGACTAGAGCCGGCACAAGGGGAGGCTGTGTAGCCTTTGGTTATTTTGGGACCTTGAGATCCACCAGTTGGCAGGGCAACTTTATTCTTTGTATAGGGCTATGAGCCGTTGTTTTGTATGTATATAGTTTTTGATGAGCTTATGGGAGGTGGGTTATTTTTTATGTATCCCCCATAAGGATCCTATGTATATGCCCCAAGAGGGCCATTTTTGTACATGACACACATTTTTTGATGATATATATATACCAGTTTTGTGGCACATGATGTATGCGTCTTTGTATGTATGTGATGTATGTGTATTTTGCTTTATGTTGCCTATGTGGTGATGTGATACATATGTAGTAGATGATACTGGCATATTTGTTTTGGGCATATTTTATCGACTTAGGAATTATGATGATGATATACATGTGTGTGTAGTCATAGGTAAAACACATAGATGTATTTATGTATGCTTGATATGTAGGGTTATGCAGCCGGGTTATGTACCAGGTGCCAATTCAATACCTCATTGGCGACGGAGTCGGAAAATGCATTTACGTTTCTTGGTACATGTGTGAAAGTTATGGTTTCAAACTGTCTAATGAGAAGGTGCAAGTGCAAAAAATTTCGAAAGAGGAGCGAGTTGCAGACATGAAATACATTATTCAACTGCGATACGACGAGTTGTGAGTCGAGGTGTACTTGTAGATGGTGAATGACCAGGTGCACATCATCACTTAATAGACCTATTACGACATCGTACTCTACTTGGTTGTTATTAAGTGCCCCCAAGAAAACCCCACCGATGTGGTGGAGTGTATGGGAGGGGGAATATATAACCCAAGTAGCAGACGCTAGGTGTTTGGACCACCGAATGGCATCGTCTGCATATCCTATGTAGATGTCTGACTGGGAGGCCATCTACATTTAAGAAGAGAGGTAGTTTACTTTCTAATTCGAGATAATGTGAAATGAAAGTAAATTTTTAACACAAATAAGAATATCAACGGTTGGTGTTGGATGTCTTATTTGAGCTGTGGGGGTAAAACCCCTTGTTGATTTCTTAATTTTTTGGGAATGCTTGCAAGTGGTCTGCATCTTCGTCGAAAGGTGATGAGTCATTGCAACTGAGGACACCGGCTAAAGGAGATTAAACATCAAGGGTATCTGATAAGGTTGGTATTACTTCCTCGGTTGGTGACCTTTGCGGGGTTAGATAGAGGGTTTGTAATTGACCTTGCATTCTCATTAGCTCGAGATGAGCTTATCGTTCGACGTGCAAAATGGGGAATTGAAAGGAGAAGTGGGTGGTCTCTCCACAAGATTGGAAAGGTCTTGGTACGCGTGGACGGAAGCGCTGTTGGTATTCCTGAGTGTTGATTTTCTCCATTATTCATGTGATGCTACTGGGAGGGAGAATATGGGGGGAGTGCCTACATGACGAACATTCATTGTTTGACGGCGTCATCGTAAGTTTAGATGGGTCTTGCAACGTTATAGGCTCTACCACATTTTCTACAGCTGGCGCAACTTCTGTGGGAGGTGTGAATAATGGTGTCGCTGATGTGGTGATCACATTAATGGATGCTACTTCCTGAGTTAAGAAGGGGGGTTTCACAATCATGACTTGAGTGAGACGAATAATTTCCAACACTTCTTGGTATTGAGGGAGTTTGGGGCAATGGCGCGTATAGTGCCCATACTGAGTGCATATGGAACATGCGTTATTTGTACACAATTTTTTGGACTTAGATGTGGGTGAGGGAGGTGTGCCCCCTTTCACCATTGGTGGAGTATGGGTGATGCTAACGGGGGTGTTAAGAAAATTCCTTAGCTCAGGTAGAGTATGACATAAGTTGGTTGTGTGGCATTGCTTCCCGCAAAGAGAACACAGTACTGTAACCCTTTGAATGGGAGTATTGATCATAATTGGGGCTTTTAACTCCTGCTGGTTGATGCCCACTACTTTAGGCTTAGCGATTTAAACTGAATTGGATGTTGGGTTAGGTAATAGGGGACCTTTCAACTTTGGTTGTTTGGTACCCCCATTGGTGGTCTTAGCAGCGACTGATTGTGGTTTAGTTGCGGATGTCATAGGTTGGGTTGTCATAACTAAACGTGTTATGGGCCTTGCGGGTGTACTAGCTGAAACAAGGACAAACTCGAAATGGGCGATGGGTTTGGCATCCATATTTGGGTAGGAAGGTGTGAGGTACCATACCGGTATTCCCAAAGTTAGCCCAGGTAGAGTTAACTGAGCCATAACTGGTGTCCCTTGTACACTCGTGGGAGGATACAAGAAAGGGATTTGAAAATTGGCGGGACTGGTGGACTCGACGTTTGTTCAATGCCATGGATCAGTGGTGGTGATGAAAACGGTGTTGAGGTGGAGGTGGCTCGCATCTGAAGGTTGATGTCTAATGTATAGATATTTTGAAAAGAGCCATTGCTGGGTGGGTGAGGATCTTGTTGTTTTGTAACTACCCCTTGATTCGTAAAGGGTTTTTGTAAGACGACGGTTTGTGGTTGGGGAGGATTCACTTCCCGAGGAGGGTTTGTCAGTGTCTTCTTTTTGGCTTCCACTAATTGTTGGCAGTCAGGGATAAAAGGACAATGATGCATGTAATGACCATAATCGCTGTAAATGGAGCAACAATAATTGGTTCTCAGGGTGGGATTCTTCCCTTGTTTAGGGGGATTGCTCGCCCCTTCATTTTGGTTACTTGTATTCTAGTTTTGTTGGGGAAGGGGGTGTTAACACCAAAATTGACCCCCAAGGCTGAAAGAGGGTAATTCTGGGTAACCACTAACCAATATTTGGCTCGTGCTACTGACCCAACACAGACAAAGAGGGCTCTCTCTAAAATCTCATGAAAAGACTGGAATAAACAAGATTGTCAATAATGAAAAAGAAACACTAGCATTCACGGCCAAGATATTCAATTACAACAATTATACAGAAGATCAGATTTATGTTTAGAATGAAAATGATTCAAGCACTGTTTGGTTGAAAACATATGAACTTCGTTTGGGCAATGGAGTCATATTTAACAAACTCTGAAAACATCATTCACAAAGGTTCTGCAGACACATTTACAAGGGCAAGGTAGCAAGCATCTAGTAGTCAAAGAGATTTAATTTGTGGAACAGAAGAGGAAAGAAACAACCCATCAATGTAAGGCATACCAAGATGAATCCTACACCAACTTTAGCAGAATATGTTGGTGAAATACTTGGAAAACGCTAAGCAGAGCATAACTCCTATGAATTCCACTTAGCCACTACCCTGATCCAAGCATGAAAGAAATAACACAGAATGGAATAACAAAGAGAGAAACACAATTTCACATGGGAAAAAGGAAAATATAGACTGCCAGACCAATTACACAGGAATCCTTGTAAAAAACGCAGGCTTCGGCTCTGCAAAATTTATTAAAATAGCTCAAAACTGTCTTCCAGACTAATCCTCAAAATACCAAAAGCTTTCAATTAAGATTTTCAACCATTGTTCCTTTTATTACAAATGTATTTATAGATGTCTTCGAGCTCTAGGCTCGGCCCCTTCTGAAGAGAAAAGAATTACAACCATATGACACCTATCTAACAGCCAAATCGAGGCATTATTTGTTGTCACTATTACAAAACAAAAATATCTACGCGGCAAGCTTAACTGCCATTTACAATTGCATGGCCATTTCATTACATGGCCAAATTACTTAACAAAAGACAACGACAGTAAAAAACTGCCCCAGCTTATGGCTTCCATTCTGGTCGAATGACTTCGTTGATTATCCTTTGAACTCTTCATGCCGAACAAAAATATCTTAGGCTGGAACTGCTGCTTACCAGGCATGGTTCATCACTTGTGATAGCTCGATGTAGAAAGGAAAATTACCTATAAAAGACCAAACCCGACTGATCCTGCCGATGTTGTACACCACTAAGCCATACCGCCCTTCAAAATAGGTTATGGACCGTCTTAATCTTAAAAATTGGAGAGAAGGAATGTACCCATGTAGCCAATAGACAGACTTGCCGGGTGGTGAAATGAAAATAACATAAGAATGTTGCCACCTTAGTCTTGGGTTTTCACCTGACCATACCAATCAAGAAAATCACCCACGTCGAAAGAATCTTCTGCTTGGGTTCTTTTCGGTAGAGGAGTAGAGGGTACCCCTTCCGTAGGGAGTATTAGATCCTTGATAATTCCCACCTCCTGGATGATTTCCTTCTCATCTTCTTCATAGGTGTCTTCCTTCTTTCTCTGCTGCTGAAAACTCCAATCTGTCTGTCGTTCCTGGGGATTGTTTGATTTGCAGACATAATCGTCTTCCACATGACCGTGAACTATGGGAGGTAAATAAAAGTGCTCTTCCTCCATCTCGGAAAACACATGTTTTGGTATAATTACTACTTCGGTTCCTTGCTCTTTCTCCATGCTCTGATACGAACTGCAAACAATAACACGATAGAGGAACTCGCCACCTTTTCAGATGTGAGTTGCGAGCCCAGGATATCAGGTTTATAACAACTCATAACGACGACATTCCCATGCGAATCATTCTGCTATGATTTTCTGACTGGACCTTCCAAATGATTTGACATGATAATTGAGGCTTGAAATGACATCGGACATATTTGGTCATACTTTTCGGCCATACAGAAAGGACACCCGACTGCGCCAAGGTGGCTCAGCCCACGCGGCAATCATTGATTTTCAGCAAAGATGTCTTTCACCTGTGAAAATTCGATCTTGGATCAAGACCGTAGATTTCAGCCTCCGTAGTTTTCCATTTTAGCGACACACTTGTTCCAATTGGCAGTTTGACCTTTCAAAGCATTCCTAGCCGTTGGCCCAGTCTTTGCTCAAATCCTGATTGTCGGATGATGCAGCTTTTACCTGCCGCGGCGATTTGAGACGGGGTTAACCTACCCATGAATAAAATCAGCGCAGTCATCTTAGACCATTGATTCGCCTCTGGTAGATTTGCACCGTTGACAGGTGCACGACACTTACTCTGACCGCGGCGATTTGAAACGTAACATATTTTGTGCAAGTTAGATCAGCGCAGTGGCTATACACCGTAGATTTCTCCTCCTGCCGATCTTCGTCGTCGATTGTTTTTTAGGAAAAATCTCACCAGTCTACCCCCGCCCATGCTTTAAAGCATCCATATTTTCATTGGCACCATGCGCTCAGTGACGTAGATCTTCGAGACCTCTGATCTAATCCATTCATACATGTTTCTTTCTGTGTCTGGCGTTTTTTACCCACCAATATGCATCCGAAATAGCATGGACACTAGGATTTCTCCTAACATTACCATGCCCTGGGATAAATCTATTGCTCGTAATTTGAATTCTTCCATCTCTGAGGATGTGGCCCGAGAGCTGGCTCTCCCTTAGGGGATTTTTATGACCATGAAGCACTTTTATTTCCATGAAACCTTCCACAGAACCTAGCACAATTTGAGTGCTAACAACTGGCTCTAGCCGGGGATGCTATCCTCCCTGTGAGGTAGCAAAGAACCCGTAGACCAAGTGCCTGATCCATTGGGCAGCTCCCAACCCTGTCAACTGCAACCTGCAACCTGTCTTTCATCTGAAAACTGTAACTGAAAAAATAACATTGTATATACTAAAAAATGCTTGCTGAGCAAACTTATTCTTCCTACCTATCTTACTTTATTGAAATTAATGAAAATGCTTGACCTTCAAGCTTATTTACATACAAATGATTTCCTACCCTACTTGCTGAGCATAAGGGCCAAATCAGGTGATCACATATTCCTAATGAAGCCAGTCAAGCAAATGACTTCTAGATTGAAATTCGGATTTAGCCTCTCCAACCTGAAAAAAGAACTCAGCAAATGATAACCCCAACTGAAAATATTTTTCAATCCCTGCATTCTTGAACGACATAGCCTCCATCTTCTCTGATGATTCCAACAATTTAGCAAAAGGATCTTCATTAAAATGGAAGATTCCTACATCTTTATGACCAATAATGAGAGCCTCTTCAACGAGTTCTTGCTGATTGTTCACATTATCTATGTCACAACAAGGCCAATCAAACTGCAATTCCACTTGCCATCTGCCAAACTGAGTTTCATAAAGATTTTGAAAAGCATATTCATTTTCTTTGTCAAGAGGTATTGGACAATCAACCATATGTACATCATCCTGATAGAACTGAGCTCTTCTTGGGTTTCAATCGAAATGGCATCATGACCTTCAAATGCATTAAAGAAAACAATTACTTCTAGGCAACAAGAATTTGAAGTCGGGTGACATGGAGAAGAGCTCATCTGACTATTCTGATCTTCTTCTAAATCATATGACAACTGGAAAAAATGAAGAAAATTTTCATCCCTCTCGGGAGCATAGATATGAAGGTCATCACCAATTTGATCCAAAATCTCAGAATTTGGAACTTGCTCTTCTCTATCAAACACAACAAAAATATCATTAAATTTTTCAATAAAATTAAGTGCAACTAACTCTTCTTGATAGGAAATTTTTGAATGTGAAAGAGGGATTTGTTTTTCTGTTTGGTACTTCTCTTCCCTATGGCAAATTTCTGCTTCGTGGGATTTATTACACACTTGCCTCTCCTCTTTATCATCACTCTCAAAAAAGAATTGGAAGCTTTCCATTTTAGACTTTTGTTTTTGATTAGAAGCCCTGATTCTTTGTTTTATCAATTCAAATGAGGCATAACAGAGGGGTAAGCAATCACTTTCAGCATGTTTATTTTCAGAGGTTTGGTCATGGACAGTGACCAGATTTTCTTCACTAATTGTCCTGGAACTTGTAAAGTTTTCAGCTGACTCAATACCCGAGCAGTCTTCTTCATAATCATCATACTCATCATACTTAGGTGGAATGGAATTATTTTTAATATCATTACCACCAGAAATTTTAGCAGGCTGATTGTAATTTTCCTTAAACGAATCAGAATTACCTTCTCCTGGTACATCACCGGGCTGATCATCTCTCTGTATATCCCGGGAAAGATTGGAATGCAAAGCAAGTTCTCCTTGTTCATGCCTCTCTTCGAATCTGGATTCCTCTTCAATATTTTCATCGTTATCTTTACTTGATAATTTTCCAGACACTCTAAGGTTTTCTTCAACCTCCAAAGCATCAATAAACATATGCTGCAGATTTGAAGACCTTCTCTCCAAAAGAAGAAAAGATAAATCAGAAGGAAAGATAGATTCATAGTGTAACTTGGCGGCATTCTCCAGGGGTCAAATTTCCCTTGGCATATCATAATAAAAACTTGCAAACCTTATGTTAAAACTGGACATGATTTCCCCTTCTTGCACTCTCATGGAGTAAAATTCTGAAAGCACTAGGTCCCATGACCTTCTCTTACCCCAAAATTCCAAGAAAACATCAGAAAACCCCTGCCATGTGTCTATAGACTCAAGCTACAAACGGCTAAACCATTTCTTCACATCTCCCTGGAAGGATTGGGCGAAAGCCCTCATACAAACATCATCATGCTCCACTTCAAAAAGATCTAGAAAATGTTCAAAGCCTTGAAGATGTTTCTCAGCAGTTAGGTTTTTGGATTCTCCATCAAATCTGGGAAGGTATCTGTGGTATTTGGGAGGGTATTCATGAATAAAAGGGGGCAACTTTAAAGGGCCATGTCTCAGCTGATATCTGGGAGCAAAAGGAATATGTACAGGGGGAACCTCTTTAGCCTCATTCTCATGGGATTTGCAAGGATGGCTATGGATATTGTATGTTTTAGAAGAAATAATGGGGTCATCTCTAGGGTTTGAAGGAGGATATACATCTGTAAGATCTAGAGAAGGATATACAAAAGAGAGTCTCTCATGACCTAGAGCTCTTCGGTGGAACAAAATTTTCTTGATATATATACATAGAGGTAAAAGGAGATTGATACAGAAGAACAAGATTTCTTTGAAGGGACTGATGCTTTGATACCTGAACCTTGATTCTTCCATTTTTAAGGCGGTTGAGCTCGTTCTCCAGTGGATTCTGCAAATTGAATTGAATCTTGAGTGGAGTCGCCAGGTGAATGGTACAACCTGCTCATTGTCTGATTGTTGTTCACCATCAACATTCAAATCTGCCCCTTTGTTGTTCTCCCAGGGATGATGAAAATTTTAGTTCTCCGGCAACGACGCCAATTTGTTAACACCGAAATTGATCCCCAAGGCTGAAAGAGGGTAATTCTGGGTAACCACTAACCAATCTTTGGCCTGTGCTACTGACCCAACACAGACAGAGAGGGCTCTCTCTAAAATCTCATGAAAAGACTGGAATAATCAAGATTGTCAATAATGAAAAAGAAACACCAGCATTCACAGCCAAGATATTCAATTACAACAATTATACAGAAGATCAGATTTCTGTTTGGAACGAAAATGATTCAAGCACTGTTTGGTTGAAAACATATGAACTTCGTTTGGGCAATGGAGTCATATTTAACAAGCTTTGAAAACATCATTCACAAAGGTTCTGCAGACGCATTTACAAGAGCAAGGTAGCAAGCAGCTAGTAGTCAAAGAGATTTAATTTGTGGAACAGAAGAGGAAAGAAACAACCCATCAATGTAAGGCATACCAAGATGAATCCTACATCAACTTCAGCAGAATATGTTGGTGAAATACTTGGAAAAAGCTAAGCAGAGCATAACTCCTATGAATTCCACTTAGCCACTACCCTGATCCAAGCATGAAAGAAATAACACAAAATGGAATAACAAAGAGAGAAACACAATTTCACATGGGAAAAAGGAAAATACAGACTACCAAACCAATTACACAGGAATCCTTGTAAAAAACACAGGTTTCAGCTCTGCAAACTTTATTAAAATAGCTCAAAAATGTCTTACAGACTAATCCTCAAAATACCAAAATCTTTCAAATAATATTTTCAACCATTGTGCCTTCGATTACAAATGTATTTATAGATGTCTTCGAGCTCTAGGCTCGGCCCCTTTTGAACAGAAAACAGTTACAACCATATGACACCTATCTAATAGCCAAATCGAGGCATTGTTTGCTGTCACTATTACAAAACAAAAATATCTACGAGGCAGGATTAACTGCCATTTACAATTGCATGGTCGTTTCATTACATGGCCAAATTACTTAACAAAAGACAACGACAGTAAAAAATTGCCCCAGCTTATGGCTTCCATTCTGGTCGAATGACTTCGTTGATTATCCTTTGAACTCTTCATGTTGAACAAAAATATCTTAGGCTGGAACTGCTGCTTAACAGGCATGGTTCATCACTTGTGATAAATCGATGTAGAAAGGAAAATAACCTATAACAGACCAGACCCGACTGATCCTGCCGATGTCGTACATCACTAATCCATACCGCCCTTCAAAATAGGTTATGGACCGCCTTAATATTCAAAATTGGAGAGAAGGAATGTACCCATATAGCCAATAGACAGACTTGCCGGGTGGTGAAATGCAAATAACATAAGAATGCTGCCACCTTAGTCTTGGGTTTTCACCTGACCATACCAATCAAGAAAATCACCCACATCGAAAGAATCTTCTGCTTGGGTTCTTTTTGGTAGAGGAGTAGAGGGTAACCCTTCCGTAGGGAGTGTTAGATCCTTGATAATTCCCACCTCTTGGCTGATTTCCTGCTCATCTTCTTCATAGGTGTCTTCCCTCTTTCTCTGCTGCTGAAAACTCCAATCTGTCTGTCGTTCCTGGGGATCTTCTGATTTGCAGACGGAACCGTCTTCCACATGACCACGAACTATGGGAGGTACTTAAAAGTGCTCTTCCTCCATCTCGGACAACACATGTTTTGGTATAATTACTACTTCGTTTCCTTACTCTCTCTTCATGCTTTGGTACGAACTGCAAACAATAACAAGATAGAGGAACTCGCCACCTTTTCAGACGTGAGTTGCGAGCCCAGGAGATCAGGTTTATAACAACTCATAACGACGGTGTTCCCATGTGAATCATTCTGCTATGATTTTCTAGACTGGACCTTCCAAATGATTTGGCATGGTGACTGAGGCTTGAAATGACATCGGACATATTTGGTCATACTTTTTGGGCCATACAGAAAGGACACCCGACTGCGCTGAGGTGGCTCAGCCCACATGGCAATCATTGATTTTCAACGAAGATGTCTTTCACCTATGAAAACTTGAGCTTGGATCAAGACCATAGATTTCAACCTCCGTAGTTTTTCATTTTAGCAACACACTTGTTCCAATCGGCAGTTTGACCTTTCAAGGCATTCCTAGCCGTTGGTCCAGTCTTCACTCAAATCCTGATCGTCGGATGATGCATCTTTTACCTGTCGCGGCGATTTGAGACGGGGTTAACCTACCCATGAATAAAATCAGCGCAGTCATCTTAGACAGTTGATTCACGTCTGGTAGATCTGCATCGTTGATAGGTGCACGATGCTTACTTCGACCACGGTGATTTGAAACGTAACATATTTCGTGCAAGTTAGATCAGCGCGGTGGCTGTACACCGTAGATTTCTCCTCCAGCCAATCTTCGTCATCGATTTTTTTTTAGGAAAAAGCTCACTGGTCTACCCCCGCCCATGCTTTAAAGCATCCATATTTTCATGGGCGCCATGCGCTTGGGGCCGTAGATCTTCGAGACCTTTGATCTAAACCATTCATACATGTTTCTTTCTGTGTCTGGTGTTTTTTACCTGCCACTATGCATCCGAAATAGCATGGACACTAGGATTTCTCCTAACATTACCATGCCCTGGGATAAATCTATTGCTCGTAATTCGAATTCTTCCATCTCTGAGGATGTGGCCTGAGAGCTGGCTCTCCCTTCGGGGATTTTTATGACCATGAAGCACTTTTATTTCCATGAAACCGTCCACAGAACCTAGCACAATTTGAGTGCTAACAGGGGGTTTCCCCCTTGCCCCTACTGCTGAATCATTTTGTTCTTACCTTTATTCTTCCCCCGAGTATGTGGGTTCTAGGGGTTTATGGCGTTCAATTTCTCCAATTGTTGAGCTTGTTGAACGTAAGAAGGTTGAACTAGGTTAACCCCCATGTGGGGGATAGGTTGCTGACCAGTTGGGCATGGGAAAGGATAATATGGTTTATACCCCAGGCGTGGGATAATTGCAGTTTGTGTTCCGTAAGAGGTGGATGTAGGAACGATTTATGCCATTGGCTGTGTAGGAACTATCATTGTTTGGCTCATGTTAGGGTAAGTAGGACTATATGGTCCATACTGAAATTGACCAACTGATGGTGTTGGTACCAGTGTAGGGGGTATCGATGTAGGTGGCATGGATGGGTAGTACGGGACCATGTTGAATGGCACCAAAATGGTAGGAGGAACCTTTCCTAAATGGGAAATATACCCAATAATCCCATCGTACGAATGTGACGATCCCGAAGGTGTAGGATCCAACGACCAATGCCGAGGGGAATTAGGGAGGATAGTGTAAAGGTAGTCAGATTGCGCATATATTAGATCGAAATGTTGTGCTTTCAGGATAGCCTCTTCTCTGCTTTGCGGAAAGGAGGTGGCGACATCTTTAGCTATGGAGGGTTAGAGAGATTTGATAAACCAATCCAACAGAAAGGGAGGTTGTATTTCAATCTTACATAATTTGCGGCATCTACGCCACTCATGGATGTGGTCTGTGATGTGGGTGGAAGTATTTTGACGAAACTTAGTGAGAATTTCGAGGCCTAGATCATGTTGGATTAGCAGTTGGAAGTACGTAAGAAATGTGATGGCCAATGTTGGAAATGTGGAATGGGTCCCACTGGTTAGGTTCACATACCATTTTGTTGTTGTTTCGGTGAGGGTACGCTGGAAGAGGTGAAGCCTCACAGGGTCATCCACTATGCTGTTAGATGAACACCATAAGTGAAAAGACATAATGTGGTTGGCAAGATCATCTCCCTGTTTTCCTTCGAATTTGGGAATATCGGAGGGAAGCTTGTCTGACATAGTTGGTCATGTTGCATCGTGAGCAATGGGATCATTAGTTAGTTTGGCAAAATCAGGTAGATTTAAACTAGCCATAAATGGTAAGGTAGGGACGAATGGTCTTGCCATTGTGTGCGGAATGTGATTTCCACGAGGGGGAGATGCAGGTGTTGTTGTAAACAATGGTTGACCTCCTATGAGAGAGGATGGGTTAAAGGGAACCGAGGGATCTCCAAGGGGAGAAGCCAACGGGGTATTGCTTTCGATAGGGGAAGAAGTGGTGTAATTCATAGTTTCCCCGAGAGGAGAAAATGCACCTAGAAAGGGTTGGCCTCGACTAGATGATCCTATCAGTGTAGCCTGGGAATGGCCCCGGCTAGGGTACCTTCCTTGTGAACCATGGGAAGGTGTAAAAACACCCCTCGAGAGAGGGGAAAGGCCTTGCAGTCTACAGGACTATCTCGGAATGTTGTTTTTTTCCTCAATGGTGAAGGCTTTGTGTCAAATGAGCGTGATAGTGGAATTCAAACACAATTGAAAAAATTAAAAAATATGCCAACCACAACAGATGCAAAATGGTGCGATAAGTGAGTGATATGTGCAATGTCGGTTTTAGTGCATTAGTTCCCACATGTAGGTTATTTTTATTACGAGTTTAATGAACTTGTAGTTAAAAAGAAAATAAGTGGAAATTCCCTAGAAGACCTAATGTCTTTCCTCTCAAATTTAATTGGGCCTCCCAAGAGCACAATTGATGGTGATAATGGTATCCACTTACCAATCGACTAGTGGTGGTAACAAAGAGCTAGATCTATCGGCAATGGGGCCAATGTTCCAATCAAGAAGACTTGGCAACACCTCCTAAAGGAAATAACTAACTTCAGGAATCAATTGCACTCACAATTGGTCCTTGGTGGTCCACTAAGTTACCTTGCATCAAGTGTGGATCAAAGGTTCAACCTACACGCTATAGTGTCGTCTCCCTACAACAAGCTGAGTTGCTCGTAGGGGAGAGCAGGGAAACTATACCTCGACTTTCACCTCCTTGTTTATGGCGCACTTCTAATCCAGGTTTTGTTTTAACACTTGCTTGTAGTAGTATTTTGTAAGTACCCTATAAGACAACAATGTTATGTTTCAAAATATCACTAATGAAACTAGATTGGGGGGCATTAATGGATTCCTAGCCCAATCAATCCTACCAAACTAAAATATTGTTTTGTGACCTCATGTGGAGGATTTTAGTTGGTTAAGACAATTACAATGTTGATTTTAAGGGGTTTGAATGTTCACTTATGGAGTGTAAGAGAGGTATTTCACAATCCCTACCTTTCTGATTCACCAAGCTCACATGAAGTGTGAGATGAAGAGCATACTTGGGTCGGAAGAGTCTTTGGATCTCTTAGTGTGTGCTAGTGGTGCAAACACATGTGATGAAAGCAAATTGATATCGAAAAATTAACTAGAAGAGCATATCAAGTAATACGTACTTTTAACTTTAAAGAAGCCAATGATGCTTTGCAAATCAAAAGATGCTAACTAAGTGTTCAATGGAAGTATTTCACACTTCTCACCCTTTTCCGATTCACCAAGCTCACATGAAGTGCGAGGTGAAGAGCATACTTTAGGAGACAAGGGTATTTAGGTCCTTGTTTGTGTGCAAAACGTGTATTCTACACTAGCAATACTACTAAAAACATGTCAATTGGTGCATAAACAAGAAATGGCCTTGAATACTATTAGCAACAATGGGGACCGTTTGAAGGCCTCAAAGTTGTTTACCTAGGTAAGTTTCAAGAGAGATGGACTCTTTACTTCCTAATCTTGGTCTAGGTGACCTAATTACTAAAAAAATAAGTAATTGTGCGAATTAGCCTTAATTCAAGTTCATTAGTAAACAATATATGGACTGCCAAACTAAGCTATGCAGATAAAAAGAAAATAAATAACAGTAGCGTGGCTAAACCACACTCTGCCGCATGGACCGTGCGGGTTAATACAAAATGGATGCATTGGTAGCACGAGTAACACACTGACCTTCCACACTGATGCGATGAGAGGTGTAGTGTTGGTATAACATTGGTAACCTACACTGTGCGTGCGACTGTCTGAGTCATTTCCGCACTGTTAGCACGACAGAGACGTTGGGAACCCTGTGGCTGTGTAAAAAAATAAATTGTGGCCGTGATGGGGCCAAATTTTGGAAGCAAGAGGTGGATTACTTGTTCTCCTGCATGTGATAAATACCCAGAATTAGTCACTTAGCATAAAACAACCTAGTTTAATAAGAAATGAACAAAAATAAGTATGGTCGCCATTAGAACTGTTGTGGAAAAAATTTCACAAGTGCACTCTTCCACTTGGTAAGGGGCTAAGCCTTGTAGGTTGTAGCAAGGCCTCGGTCCTTGTAGCCCCTTTTGTGTGGTTGGTATTCCTCCAAGTGATCTTGCAATAGGTTGTTAGTGTAACTCACATTCAAACAAATATATATGATAAAAAACAAAATAAAAGAGATGAGGGGAGAATGCAAACTCCAATAACAATCATAGGTATGCTAAACCACTCTTGTATTGCCCAATGGAATAGCTGTACAACACCTAGGAGGTGTTAGATTCAAGGGAAGCCAACAATATCCCTTATGGAGGCATTTCTTGTCCAAAATAAATGCTAGGTAGATGGTTGAACAATGGAGAGAAACACTTTCCCCTTGAAGGAAGGTGGCAAGGGAGCTTGGGAATGCTCACAATGGTAGGAAATAGTGGGCTATGAGGAAGCTCCAACTCAAATCCAACATCACAACCTTGCTCTGATTTCTCTCTACAAAATGCATGCCAATGGATTCCTTTTATAGGCCAAGAGGTGGCCAACAAACAACTAGATCCAAATGTGAACTCTCTTCCTCCATGAACTAGTTCCAAGGTACACAAGGGGGTCTGATTAATGCCACAAAGTGTGTGAATCAAACTCCTAATTGCTAAAATAAACCCTAATCTCATCTCATCCAATCAACTAGTTGCATTGCTAAAAATTGGGGTATATGGAATGAAATCGATGAGTCACATGTTAATCAGAGATGCAAAATAAAGGATTGAAGTGCAATCAACTAACAAAATGATCATGTGAAAGCTACATGATATATGTAATAGCTAGTCTAATATATATATGAGAGCTTCAAGAAATATAAACAATGACTTTAACAAATGAAAGCTACAAGAAATATGAATATCTACTCTAACATATTCAATCACAGTAGTTCTAAAATAACTATGAAACATATAACAATTAAGATCCCCTCATGCCGTAGAGAAGGCCCCGATTCTGTAGCACTGGTGATCTAAACTCAACCACAATTATAGAATTCTATTGCAATTAACAAAATTGATTTCAATTTTCCAAAAATAATAATCAACTAGGTGAGCCTTGTTTAATTTTGGCTCTTCTTTAATACAAAAATTCACCTTAATCAGTGAGTGACTGCCTTCCTATGTGGTAGCTGAGAATAAAGAGTATCTAATCAGTTTTTAATATTGAGAGTCAATTCCCTTAAAAAAGGAAACATGGCAACAATGCATAATCAGTAGAGAGGGAATGATCCAACAATGCAATAATTACTGATGTAGTCGATTAATTGTTGGATGGAGTCGTGATGTTGGCCATGCTTCATCAATAATGACCGATGGTATAGAAAAGATTTGTATCTTTCACCTGCCTATTGACGAAAAGTTAGTGAGCAAGTGTTGTAGCAAAACCGGTTGGAAACTGCTGCAGAAAAGTTCATTAGCAACACTGCTTGAAGAATCTAGCAACACCAATCCATTCCAACTTGCAACTGTAACACAAGCTACTCCATAATTGCATGTAAACCTCGGTTGTTAGCTCATTTTAGAGTATAATCTACTTATTTTAACATGAAAATAATAATGCAATTATAATATTTCCAAGAGTTAAGGATATGAAATAAATATATGGAAATGGCTGGAAAAGACATGGAATGTAGCTAAATAAGCTTCCAAGGATAGTGCATGGAATTGGTCATTTCCCATGCTCATCAGTGTACACAATCGTTAGTGGTCGAGGTTACTAATTTTCAATACTAAAAATGAAGACTAGGTAATATGATCCATAATAGGATCGTTATTATAGATTTTTCATTGGGGTTGAAGGTTGGTTACCATAGTTTCATAAATAAGTTTATGTGTTTTTGAATATCTTAAAGACATATTTCAATAAAATGTTGAGATTACTAATATATATATATATATATATATATATATAGCGAAAAACACACTAAGGCACATATGAATAACCTTTGGAAGAAGCAATGGTCCTTATCACACCATCAGTAGAAGTGCAAGTTTCAATTACATCAAAAGTGATCAAGTTATAGATTCTTAACAGAATAATGTATGTTAATTAAAGCTTAAATATAATAAATAATAAAAATATACAATTAGTTTGTATTTTTTTTAAAATGCTAATTAGAGGAAATTTGAGGTCTAAAATGGGCCTCCTAAGGAAAATAATAAAATAATAGTTAAAATAAAAAAATAATATTGATTAATTTTGGAGGAAGAAAGAAAAAAACTATTTTTTTGTTCGTATTTTAAAAATATCTCCCTTTTTTTTACTCAAATTTTGAGTGGGAACACTCGTTGGATGCAAAATTAAATTCCAAATCCAACGAGTACCCACACTACATATTTTTGACGGACCTCGCTGCCCAAAAAACAAGAAATACCTTAAAAAACGTGATGATGACATATTTTGAGCGGGAGCACTCATTGGATGCGGAATTAAATTCTGCATCTAACGAGTACCCACACTGCATGCTTTTGATGGATCTCACTGCCCCAAAAACAAGAAATGCCTGAAAAAACGTGTCATACATGTTTTTTCAGGCATTTCTTGTTTTTGGGGCAGTGAGATCCATCAAAAGCATGCAGTGTGGGTTTTCGTTGGATGCGGAATTTAATTCCGCATCCAACGAGTGCTCCCGCTTGAAATTTGAGTGAAAACACACGGAGATATGTTGAAAATACGAACAAAAAAAGTAGTTTTTTTATGACAAATATCTGAAGTCAACCATTATGGTTGACTCATTTTATTGAAATTCTATTGGTTCTTGAATTCCAACTCATCAAGAAATTATGGTTGACTCGTTTTCTTATAAGGCCCATTTTAGATCAAATTTCCTTTAATTGAAATATTAAAGAATTATATTGTTAAAAGAATAATTTTCATATTATTATTATTATGTTATTGATTTTATTTTTGAATATTTTTATTTTTAGTTATATAAATAAATATTTCAATTCAAAAGTTTAATATTTAATTTTGAATTTTGAATAATTTAAAGAGAAATTTACATACATCATTGTTTCATTTGGGGTTTTATATTCAAAATTTTTGTTGTAATATTCAATTTTTTACTTCTACAAAATTAATATTTGATGTTTAATATTAAACTTTTAAATCTTTTTATAAAATTTAAATGACTAATTAGAACTATGCTTAATTTGGCCTAAGGGTGGACCAAAGTGGTGTATACAACCTTGACTGACTTGACATGCTTCCATTGACTAACATGAGATACTTCTAGCATGGGTATTTATACTATTATGATTGATTTATGGATCCATTAATTAGTGGTTGAGGTCACTAATTTTCAAAGTTACAATGGAAGACTAGGCAATCTGACCCACAATAAGACCATTATTATAGATTTTTCATTGGGGTTGAAGATTGGCTACCATAATTTCATTATTAAGTTTATGTGTTTTTGGATATCTTAAAGACACATTTTAATAAAATGTTGTAATTTACATTATCTATATAGTTCATAGCGCTTCGTTAAAAAAAAAAACCTTCACCATTGCTAAACATTGACATATTTCATCTAAAAGTTTTATCAAATATTTAAAATAATTGTTTGTAAGGTTATAACTAAGAATATTTTTGATGATTTTTTAAACCATTTTAGTTGCTTGATAATCAATTTAATGTGTAATGTGCTTATCTATCTAGTATTTTGCATTGATTGAATGGACGGGTTGATTGAAGATGAATTTAAGTCAATGAATAACCAAACAAAACAATTTATTTTGATCAAACCTAAATTTTAATTACATTTAAGTTATTGTTATAAAATTAATTAAGGAAGAGATTGGAATAAAAATTAAATATTTAATTAAACATTACATGACGCATTTCTAAGTTAAATATTCACCAATACATCTCAAATTTGATTTTGAAATAGAGAAATCAATATTGATGTTAATCATTAATAGACCCACTAAATTTTATAAACAACATCGACATCAACATGACCTGAAAAGACATAATATACATGAACACAAATCTCAAAATAATATATATGCTAGATATACATGTCAAATATGTCAAATATGCCATCTCAAATTTGATGAGTGATACATCTCAAATTTAATTTAAAACTGGAAAAAATCATTAATATACAAAATATAATATTTTGTAAAAAAAACAACATCAACATCAAGATGATATGAAAATGAAACACAAATATGAATGATAATATCAAAATCAATGTATATATGTCAAATATACATACCAAGTAATAAATAAAAGTAAAATATACAACATAGCAATAAAATATATACATCTTATCAAATATAGCTGCTACAAGATAGTTGGTCCACCAACGAAGCTAGAGGCATCAATACCTCCACCATGATAAGAGGAATGTGCATGATTATTGCCTCTGGCACCAGAGCCAGAGGAAATATCGATATCTTCTCATGATAACAATGTAGTAACCAACATCTGTTATATCTCTCCACCAGAGTCATATGACCAATACCACCATTTCATCTATAGCACCAATGAATGAATTGGGTATTGCATTTGGTGGGTTGGCTACTGGAAGAGGAGAGGCTGGTCAGTTGACTAGTGGGTTTGTCAGTTTGTGGAGGAGGAGATGGTGCTTAGTTGACCTGTGGAGGTGGGTCGAACTGTGGAGGAGAAGATGGTGGCCGGTTGACATGTGGATTTGGGTTGGACTGTGGAGGAGGAGATGGTGGCTGGTTGACATGTGGAGGTGGGTTGGCTTGCGGAGGAGAGGGTGGTTGGTTGGGCTATGGAGGAGGAGTTGGAGGATCACCATACGAAGGATATGAATTGGATGCAGAAGACTAACTATGATGGTTACTCCTCATCCCCTTGGGTAGGCTAACCACACTAACAATATGATGCATCATAGTAGCATATCACGTGGAATGGTCACCCATATCTATGAGATCTTTGGGTCCCTTTTAATCTTGGTAATGTGTATTGGGCACACTCTATGCCAAACCATTAGTCCACATAACTAATTGAACACCTCCTGATGGAATCTATGATCTGGATTGCATCTTAGGCTTGGTATCTATAACTAAGGTAGCTGATCAACCTCAACCATCTCCTCAATAGGTTGGGGAGGTGACTCCCCATTATATGTGACAATATTTGCAAAATAGTAGACAATGATAATTAGACAATTTAAATAATAATTAGAAATTTTAAATAAAATGTTACAATAAACCACATGTGTATTAAATAAGCTAATAAAATTCAAATTGATTAATCAAAACATAACACTAATATTACTTTTGGAATTTGGTGGCTCATCCTGGGTAAATCAGATGTTCGAACATACTCTCTAGTCCATCCCTACATATGTGAATTACACAAGGTCCATGGTATGATCATCGTAATTGAAGGGCATCTCTAGTACCTTTGGAGTGATCCTACATGGGAACTGTGACTAGACCCTCTTAGGAAACATCTGCCCCCACATGTGCATATGTACATTGGTCCTCGGCCTAGGAGGGCCACGGTTGAATGAGGTCCTAGTGGCCATAAACCTCTCAAAAATAGGCAGAAAAAATTTGAATCAAATGGGAATACTACTCTACCATCAAACATAGCGTGTCATCGATTCAAATAAAAACAAAAATATCACAAAAAAATGATAGACCACCTAATACATCTAGGTGTCCGTTCTAAATAATCTGCATAATATAAAAGGGGGCAATTAATGCAATGCCCATCATAGGTGCAATGGGCCATTTCCATGACCATAAGTGAGAGGCATCTAAACTTCTCTACAGATAATGCATGTACATCCAACTAGCCACCAATAACCTGGAAGCTAGAAGGGGTAGTGATGTGCCGATTGACATATCTCTAAACATATGTGAGCTTACTCTGTCTAGCAATTCTAGGCGAGAGATTTGGGAACTGGGAAAAATCATCCCCTCTCTTGGACAACCCAGTAATGAAATAAATTTCCTCCTCTGTGGCTAGAGCCATAGATATGAACCGACTCTAAATTCGTGAATGTAATGATCCCACCGACAGATGAATTGTCTTAGCAATGTGATGTCCCCCCTGAGGGATGTTCCCTCCTCATAAACTTGAGGAGGCCAACAATATATAAGAGATGTCGAGTCTGGGCTATAATAAGGAGAGGGTACAGATCCCTCTCCCTCTCTCTAGCCTCCCACTTCCATATAACATTGTATCGATAGTCCTGGATCTATTGTTGCTACTACTGTCATCGTTATTGCCTCTGATTAAAATACATCATTAATGTATTAGGAGAACACACACATACATCACTAAAAAAGGGTTTTAAATGACTATTTTTTGTTTATCAAAGTATAAATTAATTTATTTTGCAAAAAATGTAAAAGCATTAATTAGTGCACCCTAAAAACAATAAATCACCCTTAATAGTACATAAAGATAATTACCGCACCACTAACAATCGTCAAAATCACAAAATAACCAACTATGTTGCAACTATAATAAACTTGTGCACTACAATTGATGTGTCACTACCTATCCATATCAGTTAGGTCTTATTGTATTTTTTTTAAAAACACGGTAAGACTATAAAATAATAACACATCAATAATATTTTTTAAAATATGCAAAACTTTGCAGTGCAGTATATTCTTTAGGTCAGATCGCTTACGGTGACTTATTTTATGATACACACTTTGAACGGTGAGTCAATGTTTTAATGACGCATCGGCTTTGACAATAATACATTAAAAATATGGATGGTGTGTTATTACTAAAGCACATCGTCTGTATTGGTGTGTGCCCCGACACAACCAATGTGCTTGTCTTAATACATGCATAGTTTGGATTATATATATATATCGGTGTGATGGTAAAACATTGGTGCACTGTCCACAATGCATAACATACACTAATGCACAATATGTAGTGCAGAGAATTCATTACACCACATTAACTATATTTGAATATTTTAAATCATATTATCAGTGTGTCTCCATATTATTGCATCGATATTAGTGCTATTCATTTTACAATTGTATGCACCATGTCCAGTGCGCTCTATATATTTACTGAATGCACTGGAATAGTTCCAGTGCAGGTTGAACGAAATGTCTCCATCATGCATCCTTTTTTTAAATTGAAAAAAAAAGAAAATTAAAGGTAAATTTTAAAATTTAATCCACTAAAAATGAAATTGAGGAGGTAATAAAGAGTTTACCCGGTCTCTTGTATAGAGAGGAGGCATGGTGGCCACATACTCAATGAATTAATTTTTTTTACCATTTTCCAAAATCTGGGAAAGATGGTTGTAATCAATACATAGGAGGAATATGACAGGTGAACAACATATACAACGATGCGGTCAAACCAAGAGAATGTGCATCAATGCTTAGGTGGTTTAGAGCACAGTGTAGATTGAAAAAATGAAATTCTATTCCATGCTTTTTATTATTATTTTACTCTACCTTGATGCGCATCTTAGAGGAGTACACCGATGTCTATGTTTTTCTATGGTGCATCGTCTATTTCGTAAAATTGTGATAATTGTTTTGAATATCTAGCGCGCCGTAAACTTACGTACACACCAGTGCTGTGTATATAACAAAAAGCACCCGAATCTATTTTAATTTTTAAATTAAAAACAAATTTATATTATTATAAATTTAATCATCGGTCGGTGATTTTTGTTTATTTATGGGCATTGGGGTGCTTATATGACAAAGGCACACTGGGAAGGTGTTGAAACTAAAAGATGAATTTTTATTAATAAATATTTTATCACGTAGTGGTGTGTTATGCTATCTAATTCCCTAGGGAATTCGTGAGCATGAGTCACATTGTGGTGATTGTATTCTTGTGGATCACTAGTTAGTTTTTATGCAAAATAAAAATAAATATGTTTTTCTAACAAGGAAAAGGGATTTTTTGAAATAATTGAATTGTATTATTTAGAGCACCGGTTCCTATTTGTCGAAAGCGCATCGGTGCGGTTTAGTAATTTTAAAAGCATCGATAAAAAACCTCAGCCAAAACCTCCAACCACCTACCTCTTCTAGAAACCTCTACTATAAATGGATAAAGGAGACTTTTTATGGACAGGTTCAACAAAAATATATGCTAGAAGGTGTTTTCCTAGTAGTGAATGGAAACAAGGGCAAGGATTTCTTTTGCTAATCACTCTTGATTTCTCTAGAGTCTAGATGCTTTCAACCATTTCTCCATGTACCTTTCTCTCCACCTTGGATCTTATATTTATAGGCCATGATGGTGATAAGATCGAGGTTGGAGTGAGTGCATTTCAGACATACGTAGTGTATGAACATATATGAATCACATTTTTTCTAATTCCTAATATTTCTTTCCTTTTGAAGGGTTTTGAGAGGAAACCATGGTTTAATATTGAATTAGTGCTACTGATCATGCATTTCCTTAAGGAAATCCATGACACTCATGCCTATCCTAAAAAAAAGCATGGCTTAGTGGTAAATTGTTGAGAACTCTAGATAATCATGCAATCTACTTGTCTTCAACTAATTATGACTACGAGTCTTAAAAAATTGTATTGTCACATACCCATTCACCTCACCATGCTTTTGGGGCCATTGATACCCAAATTCATTTTTTCATAATTTAATTATTAAATTTACAGTATAAATTAAATGTATATATGCATATGCTAAAACATACAAGCAAATTCTAGCATTAATGTACTCATACCATGCCATGAAATCTATGCAATTAGATAAACATATAACAATAAATTAAGCAAAATACATAATATATATAAATACATGACATTTCATACATAGTTAGAAAATTACCTTAAAAGGTCCTCCAATTAACTGCAGACTAAGGACATTCCTTCCAACCGTAGGCACTCTATTATACCAATTCTCTCTATAATATAGGCCACCCTCAAGATAGTGATATTAATCCATAAGAAGGAAATATCAAATTAATACCCATCAATATCATAGGTGTTGAACCCCCCTCCATAGCTGTCCCAATCCACTAGCACTCCAACCCCATTAGCCTGTAGAACCTAAGGAATGGGGTACCCTTCTTTGAGTTAATAGTCCCTTGGGCGATTCCCAATTCCCTTCCACGGATCCAATGTAGGCCAGCTAGGTACTCTCCATGCTAGGACTCTAGGGAACTAAACTGCAATACAAGTTCTCTCACAAGGAAACTCAATTTCCCAACACTAATATCCAAGGGTAAAAGCATTTACAAATTTGTAATTCCCATTGTTCTCGAGTACAACTCTAGGATATGGTACAAAATGATGGCTCAGGGATTGATAAAATATCGATGGTTGAATGAATGACAGGATAATCATTGAATGAACTAGTTTATGAATAATTGTATGCATGTTGAGAACTAGCCAAGTGGCATGCATGGGTGATGGGATCTAGACAAGTGGCATACATGAGATTTTCCACTTTTTCCCCTTCTAATCCCAAGCTTAGGATAATAAACCCAATGTTATGGATAATGCATTTTAAATAAAGAGGCTTTATAAAACTTAGGATAAAAAGAATAATAAGGATAATGACTTAAATTTATAAGTCATAGGGTCATCTCCCCCTTAATCCCCCTTCTCACTTCCCCCTCTTGTGGAATCATAGACCCCCATCTTTTCTTCATCCTTCTTTGTCTATAATAGTCATGGTTTTTATGTTAAACATAAAATGCACATAATTACATCATCATGGTCATACTATACCATTTATGTCCTACTTCTATCCATTCCATCATTATATACATAATTACATCATTACATGATGGGGTATAAAATGGGGTGTTACATTCCCCTCCCCTTAATTTATGCATTATCCTTAATGCATATCAACACTATGTACATATACGAAATTTTAAAACAACTGGGGGTATGCCTCCCACATAGCATCCTCAAGCTCCCACATTGCTTCTTCAGGGTTGTAATGTGTCCACTGGACCTTTACCTACCCAATGGCCTTGTTCCGAAGCAACGTGTCTTTCCTATCCAAGATGTGCATTGGTATTATCGAGATATCCCCTTCCAGTTCCACCTAAATCAAATCCCAATCAATAATGTGGTTAGGATCAAGAACATAATTTTTCAATAATGACACATGAACCACATATGCTCTTTTATGGAAGCAAGTAATGCAAGATCATATGCAATATGCCCTATCCTAGCTAATATTTCAAACGACCCAAAATATCTGAGCACTATCTTAGGACATCTCCCAAGCATTATGGAACTCTTGTTTGGCCTGACTTTTAGATACACATGTTCACTATCTGTGAACTCTCTTACAACTCTAGCCTTGCTTGCATAACTTTTCTACCTATCATGTGGTGTTTTTAAATTCTGCTTGATCTTAACCATTTGCGCTTCTATTTATTTAAGCAATTCTAGCCCAATTACCACTCTGTCTTTTGCTATTCCAACTAGTTGGAGTATAGCATTTTTTTCCATACAAGGTTTCAAATGGACTCATCTTTAAAGATGCATGATATCCATTATTATAAGCAAAATCCACCAAATGCAAGTAATCTTCCCACTTGGATGGATGATCCATCACATACATTGTGAGCATATCTTCAATAACCTGATTAACTCTCCCAGTTTTTCCATCTCTCTGTGGATGATATGTTGTACTCATATTTAGATTTGTTGCAAATCCTTTAAAGAGCCCTTTCAAAAAACTAAAGTAAACTTTGGATCTCTATCTAAAACAAATGTCTCGGGTATTCCATGTAATCTTGCAATCTATTTCATATACATTTCTTCTATGTTAGATGCCTTATGAGTTGACTTGATTGGAATGAAGTGAGCGCCCTTTGTCAACTTGTTCACACTACCATGATTGAATCATGTTTTCTTGTTGTCTTGGAAAATTTGGTGATGAAATCAATTGTCACCACATCCAATTTCCACTTTGATATTGGAAATGACTGAAGCAATCCTGCTAGATGTCCATGCTCAACCTTTACTTTCTGAAATTCCATACATCTTGCTAAATACTCAACAATGTCTTTCTTCATTCCTAGCCAAAAGTACTAACTTCTTACTGCTGTAATAATCTTTTGATATCCAGGATGTTCTGCATATGGAACCTTGTGTATCTCTCCATTACTAGATTCCTATATTCAACAGAATTAGGAATATAAATTCTATTATTATTCATAAGAATTCCATCATTTTCCAACTGTATCCTTTATATTTCTTATATACATTTTACTGTTGTACTCCTTCTTTTACCTGAAGATAATGGTGATCTAAAATAATAATCTCAAGAATTCTGGATTTCAAATTTGATTTGCACATGCTAATAGCTGTAGCATGCATTGCATGTACTCTTCTACTGAGTGCATCAACAACCTTGTCCTCTTTGCCTTTGATATGTTTGATATCAAAATCAAACTCACACATAAATTCCATCCATCTGAATTGTTTATCATTTAAAATATGTTTCTCAAATAAATATTTCATCCCACTATGATCTGTTCTTAATTCAAATTTCCTGCCAATGAGATAATGTCTCCACATTTTTAATGCATGCACAATGGAAGCAAGCTCCAAGTCACGAGTGACATACTTCGTTTCATGCTCTTTAAGATTTATGGACTCATAGCAAATATCATGTCCATCTTGCATAAGGTCTCCACCAATTCCTTCTTGGAAAGCATCTGTGTACACCACAAAATCACTATTTGGATCAACAATCTTAAGAATTGGTGGACTAGTGAGCAATCTTTTCAACTTTTGGAAACTTTCTTCACACATGGGTGTCCATCCAAAATTGGCTCCTTTCTTTTGTAAGGATGTAATTCGATGTGCCACTTTTGAGAAGCCTTCTATGAATCTCCTATAGTATCCATCCAATCCCATAAAGGACCTTACCTCTGATACACTCCTGGGTGTATGTGATCCCATAATGACTTCAATTTTGTCTAGTTCTAATGTTATGCCTTATTCAGAGATAATTTGTCCCAAATACTGAATCTCAACTTCTCATAAAAAGAACATTCACTCAACTTAGCATAAAGTTTATGCTTTCTTATAACTTGTAGAACCAATCTCAAATGATATTTATGCTCATCCTTTGATTTGGAATAAATAAGAATGCCATCCAGGAATACAATGACAAACTTATCTAAATACTGCATGAATATACTATTCATCAAACACATAAAGGTAGTTGTGCATTTGTTAAACCAAATGGCACCCCTACAAACTCATAATGACCATATATGGTTCCGAAGGCTGTCTTGATAATGTCTTCTTACATGATGGTAACTTGATCTCAAGTCTATTTTTGAGAAAATACTTTGTTCTCTTAGTTGATCAAACAAATCATCAATTCCAGGAAGAGGATATTTATTCCTCACAGTGATCTTGTTCAATTACATAAAGTTAATGCATAACCTCAAAGTACCATCCTTTTTACTTACAAAAAGTACTGGTGTTCCCCATGGAGACACACTTGGGTGTATGTACTCTTACAACTCTTACAACTCAGGTGTACTCATTCTATATGGCACTTTAGAAATTGGGAAAGCTCCATGCATCAAATCAATAGAGAAGTCAATATCTCTTTTTGGTGGTAACCTAGGTATTTATTCAAACAAATATGCAAATTCTTCTAATATTGGAAAGTCCTCTCATCTTGGACCTTTACTCTTTTCTGGATCTTCTACATGAACTACATATAATTGGCATCCTTTCTAAAAGCATCCCTTTAGCTGAAAAGATGAAATTTCTTCTATGGTAATAGGCCTTGGAATGCCTTTAACTGTCTTCTGATGTCCTTCCTCACACAAAAGAGTAAAGGACTTGTTATGACAATCCAATACCACATAATGTGCATCTAAATAGTCCATCCCAATAAGAACATCATATGAACCCAATGCTATTATGTTTATGTCTGCAACAGTACTAAGTCCATTCATGTCTAATGGGCAATCTTTTACCAACTCATTGATTTTCCTCTTTGTTCTGGTATCCAACTGAACCATCAAATATTTTTCATGATTGCTTCTCTTTGAATGATATTCAACCATATCAAGAGAAACATAACTATGAATTTCTCCAAAATCAATAAAAATGGCAATAGGTTGATTGGAAATCTTACCTTCAACCTCAATCATGTTGGACTAGAAATCTGCGTGTTGATTCTCCAATGTTGCTTAAATTCTTGGGATCTTTCTGCCACATATTCCAATGTACTGCCTTCCTATACGTTGTGAAATTTTCTCATCCCATCTCTCCTTCGAGGACACTCCTTATACAAATAATTTATTTCACATCCCCAACATTTGATTTGTTGATTCATCCCTTTTCCTTGAGACTCTGCCATCCTTGGTTGATTGCAAGTTGGATTGCTTTGTTGAAATGAATTTTGATGATTCCTTATGAATGAAGGTTTGAATCCTTTCTTCCTTTGTTCCAGATTATCTCTCCTCTTATCCCCCCAAGATTTCTGAACATCCACCCTTTCTTTTTTTTGATCATTAGGGTAATTTTTAGGGGTGAAATTTTGCTAATTGGCTGTTTTTTGGGCATTAAATTTTTTTTTTTGCTATTTGGTCATTTTTACTCTCCAATACCACCTATATTTACATAAAATATGTTTATTTATTGTAATATTCACTAAAATTTACAAATTTTAGTAGTAAATTGTATATTTCATATTTAACATTCACCTACCTATTTATATATATATATATGCTTTTTTCAACCCAAAATAATCGCCTTGAATACTATACTTAGGTATACTATTAGAATCCTTAAAAAATACCCCGCTGATCATATAAAGAGTCTTGGGTTCATCATACTGAATTTTGTTTTTGTAATTAAGGCAATCCACTCAGGAACCTCTACATTTTTACCTTCTCTTCCTTATTACACCCAACATATCTCAATAACTTGATTTTTTTTTCTCATATTCCTCCATGCTCATGGCTCCCAACTTGAGCTCAAAGTACTCTTCCATTTTCCTCTTATAGTAATGTTAAGATAGGTACTTCTGTTGAAAGTACTTTTTGAACTGCTTCCATGAAGCACTTTTCATTGATATGCTTCACTTAAACTAACTAATCCCACCATATGGAAACCTTCCATTGTATATTATAAATGGCAATTCTGGCCTCCATATTTGAATTTTTTTTTATGCAAAAGAATATATTTCCTCATCCCTAATAACCAAGATTCAACATCTTCTCCCTTCTTGTTCTTGCCATAAAAAATAGGGGGCTTGATCTTTGATAACTCCCCTTGAAGCACTTATTCCACATGTGTTATTTTATGATGCCTAACTAGAGACATTTATGGGTGTTGTTAGAATCCTCAGTTTTATATGACCTTATGGATGCATGAGGTGGTGAACAGTGGTGCCTATGACCCTTGATAACACTCTTAGAGTGTCTAGATTTTTCATTGGATCTTTTCTTTGAGATGTCCCTGTATTATTTCTCATGCCCTGAAACTAATCCAACCTGCATTTGTCTCTATAACAGGTTTAAACTTTGCACAAGTTGAATGTTTAGCTGATTTTGCTACTCCGAAGCCCTTAACATTCTTTCATTATCATCTCTGCAACTCCGTACTTCCATCCTCAAGATTATCATAGTTTCCATCAATTCAATTGGTTTAGTGTTAGTTATATTCCCATTAGATTTTGTCTCCTCATTTCCCAAACTAATATTTTTCCCTCTATATTCTTCTTCGAGACTGTATGGAAGTTCCCTCCCTTCCATCTTTACTTCTCCAGTTATGTTCTATGCTATGTAAATGCAAACATATAACCTGTAACTTGTAGCAAATTTCTGTATTGGTATTTGAAATGTGTTCATACATCAATTCTAATAGATAATCTCTTTTCCAAAATTTCATAAAAAAATTAATGCATACAAAAAAATTATGGAAAATACCCATTTGACTATTGTTGTCAAATTAGGCTACAGATCCCTTTTCTATTAAATTTCTGGAAAGATAAGAAACATTGATTCATAATTGGACTCACTATACTTATTCTCCTACTAATTATATTTCCAATTACTATACCCACGTTCATTTATGATATCATAACTAAAAGTTACATCTCTCTAAAATCACAATTTTTGCCCAATTTTACATTGTCCCTATAGGTGCACTTATTCTAAAGGACCAACTTCTGAGACCTGTAAAAGAAAACTTGTAGAGTATTAGAAAAACCTTTGTATTAGGTGTTGATAGGCCATATGATTTTGAGTACCCAAACACTTCCAACACTCAAATATGATGCTCCATTCATATTTTATAAAATTCCAGAATTGCCAATTTTTAACATCTACAAGAGTCTTCCAGACTTGGAATTTTCACTAAAAACTGCCATCTCACAAACAAAGCATTTTTGGAAAAACCACCTTTAATAAATTTGTTCATCTTGATGAGTATAAAAATGTCGAAATCATAAAATTTTCTTGTTATGAGTTCTTGGGTCACTTTGGCCTCCAAATTTTCATAAATCAACCTTGCGCATGCCCAAGTAGTGGATTTTGGCCTTCTTCGACATCTCCGCTTCACACAATATGGAATTTCCCCAATTTCCACCTAGGTTATTGTCATGGATAAAAAATTACTGCACTATAATATTTTCATCCCAATCTAGGCCCATGTCCATCCTCTAGGTGCTGGTCTTCAAAATCCCCTATTTCCGATTTTTCGGGAAAATTGGAGTGAAATAGGTTAATGTCCCTCTCTGGAATTTTTGTGGCCTCTGTAAATGGTGTCAAAATTCCACTAGTTTCACCCAATTCTAACCAATTTTGATCCTGTTATAGGAAAATCAATTTTTAGGCTCTAGACATTTTTTTTAACCTTCTAATTTTCTATTGATGTGGCATGATGCTGATGTGGCAGGGTGCTGATGTGTCATGACATGTGTCTAATGATGTGTTAGTGGGGTCCAATGTGTCAGTCCCTGATGTGGTCATGTCACCCTCCACTAGAATCCATGTCACCATACCACCTGTCATTTCGTCGTTACTTAGTCCACCCTTGGAATGATGGTTTCAATAAACGACAGAAAGTGGTTTTGGCTCTTGGCAAATGCGATTTCATGAAATTGCCTTGATGAACCAGAATGAACATTGGAATGCCATGTCACTTCGGTGGTTTTCAATTTTCAGCACATGTCAATTAGGTTAACTCTAATGTATGTTCATGAGTTGAAATGGGTAAGAATTGTCGATCTCTGTAACCATCCAATTCTCCGATCTCTTTTTCGCCTTTGCACTTTGTCACATGTGATCATCTATGCACTCGATTAATGTGGCTGGTACATGTCACATACCCTCATCCATGTGGCAGATCCACATCATTTTGGATCCATGTGGCACCTCCATGTCACACAACCCATGTGGCACTTGTTGGGTCCACATAATTTTTTTCAAAAATTTCCAAAAGTTCAAATTGTTGACCATGCGTCTCTATAAAATTTACACTTGGCATTTTTTTTATTCACAAGCGTCTTCCTGAATTTTACACTTAACCATTCCCAATACTGGGAATTATTCTTTCCACCAACGTAATTGTGCATTCTTGGCTCTTTCCTCATACTGATAAATTTCTATCAGTTAATAGAATTGAATTTTTTTTACACTGATTCAAAATTTTAACCAATTTTTTCTAATGCTCATAAATTCTACCACAAATTCTCTTTGAATTAAATAATGGAGGAACTAAACATGGTTTCCTCAAAATTTTTCTCATGAATTTTTCCTCAAACACTTCCTGATCAAAGTGAAGCTTTGCTTATAGAATTCAATTTTGCCCCATGCAGTCCCAATGCTGCAACTTGTGGCCGTGATACCACTCTTTCATATACCTAGTAACCTCACCATGCCTTTAGGGCCATGGGGTACTCAAATAACTTACCAAATTTATCATTGATACCTAAATTTGTTTTTCATAATTTAATTATTAAATTTATAGAGGAAATTAAAAGTATGGTTGCCCAAATTAAACATATGCATATACTAAAACATACATGCAAATTCTATCATGAATGCACTCATACCATGCCATGAAACCGATGCAACTAGATAAACACATAACAATAAATTAAGCAAAATACAAAAAAAGATAAATACATGGCATTTCATACATAGTTAGAAACTTATCTTAAAATGTCATCCAACTAATTGTAGTCTGAGGAAATTCCTCCCAGTCGTAGGCACTGTATTATACAAGTTCTCTCTATAATAGAGGTCACCCATGATATGGGGCTATTAATACACAAGAAGGAAAAAACAACTTAACACATGTGCCAAAACCCCTCCACACTTGTCCCAATCCGCAAGCACTCCTCCCCCATCAGCCTGCACAACCCAAGGAACATGGTCCCCTTCTTTGAGTTAATAGTTCCTCAGACGATGCCTAATTCCCTTCCATGGATCCAACAGAGGCCGACCAAGGACTCTCTGTGTTGGGAATCTAGGGAACTCACCTGTAGGACATGTTCTCTCATAAGGAAATTCAATTTCCCAACACCAATTATATCCCAAGGTAAAAACATTTACAACTCTATAATTCCCATTGTTCTCAGGTACAACTCCAGGATATGGTATGGAATGATGGCTAATTTTTTTATAGAATAATGATGGCTGAATGAATGACAAGATAATCATTGAATGAACTAGTTTCTCAATAATTGTATGCATGTTGAGAACTAGCCAAGTGGCATGCATGGGTGATGAGAACTAGACAAGTGGCATGCATGGGATTTGTCACCTTTTCCCCTTCTAATCCCAAGCTTAGGATATTTAACCTAAAGTTATGGATAATGCACTTTAATAAAGAGGCTTTATAAAAATTAGGGTAAAATGAATAATAAGGATATTGACTTAAATTTATAAGTCACTAGGGTCATATCCCCCTTAAAACCCCTTCTCACTTTCCCCTCTCGTGGAATCATAGCCCCCCATCTCTTCTTCTTCCTTCTTTGTCTGCAATAGTCATGGTTTTTATATTAAACATAAAATGTACATAATTACATCATCTTTGTCATACTAGACCATTTATGTCTAGATTCTATCCATTCCATCATTAGATACATAATTACATCATTACATCATTACAGGCTAGGGTAAAAAACAAGGTGTTACATGTATAACAGATGCCCCTTAAAATATGTGGTTAGAAGAGACACTAATGGATGAAATGCATTATGAACAAAGGATGTAGATGAGTTAGATAAGGAGGATTCTAACCAACCATGGACTAAAAAATACTAAAGACTAGAAAACCAAAGTATCATATATAAATATTTCATGAGGCAGGCATACCCATGCTCAAGTATGAAATGATCACACCTGCCAAATAAAACACACCATGGATCCATGAAAAATAAAAGTGAAACAATATGGCCATGAAAATTACACAGTGGATCCATGTTAATAAAATATTTTAGCCATGCAAACATACAAAGTAGATCTACATGTTAGTGTATATCAAGATATTTCATGAATAAACATAAGTTGATATTCCAATGTACTCTTGTGGTGGTACATTATGCACAACTTGGGTGACAACATCGACAACCTATCTTATCTCATGCCAAGGTCTTCAATCCAAGCTCTATATGTGTACAAATCTAATCCATGTGAATAATGATATGAAGTCGAACATGGAAGAAACCATCTAATCACTAATCATTAATCAAAACCATGGATATATGTGATGTAACCCACCAATAATGAAAATGGTTGCAACAATACTAATTACAATCACCAAGTGGTGAATAAATGAGATACTGTACAACACTTGATTGAATCAAGTGAGTATGGGTCAATTATGTATACCCACTTTCGAATGCAAGAAACCTATTAGTAATTCCTACAAGGCCCAAGGTACTATAAAGGTCCCTAAATCTGCTTCCAAAATAATGAGTTGAAGTCAATGGGAAGCGATTCATTAGAAGGAAAGAATTAGGGTATCTCCCATCAACCAACATGAGATAGATAACTAAGTTAATTGTTTAAACTTGAGATTGAAGAGATCAGAAAACTGAGTGCCACTCTGTACCGGGGAGGATGACATGAATTTTCAACAAATATGAGGAATGGCCAACGCAGACTTACCTATTTCCATTGAACATGCACATGACACAAAGATGACTTGGGGTAGGAACTAATGCTAAATAAAATCCACTGATATAAATGACCAACACAAGAGGCATCAAATGGATGATCCATAACAATTAGAACGATAATCTATCAATGAATAAACTCAGAATCATGGTACAACTCCTAAGGCAATACTACACCCAACTATAATAGACTTGGCATGAAAAAATGACATGTTAAAGGTAGAAAATTATTGATGGTTTCCACTTTAACATATTAAATAATAAAGTTCGAGATTCTTCCCTCCCCTTTTTGATATTTTAAAAATGTTTTTTGTATTTTTCATGTTTTCATTAGTGCAAAAAAGTAAAAAATATGCTATAGTATGTTGGAGGGAATGAAAGGCATAAAAGCATGTGACTATTCCAAGCACATGGGGTAGTCCTATGCAAAACACATGCAAAAGAGGTACTACGGTAGTTGTATACACTCATTAATGGGTTCCCTCTAGGGATAATTGGTTAATGGAAAAAATATACTGAGGGCAATGGCAAGCAAAAAAAGTGACGACAATGGTCGTAAGCATAAACGGGAGGATAATAACGAAGCAATATGCACAAATGTAGAATCAGTTAAAAACACAAGCTATTAAAAATTGAAAAAATAATGGGAACCCCTTAGGTAATGGAAAAAAAAGATGTTAAATTAGGATGAATAGATCAAACATAAATACATGGTCTGATTACTTAGGTTCCATTGCTATAGAAAAGTCACAACATGGGTGCCAAAACAAGTAAAGAGGTGCTAACTAGGGAAACCCATGCGGTGATGCAAAAATTATGGGAAATGAAATCACATTTTTTTGGGATTAAATATAATGCATGATGCTAGCATAATATTGGGTTAAAGTTGCAATGCAAAGATCGACAACCTATCACTATATTCCATTTTGAATCAACAATACTTGAACGAGGCTTAAAAACTAATGCAAAGGACTTCATGCACCTCTTTTTTAGCTATTATGAGACAATATCACTTGCCTTGAGTGTTTTTAGGGATGTACACCTCATGCACATGCCTTCAGTCATTTGCATGTGCCTTCTGTAAATTTGCAGTCAGGTGCTTCTAGCATGTAGGGAGCTAACTCCACTTAGGGAAGTCATGAGTCAGTTAAACTCATCTTGGAGAGTGTGCATGGATAACTAAGGGTCCCTGGATCTAGTTAATCCTAACTAACATCTCATGCATTGCATGAGCAATTCGAATTTCCTCCACGACCTATTCAAATTTCCTTTCCTATTTATACTTTCTACTTCATTCATTGAAGTTTGATGTAATATAACATTCTCATGTTATTGACTTCTCTCTTTTGTGTAATGATTAATGTTTAGAACATTTATTGCATGAATTTGTTAGATTGGTGATATATTTCATAGTATTTCTATGTTGTTTAGTATCTAGATCTATATGCTCAAATTATACATGGTATTAGAGGTGCAGGGATGCTAAACAAGTTGGTATACTAGTTTTTGTTTTGTTTTGTTTTTTTCCAGTGATCAAGCTCAATTGTTGGTTAAAGAAGCTCATTTGAATCCATCAAAGAGATCATTTTCAGCCATGTATCTATCTCCCCAACATATTATAACCCCCTTCAACTATTATGAATGGAAATCAAGAGTAGAGATGCTCTTGAGGATGAAAAGGCTCTACGAGATCACAATGGGAACCAAGGTGGAACCAAATTTAATGGTTGAAATGTCTAAATACTTGAATAGAATGGATGAAGCATTCATATACTTTTATATTCTATTTATCCAGACCTACTCTACCACATTTAAGCCAAGAAGACTCCAAATGAAGTTTGGACCACACTTTCCACCCTCTTTGGAACACAAGATGAAATGAGGGGCCATCAATTGGAGGTGGGACTAATGAACTTGAGACCAAGTGAATTTGACTCTATTCAAGAGTTTTTCACCAAGTTAAAATTAGTACTTTTGTATCTCAAGATGTGTAAGACTGAGAAGGATGACCCACAAATTGTCCTCTCAATTCTCTCCAAATTGGGTCCATATTCTAGTGTGTTTGTTTCCTATTTGTTGTGCTCCTCCTCTTCCTTTTCTTCAAAAAAGATTTTGTACCTGCAATATTCTTCTTTGTGGGACTTTATTGTATTAGTCATGCCATGGCTTCTCCTATTTGGTCTTTCCATCATCATATTTGAATCCTTGATTCATAAGCTTCCCAACATATAATGGTCTATGAGGACATATTCACATCCATTGATCCTTGAAAAGACACTACCACAATGGGAGATGCACCGATTCTGATCCACCACTCAACTGAGGAAGACCCTTTTACAGGCCCAAAGGAAAAGGTGATCAATTTTTTTTACTATCCATTGGAAAACTTGTTCCAAATCAAGTTCTTATTGAATAATACCTCCATAGTGTATGCTCATACTTAGGATCTATGTGAGAACTTGTCCCAAATCAAATTCTCATTGAAGAAGACCTCTAGAATGTTTATTCATACTCTAGATCTACAACTTTTTCTTCTACAATTCACCAAGTTCCACACAAAATCTTCAAGGGGTTTCCTCCATTCAAAGCAAGGAGTGGCCAAGAACCATCATTCAAGCACTTCAAAGTCTTTGATCTCGTCAATGGGCTCACATGAACCTCAAGATAAGGAGGAGTTCATAAAAGTTTGCAAGGATATTTGAAAATCCCTTCATCGAGAAGGAGTTCAACAAGTTACGAGTTGCCTTGAAATTGGAGGCTCCTCCTGAGTAGGCTCTTTATCCTTCTCATTTACATGATCTTTTATGGTTTTTTTTCCCATGTGGTTTTTCCATCTTACTCAGCTTTAGAGAATCTTTTGTACATGGGTATCTAACATGGCTGCAAATTGTCGAGACCCATTTTCCTTGCATTTATTTCACCTACTTTGGCTTATGGGGGGGGTGTTAGAGTAGAATAAATCTCTTCTTAGATTCATTCTCCTACATAGTGAATTAGACTATGATCTCATGATTCTAGTGAGACAATATCATTCAATTTGACCACCCGAGTCACCCTAGATATTAATTCTAAACACTAAGGGTCCTAAACTACCTTATCTGCCTTTTTTAGAACACCTAAAGTCCATTTTGGAATATGAGGGAGATTTCCTTCAATTAGGGCTTATTTTCCTTGATTTTAGGATCTCACATTGCAAGTTTGAGTTATGGAGTGAATATGGGGAGTTTACTCCACTGTTGAGGGACTCCATGCACCTCTTTTCTAGCTATTATAAGACAGTAGTGCCCTCCTTGAGTGTTTTTAGGGATGTACACATCATGCATGTGAATTCAGTAAGTTGCATGTGCCTTCATCCAATTGCATGTGCCTTTTGTCAGTTGTAGTTAGTTGCTCCTACCATGTAGGGAGCTAAGTTCACTTAGGGAAGTCATGGGTTAGTTAAAATCATCTTGGAAAGTGTGCATGGATAACTAAGTGATGTAGCCAATAAAATTTAATTCATTCACGAGATCTAAAAACCATGCAAACATATGAGTGGAAAAATAACAATATTTTATTTCTTCTCCATCCTAACTATTACAATGGAGGTTCAACTTCTTATAACTGATATCTAAGATTTTCGAAAATTACTAATTTTAGAAAATTCTCGCATGACTCTAAGACTGACCACTAACTTAAAGCTAACTAGAGCAACACTAGTTGTCAACTCGATTTTATAATTAGGTGCATAAAATAACGAATAACTGATATTTGAGATATTTGAAAATGCTAATTTTAGAAAATTCTCGCATGAATCCAAAATTGACCACTAACTTGAAGCTAACCAGAGAGACACTAGCTGTCAACTCTCTTTTCTGATTAGGTGCATAAACTAATAGATAACCGATAATTACAAATTTAAAAAATATGAAAAAACACTAAAACCCCAATTTGAGGCACTATATGAAGGAATTAGGCCCCAAAAAAATGTCAAAAAAAGGTCCGATCAGAAGGATCTAATTGGTCATTGCAGTGAATTCTTCGAAACACAACTTCCTATTAAATTTGAGCCCAAACGGATAAACGAGCCAAAATTTATGACCCTTGGAAATCCATGCATTATTTTTTTATTTTTATTTTTAAATTTCAGCCCACAGAAATCCCTGCATCATTCTCCTTTGCTTGAAAAGAACACAGCTCCTGCAAGTTACTGTCTTAAAATTGATTCCACTTAACGGGATATAGATTCAACAAGTATCCTTCTATGATCCATGTACTCTCTACTGGTGCTAAGCCTTCCCACTGGACCAAATATCGGTTGTTGAAGGGCCAATGAATTGCAGCTATAAAACTGAATCCCTTGGCTCATTACTTAAATTATAAACTGTGAGTTCGTACAAACTTAAGAGGTACCATGCACTATATATGCAGTTGCAAAGGAATAATTCGTCTAGTAGTAAAAGTGAAATCTAAAATAACAACATAAAATAAATTTAATCTAACAAACAAGAAATGAAATCTACTCTAAATCAAGAATGAATTCTAAACTAATCAAGCAAATATTCAATAATATTTAACTAAGGGTTGCAAGGAACGTGAATCTCACCATTTAACCAAGCACCTATTCCTTTATCAGCAGTCCCAGAGACAAGTTTAATTAAAGAGCTCTTCGCCTAGCTTTAGACAAACATTTTGAAGGACTCCCTAATCTACCCTACCATAAACATACATAATACATGCATTTATTCACCAAATGTTGAAATTGAGATCATATGTATGAAATAAATGACATTAACAACATAAATGTAAGTTAATCTAATAAATATGAAATAAATCTATTCTAAAACATAAAGGAAATCTAATTTACTCCTAAAACAATAAGGAAAGAAAAAGTGTGAGAAACCAAATGCTGAAATAAAACATCCGACATAAAACTACCTACCGAATGTAGAACTTCTATAGTCTGTTGCAAGAACTGCATAATTTCTACAGTCACTGTACTCCGAATTTAAAAATTACAAAATGAAATGCATGACTGAAAGGAAAGGTATACAAGGGTCCACATTCCTTCCCTTTAGTGTGCCCAACCCAAGGTAGCTCCTGGAACCATTGCTAAACTAGCTAATTCAAAGATAAATCAAAACTAGTTTTTATTCATTAAAGTCCGTCATTAAAACATGGCAGCAAGGATGCCTCTTACAAATTCACATTGACTAGCAAGGGAGAAGAAAATGAAATGATAAAGAGAATAATAATAATTGAATATTTGTGCTATGCTATCAAATTTACTTGCATTTATACAAAAATAACTCAAAACTGCCCATGCAATCAACTCATTGATTTGTGGAAGTTGTCCCAGTTAACTAGAAGTCTGCATGCAAGTTGGTGGGATTGATTCTCTCTTTAGGAATTCGAACTTGGCCTTGTGATTTCTACTTTAGGTGATCATTGAATCCTTATTTAAGTTGTGGAAGCTCATGAGAATAATTGACACTTGAGAAAACTGTCTATGCAATTAGTTCCTTGATTTAAGGAAATTGTGCCAGTTATCTAGAAATCTGCATGCTGATTTTGTGGGATTGATTCACCCTCTTAGGAATTTGACTTGGACTCAATGATTTCATCTTTGGATGAGCTTGAGTCCTTCTTTATGTTCTGGAGATCATGAGAATCACAAGGGGACATAATCTCTTAAATTACTCCATTAATCTCTAGTTTAACTAGTGAATTGATTGAGAGAGATTGAGCCGATTTTTGTAACTTTAGTTCTTCCACTTTGCTTGATATATTTTCCATATACAAATCCACCACAACAAATATTTTGACAAATATTATCCAATTATGTCATTAAAATAAATCAAAGGATTAAGCAAAATAAGAAAGCATTACTAATCAGATGTCCAGATATTCATTTAACAAACATGCACATGCTTTAATGGAGATTATCATAAGTTCAACATGAATACCACAAATTAATACATTTTATCTCCTTACGTATCTCCAATATGGGCCAAATAATGTGCCATTTTAGGGGCCCATCAGTTGTGTTGGCATTACCGAGTATGAAGGGTCTTCTTATCTAAAATATGTGCAATCTTTTCCTTTTTCTTGCTCAGAATGGACTATTACTAATCCACCTCCACCTCACTGTCATCACCCAGGTTGTCCCCATGGAATATATATAAATTAGAAACATTAAACACAGGGGAAATATCAAGATCGACTCGTAAATTGACCTTATGAGCATTATCATTAATTTTCTTGAGAATCTTGCAAGGACCAATTTCTTATACTTCAATTTGTGGTAGGTTCCTTAGGAAACTGCTCTATCTGTAACTAAACCATCACCAAATCACCTTCATTGAATACTTGATGTCGTCAGTGAACATCTTTTATAATTTTTTTCTGCTTGTTACTGGCCTGCAACTTTTGTCTCACTTGTTGCTGTAACTATTGAATGTGTTCTACAAATGCTTCCCCATCATCACTGATTCTATCTCCAAGCGACAACTGCACCAAATCTAGGACACCCATAGGATTTCTACCGTAAACAATATGAAATGGATATTTACCTATAGATATGTTCACTGAACTATTGTAGGCAAATTCTGCTTGAGGTAAATCCAAATCCCACTGATTGGGCTTCTCTCCAACAATGCTCCGTAACAGGTTTCCCAAACTCCGATTTACTACCTCGATTTTCGCATCTGTTTGGGGATGATAGGAACTGCTGAACCGTAATTTAATCCCCATTTTCTTCCATAAATTCCTCCAAAAATTACCCAAGAACTGAGTATCTCTATCATAGGTAATAATTTTTGGAACACCATGCAATCTAACAATTTCTGAAAAAAAACAGTTCTGCCACCCTTGATGCATCACTAGTTTTCTTGCAAGTAATGAAATGAGCCATTTTAGAGAACATATCAACAAGCACAAAAATAGAATCATTACCTTGCTGTGTGTTTGGTATCCCTAACACAAAGTCCATGCTCATATCTATCCATGGGTCTGTGGGCACTGGTAATGGCATGCACAACCCTTTATTCTGTGAGTGTCCCTTAGCCATTTGAAAAATATTGCACCATGCCACATACCTGATTATATCCTTTTTCATCTTCGAATAGTAATATTTATCCTCGATTAAGGTTAGTGTCTTATCCTTCCCAAAATGTCCTACCAAGCCACTACTGTGAATTTCTCTGATAACATTTTCTCTCATAGAACCAATTGGAATGCATAGTTGTTTTCCTTTGAAGAGGTATCCATCTTGCATAAAATATTCACCTTGAATAAGATCCATGTTCCCAGTAGCTGGATTCTTCAGTTGTTCCACAATATCCCCAAAATTGTTATCAAGCACATAGATATCCTTCAATGCAGCAAACCCAATTACTTGTTTTTCCATGGTTGTCAAAAGAAAAGTGCTCTGACTCAAAGCATTTGCAACCTGTTTTTTCCTTCCTAATATGTGCTTCAGAACAAAGGTGTAGCCTTGTAAGAAAGATACCCATTTTGCATGTCTACTGTTCAATTTATTTTGGGTGTTTATATACTTTAATGCAATATGATCAACAAATAACAAAAACTCTTTCGACACTAAATAATTCCTCCAATGTCGCAATGCTTGCACAATTGCATAAAATTCTACACCATATTTGGAGAAATTCTTTCTTACCTCATTCAAATTTTCGATAAAAAATGCAATTGGTCTACCTGTTTGGCTAAGTACAACTCCAATGCCTATATGTGAGGCATCACAGTCTACCTCAAACACTTCATCAAAATCTGGTAAGGCTAATATGGGTGCCTCAGTTACCTTCTTCTTTAGAAACTTGGAGCTTTCCTCAGCTTCATTGGTCCACTTGAATGTCGTGACTTTTGTGCAATATGTTATGGGTGCTACAATGTTTCTAAAATTTTGAATAAAACTCTGGTAAAAGGTGGCCATCCCATGAAAAATTCTTATCCCTGTTATGCTCCTAGGACTAGGCCACTCCAAAATTGCTCTGACCTTCTCTGAATCCATCTTGACTCCTTCTACTGAGATGAGAAAACCCAGAAATACCAAACTTTCTTGAAGGAACCTACATTTCTTTAGGTTTGTATAAAGCTGATGATTTTCAACACATCCAATACAATCTTTAAATGCTGGAAGTGATCTTCTTTGTTGTTACTAAAAAACTAGAATGTCATCAAAATAAATGACAACAAACTTACCAATATAAGGTCTAAGTACAGTATTCATCAACCGCATGAAGGTACTAGGTGCATTGGATAGCCCAAATGGCATCACCATCCATTCAAATAGTCCATCCATGGTCTTGAAAGCAGTTTTCCATTCATCCCCTTCACGAATCCGGATTTGGTGGTATTCACTGTGCAAATCAATTTTACTAAAATACTTAGCTTGGCTAGAACATCCATCATGTCGTCTAAGCAGGGTATAGGAAACTGATATTTGATGGTAATTTTATTAATTGCTATACCATCTGTAGACATCCTCCACGTATTATATTTTTTTGGAGTCAACAATGCTGGTACGACACAGGGACTCATGCTTTCTCTTACCATAACTTTCTTTATAAGCTCTGTTACTTACCGGTTGATATTTGCATGTTGTGTAGGACTCATCCTATAGGATTATTGATTAGGTAAAGACGATCCTAGGATTAGATCAATTTGATGTTGAATATCCCTCTTTGGTTGAAGACCATTAGGTATTTCATCAGGGATAACATCAACATATTCTTCTAGTACCTTGGCCACTTCAGTAGGTATTGGTATGTCTTCTTTGACTCCTTTTTTCACTATTAATGCATAGAAGAATCCAATTTCCTTCATTTCCTTAACAAGATCTATTTTTGACAACATATTCTCAGCTTTCCCTTTATCCTTAAGGGGCAATAAGACAACTTTTGATTCATCCTTCCAAAAGGTGTAGGTATTCTTTTCTCCATCATGCATGAATTTTCTGTCATATTGCCAAGTCCTCCTCAATAACAGATGACATGCATCCATCGGAATGCCATCACGCCATACTTCATCTTTATAAATCTTACCGATGGAAAACTTGATTAAACATCTTTTATTAATGGTGACTTGATTTCCTTTTTTGAACCATGCAATTTGGTAAGGACAAGGATGTGTTTCATAGTGTAATTTCAACTTATCTACCATCTCTTTGGAAACCATATTTTCACAACTACCACCATCAATAAAACTTGACATACCTTTCCCCTGAAAGTGCACCTGGTTTGAAAAATATTTTTCCATAGCCACGAATCTTCATTGCTGCTACGCTTCCTTTTCTCTTTTTCAGGAGTCACCATTGACCTTTGTATCATAGATTCTCCCCCATATCGGGTGGGAATTCAGATTCAACTCCTTCTTCTTCATTCTCAGCTTGGACCAAGTTTAAACTAGGCTATTGTCCTTACTTCAGCTCTTTCATGTTATACCTTGGGCATTCAAATGCTCGATGGCCCTCTACACCACACCTAAAACACATATAAGGTCTTCCCCTATCACCACCGTAACCTCTACCCCTCTGAAATCCTCTTCCTTGTGGTTGATTCAAGTTATCTTGTCGAGCATCTTTTGCTGTCTTAGCTCCTTAGGATGACTCTCCTATGCCATATTTAAAATCACCTCATGAGGAAAACGATGTACTCCTCCTTGCCCCCTCTATTCCTTTGAGCAAATTGTCGGTTTTTCTTTTCCTCACCTTTTAAGGCTAATTGGTATGCCTCTTCCACGTTGTGAACCCTATGCATGCTCAGCTCATCTTGAATAGAAAATTTCAAGCAATTCACATACCTTGTAGCCAGTTTATCATCAGTTTCATGGTGATCCATATGAATGGACAACTGATAAAACTTGTGTGTGAGTTCCTCCATGGTGGACAGGTTTTGCTTCAAATTCTGAAATCTGCGAAAAATGGTCTATGCATATTCTAAAGGCAAAAAATTTTCTAGCAATTTTTTTCTCCATCTTTTTCTAGGTCTTAATTTTTTCTTATCCCTTTTTTGTTCTTTCCTTCTGCACATGATGCCACCAGATCATGGTGTTACCCTTCAACTTGGTGCATGCAAATTTCACCTTCTTTTCGTCTGTCATAGGCTTCCATTCAATTTTTTTTTCCATGGTGTTCAACCAATCTATTAAATCCTCTAGTTTAAGACTTCCTGCATATTATGAAACTTCTATTTTGATCCCATCGTTCCTCCCTTCTAGAGCCCTGAGCATCCTTTCTTCAAAAGGAAAGCACTCTAATTGTTCTTCTTCATGTTCTATATGCTTATTCGCATCTCCTTGGCCTATCTCCTCATCGAACACTTCTCTTCGTATTATTCTCTAATTAGTGAGCATGTTTGTAATATCTGCTACTTGTCTTTGGAGGTTTTGCTTATCTCTACGCATTTGAGTAAGACTTGTTCTCCCCCTTCCTCTCCTAGCCATCTTCCTGCTCTCATACTGGATGATGTAGCCAATAAAATTTAATTCATTCATGAGATCTAAAAACCATGCAAACACATGAGAGTGGAAAAATAACAATCTTTTATTGCTTCTCCATCCTAACTATTACAATGCAGGTTCAACCTCTTATAACTGAAATATGAGATTTTCGAAAATTGCTAATTTTAGAAAATTCTCGCATGACTCTAAAACTGACCACTAACTTAAAGCTAACTAGAGAGACATTAGTTGTCAAGTCACCGTTTTTCTGATTAGGTGCATAAACTACATATAACTGATATATGAGCTTTTCAAAAATTGCTAATTTTAGAATATTCTCACATGAATCCAAAACTGACCACTAACTTAAAGCTAACTAGAGTGACACTAGCTGTCAACTTACTTTTTTGATGAGGTGCATAAACTAATAGATAACAGAAGTTACAAATTTAAAAAATCCTGTAAAAACACTAAAATACCAATTTGAGGCACTATATGAAGAATTAGGCCCCGTAAAAATGTCAAAAAAGGTTTGATCATAAGGATATGATTTTTCACTGTAGTGAACTCTTCGAAACGTAACTTCCTATTAAGTTTGAGCCCAAACGGATAAATGAGTCAAAATTTATGACCCTCGGAAATCCTTGCATTATTAAGGATCTATGGATATAGTTAAGCCTAACTAGCATGTCATGCATTACATAAGCAATTCAAATTGCCTCCATGACCTATTCTAATTGCCTTTCCTATTTATACTTTCTAGTTCATTCATTGAAGTTTGATGTAATATAACATTCCTTCATGTTATTGACTTCTCTCTTTTGTGTAATGATTAATGTTTAGAACATTTATTGCATGATTTTGTTAGATTGTTGATCTCTTTCACAATATTGCTTTGTTGTTTAGTATATAGATCTATATGCTCAAATTCTACGCAATCATCTTCACTTCCTTAAAGTTTTGCAATATTCTTAACATATTCAAAGAATAATCTACCATCACACATTTTCTTTTCAACTTTACCATTACCTTCCAGGTTTTAATTCTTTCTTTTCTTGCATACTTCCTTTTAAATTGCAGCTTATATCACCATAAAGAAGCATGGCATTCGACCTTGTAAAATAAAACCAAACCCTCACAAAAAAGTTATTTTATTTAAGATCAAAATCGTTTTCTATTTCTCCTATCCAATCTATTAATTCATCAGGATTTAAACCTCCAAAATAAATAAGAGTTTCAATTTTAGGTTTAGCTCCAATACATCTATTTTCTTTGTTCATTCCTCTCTTCAGTTGTTTATTTATTTTTGGTTATTCTCTTTCAATATCCACCTCTACTTCATCGTCACTATCATCAACTTGAGAAATACCTCTTGTTTTTACTACTTCCATTGCATCCATTTTTCCCATCATTATCCTCATCATTGTTGCAAGATCATCAAAATCATCATCTTATTCTCTTCTGGGCCTTCTAGGATCTCTTCTTCCTTGTTCCATATTTAAAGTTATTTTATGTATTTTTGCTGTGAAATTCTAAATCACAGTAGACCTAAGAGCCGAGTATACCTCATAGGGAAAGAATGAGCAGAAAACATGAATTAGAGTGAAAACTATAGTAAAAATGAGCAGACAATTAATCATGCATGAGAACTCAGATAGGAGCAGAATAATGTCACATGATCCAATAATCATTATAGTCAACAATGATATTACAATGGAGAGAATTCGAATCACCTAGGAGAATTTGAGTCTCAGTTGATCTAGCATAGTAATTGTCACCTTTATCAGTGCTCCAGAGATCCCAAACTCAGTTAAACTCAACCAAAACTGAGTTAACTGAAGACACAATCAGTTAACTAACCAAGGATGACGCATCAGTGAGTTTGACATGCAAATCACTCATAAAATGGTGCATGAGGCCAAAATCAGTGCCATTCAGAGCATAAATCCCCCACAAGAGTCAGCTAACTCAGGTGGAATGAACTAGAACACTAAGTTGGCTCCTAAAAAGTAGGGAACTTCCTATATTGGTCCCACAATCATGCATGCAGGGTGCATTAGGTGGATAATGAGTCTTAGATGACATCTGCACACCACTAGGAGGAAAATTACATCACTAAGTACTATCAAATGGTAAATAATTCAAGTAGGACAAGGATGGAGTATTAAAATATCCTAACACCCCCCCCTTAATCCATACTTGTGCATCCTGGGCCCTGGTTACTAATACCAAAGGTCACCCATACAATCAAATAAATGATAAAAAATAAAAGAATTGCCCATGAACCAAGGAAATGGGGAAAAACCTCGTGGGAAAAATACCCCCCCCATAAAAGAACATCAGTAGGGAACTTAAAGAACCTTCATACTAAGTAGAGAAGGAAAAAACTTTCCTGAGTGGAAGCCTTTGCAGAAATATTGGCAATATGCTCCTATGTAGGATATAAATGCAGGTGCTAGATCTAGATCTGGATCTGGATCTGCTCCTCTGATGTACCTCCCACTGTGTTGAAGCTGTATTTTCCAAAACAAGTATTTCAGGAACCCTTCTTGCTACTGGAGCGAATGGCTCATTGTAGTCCAAATCATGAACCTTTGAGTACCCTTTTTCAACCAACTGAGATTTGTACTTGGTTGTAGATTCCCCATGGCAGGCCTCTTCAAGGGATTATGGATCAAACCACACTATCATGTAGTACCTCTCTGAGAGAAGTGGATATGCATGATATAGTGCAAGGTTTTCAAATATCTGGTGGCTCTATAGTCAGATGGATCCCCAAATGTGTTCCCAACAGCTATAAGGACTTTGTGAGCCCATATTGGCCTTGGCTATGGATTGGGAGTATGTGTTGGATCTGGATCTCCTTGAACTTTATTCTCAACATCAAGATCTTGATCCTCATCTTCATTAGAAGAGATTTCACTATGATATTCATCAGATGCCAATGGAGTAGGCAGAGAGTATGGAAAAAAATGGGTGAATTAATATGCCTTGGAGGAATGGTTTGCAAACCCTTTCGCTATAATCTTTCCAGAAGAGATTTCTGCAATCTCAATTGTGTCAGGACCAAATACCACTTTCTTCAGTGAACCTATGTGAGTCATCTGATATACATACAACAGATTTGCTGACAAAGAAGGCACAAATAGAACATTTTTTAACTTTCCATGCTCCAGATGTACTATGCCCTTCCCTTCAACAGAGATCTGAGAGTTATCTCCCATGTGAATAATTGGACTATCATTGAGATCTAGAGAAGAAAATGATTCTTTGGAGGCAACCATTGTTGATGTATATGTAACTTCAAAATGTATTTCACCCATGTGTATTGTATTCCTATAGAGATGTTATTATTCGTCTATACGGAAGTGTTTGTATTCCTACAGAGATGTTATTATTCCTCTATACAGAAGTGTCTTCATTTATATTGTAAGTGTCGTAACTTATACTTGATGGGTTATTAGATTACCTTGATGGGGTCGGCCCTGTATGAGTCATGTGGGTAAATGGGTTATTAGAACACCAAGTGTGGGGTTTGCCCGGATTAAGTTAACCATGGGTTATTAGGCCAAGCTAGACAAGTCGACCCCATTAGTTAATTGGGCAGGACATGACAAGTATAAATAGAGATTGGGAGATCTCTATTTGATCACTCATTACACACACTTCTGTCATTCGGAAAGTGGCGCACTTGTGAGGAGGAGGATCTGCTGCTAGGAGAAGAATATCTCTTGTACTTTGGTTGTATCATTCTCTTTCTATCTCTGAGGAAGTTGCGGGGTTTTTCACCTTCTTGGTTTTCTCCTGTGAAACTCTGTGTCTCTTGTGTGCTTGCATTATTATGTCCATGATTGATATGCTGTAGATATCCTGTACATGTTATTATCTCAGTTAAGATCTTAGATCAGATTGAAAATTCTGAAAAACTAACATGGTATCAGAGCTAGCCTGAAAGAAGGCATGGTATGGCATGTATGACACTTGTTGCACTTGCGATGCTAGGGCTTGATATAGCAAAAACCAGTCATCGTAGCACTTTCGCTATAAATACATTTTGGCAAAGTTTTCGGATCTGAAACTTTCACAGGTCGAAGATCAGATCCACATGTACCTTGTGTCCAAAGGACAACTTCTAATTCATTGTACTTTGTGTTTTATGATCTATACAATCTAGGGTTTTGGCCTCTTCCAGATTTGAGTCATAAACAGGTGACCTAGGAAAAAAGGCCATAGCTTGGGCTAGGAAGCTCCAAATGAAATTTATTAAAATGTGACAAGTAGGGCACGGACTGCACTTTCACAGGACGAAGGTTCAAAGGCCGAAAGTGAACCAGTGACACGTGGTACTCCGTACAAGTTCACTCTCTTGTTTTATCCCATAAATAGGTCACGTTGCGACACTTGGAATAACTCTCTCTTAGAGAATCCAATTGAGGTCAGACCTATGGGGTTGGAAATATGATAGGTTGGGATACCATAGGGAGAATTTTCAGACCCTGTGGATTCGTAGTTTCAAAGTTACACTAGAAACAATCAGGTGCATATTTCTGTCAAAATAGAATTGGATTTTGAGCACCTTCATTCATGGCTTCGGGAATTAGGGTTTCAGAGAAAGTTGGTATTTTTGTAATCAGAGACCACGACTGAATGCTATTCATCAAAATCGAAATTTAGAGACCAAGATCAATTTTTTTGGTTGGGTAGAAGGTCGGGCTTGATCAAACCCTAGTTCGGGACTTTGATCAGTTAGGGCTTTTGCAAAAGTTGGAATTTTTGAAGTCTGTGTCCACAACTGGAAGCTCCTCAAAAAAATCGAAGTTTAGAGATTTGGATCGAACCTTTTGGTTGGGAAGAAGTGTGGGATTTATCAAACCCTAGTTCAGGATCCTGTCCAAAAGATCCGGAAGTTTCAAAGGCAATTTTGAGGGGTGAAACTTTGCAGTTTTCAAATTCTGAGTATACCAGGTTGATCAACTCATCAAGGCGCATCTTTCTATCCTTTCAGAAGTTTGAAATTCAAAGTTTGAATTTTTGGGGTTTCCCTGAAAAACCCTAATCCAGCTCCAGATCCAATTTCTGCAAATCAAGTGAATTGGGTTAATCCTAGAAGAAAATGGATTGGTCACTTGCATAAGTGAAGAAGTTCCAGTTTCAGAGGGAGATGAGGCTAAAGAAGATTACAAGCAATCTCGACATGTATGACTTATCCAGGTATGTTTCGAGATCTGTTCATGATTAAGTTTATGGTATGTTTGTATTCATTAAGGTTAGTACAATCTTGATTAACTTTAGACTTGTCGTATCACCTTAATAAAATTATGAATGCACAATAGAAGATATTCATTGATTAGGGTTTTTACACTTATGATTGTACTAATGCATTGTGGTGTTGTATGAGGTTGATGTTGTCCGCTAATATGAAAGGTACATCAAGTAAGACAAATCATGTTCTAGTTCAAGAACATATTTCCATGGTGACATGAAGACAAAGGTTCATCCATTGCCATGGATCACATAGAATATCTACTTACGAGGTATGTATAACTTGGTTCTATAATGGTTAACCTATGAGATATGCAGGTTACTAGCACAAGTCACTTAAGAGAACAAGAAGACATCATGTGGGTATGTTAGACATTAACCAGCTAACATATTAATCTAGGTATGTTTTTCCTATATCAAGTTAGAATCCTACCTTGTGTTAGAATATCTTATATAAGTATACATGGCATGATTGATAATGATTATTCATTGAAGTTAGTAATCATGGGTTTATGCATATTATGTCTCTTACATTGATTGATGATATGACTAACTAGTAAAGTCTTTTGGTCAAATAAAGAATATGCATGAGTAAAAGAAGTATTCCCTGAAACCTTGAATACTAATGTTTATTATCTATGTATGAAATGATCTTGACCATACATGTTTAAGATTACCGTTTTTGATAGTATTAAGATTATACTAATGAATGTATGTATAAGATATCGAGGATAACACAATGATGATACTAGTAAGTATGCATAGTGATTGAGGATGGATATAAGTTCAAAGACAGGTAATCCAGGAAGCAAAGATCAAGAGGGAGCACACTCCATTAGTCTTTTATCCTTGCAGCTTCAAACTATCTCTTGATGATGATCCCAGAGTAGGGATCGAAACGTCGAGTTTCAAATTCGTTCAACGCAGCTCCTCCTCACTCTAAACTATTCCTGCGTAATGATTGTCTTAAAAAAGGATGCATATATTCAGAGGGAGTCGACCACTTCTCAAAATCCACATCAGAATGGAGTTGCAGAAAGGAAGCAAAGACTGAGAAGGAGTCAACCCAACAAACAAACAGAGATAAGTATTTGAATGATCATTTCTTGCATATTTGATTGTTTAAATCATACTGTTCAATATACTGATGTTCCTAGAATTAGGCTGTGTATTTTGGCATATTAGAATAATTGCATTAATGAACAGTATTCTACTAATATGCATGTGATGGGTAAGTGGCCTATGGAACTGTACAACATTCCATTGCTACTTATCTAGAATGAAACCTCTTTGCTAACATGTTGGGAGTTGTGCACACTCTTAACAATGTTCTGGTAGAGATTGGAAGGCATCTAGAAAGTTACGAGATATGGATAAATGTTGTATTGAAGCATTGGCTAAAATAATTGCATGACTGTATGACATATTTCTTTATGTGTAAGAATTTGTTCTAAAAACTATGAGATGTTTCTAATCATGCAATTTAACTTGTTTTGTAGGAAAGATCGTATACCATCACCTACAAAAGAAGGAATACAACATTTGTTCGGAAACAAACTATCTATTGAAGATATTGAATATGTTGAAGTTCCCAGGATTCGAGAAGAATGCCATGATCGAAGAGTACCAATTGATCATGAAGAATGATGTTTGGGATGTAGTCCCAAGACCTAAAGGGAAGTCTCTTGTGACTTCCAAATGGATCTATAAGATCAAGCATACTGCAGATGGTAGCACGGAGAAATACAAAGCTAGGTTTGTAGCTTGTGGCTTCTCCCAGAAAGAAGGGATTGATTATCAAGAGATTTTTGCACCTATAGCCAGGTACACTTCCATCAGATTAGTACTTGCTCTGGCTGCAGTGATGAAATGGAAGATACACTAGATGGATGTCAAGACAGCTTTCTTGAATGGTGTAGTCGAATGAGGGAAGTGTATGTGGAGCAGCCACTTGGGTTTGAGACACATGACCGAGAGTCACATGTGTGCAAACTGAAGAAAGCCCTGTATGGTTTGAGACATGCATCTAGGACCTGGTATGGCAGGATAGATGGCTTTTTATCTAGTTTGGGCTTTACCAAGAGTAAAGGGGATTCCAACCTTTACTACAAGGTTGAGGAAGGCAATCCAGTGATACTACTTTTGTTTGTGGATGACCTGGTTGTTATAGGTGAGGATAGATTGATTGCCGACACGCAGCGGAAGCTTGCTGCCGAGTTTGAGATGAAGGACTTGGGTATGATGCACTACTTTCTAGGCATGGAGGTGTGGCAGAGTGCAGATGGGATCTTCCTTGGACAAGGGAAGTATGCAGTAGAGATCCCGAAGAGGTTCGGGATGATGGACTGCAAGGCCATGATCACCCCTATGGCATCGAACCTGAAGCTTCTGTGTGATGCTTCATCTGATCCGGTTGATGTTACTGTGTATCGTTAGATGATTGGGTCCTTGATGTACCTGACAAACACGAGGCCAGATATTTGCTTTGCGGTGAACACATTGAGCCAGTTCTTGATGGATCCCAGAGGTGTTCACCTGGTTGCTGTAACGCATATTCTGAGGTACCTGAAGGGTACGGTTGATTATGGGCTCAAGTATGATGCGAATCAAAAGTTTAACCTACAGGGTTATGTTGATTCAGATTGGGCAGGCAGTGCTGCAGATAGGAAGAGCACTTCTGGGTGCTACTTCAGTATGGGATCAGGTGTGATCTCTTGGTTTAGCAGGAAGCAGTCCTGCGTAGCACTGAGTACATCTAAAGCAGAGTATGTTGCAGCTTGTTCGGTTAGTTGCGAGGCAGTATGGCTCCGGAAGCTACTGTCTGAGTTATTTGATCTCTTGTTGGAGGCTACTGGTATCTTTTGTGATAACCAAAGTTGTGTGAAGCTATTTGAGAACCCGGTGTTCCATGACAGGTCGAAGCACATTGAGATCAAATATCACTATATCAGGGATATGGTGCAGAGAGGAGCAGTGAAGCTCCTGTATGTTGCGACGGATGAGTAGATTGCAGATGTGCTGATGAAACCACTAGCCAGAGTGAAGTTCGAATACTTTAGAGAGAGGCTTGGTGTTCTTCAGATTGACAACACTTCGAGGAAGAAGTGATGGATACATTTGCTGGAGCCATTCCAAGTATGGTGAGAAGAGGATCCTTCCCATGACTGTGGATGTAAGCGCTGTATGATGAGCATCAGGGCGATGTTCGAGTTTTTGCTCTGTATGATCAGTTGGATCATTCATATGTATATGCATCATGTTGGATGATGGAAATGCATCAAGTGGATGCATTGTATGATCAGGATGATCATGGTTGATGAGATTTAGTATGTTGCTCTAGATGATATGTATCAGATATGCATCAGGTGGATGCATTGTATGATCAGGATGATCATGGATGATGAGCTTCAGGATGTTGCTCCAGATGAAATTCATCAGTATGATGTAGTGATGATGATCAGGATGATCATGTGTACATCAGGATGATGTATGGTGAGTATCAGGTTGATAATCTGTGGCTATGGAACAAGTTGTGTAGATAAGCATATAATCCAACCCTGGGAGGTTTGCAAATAGTCTTTCAAGGTTTTTCCTATGGCATGTAATGTGGCCCTGGGATATCTGGCAAACGCTCTTTCGAGGTTTTGCTTTGGAGGACATATAATCCAGCCATGGGAGATCTGATAGGTTGAGCTGTGTGCTCGTAATCAATCCTGGGATGCTCTTTCAAGGTTTTGTCCTATGGCATATAATCCAACCCTGGGAGATCCTATAGGTCGGAGTTGTGTACCCGTAACAGCTTGGGATGCTCTTTCAAGGTTTTTCCATGACCTCAGATAATCCAGCCCTAGGAGATCCTATAGGTCGGAGCTGTGTGCCTGTAACAGCCTGGGATGCTCTTTAGAGGTTTTGTGGTGGGGTCACATATAATACAGCCTTGGGAGATCCGACAGGTAGAGCTGTGTGCTCATAACAGCCTGGGATGATCTTTCAAGGTTTTGTGACGCACGTAATAAGTCCTGAGAATTCCACAGTATGGCCAATGATGATGAAGACCTGCAGGTGGTGGGCTTACATCCAGTATGAAAAAGGACTGGCTCTGTAGAACTTCCTATGACGAGTAGATTCAGAGATTGATTGAGATAGCAGCAGTCGTGACGTTGACGATGATTTGAGGATGATGATTCGCTGATGATGATCCATAGAAGAAGACTTGTGCTAGTAGACCTATGTCGAGAAATACCTTCCTAGTTAAGAGGGAGTGTTGATGTATATGTAACTTCAGAATGTATTTTACCCATGTGTATTGTATTCCTATAGAGATGTTATTATTCCTCTATATGGAAGTATTTGTATTCCTATAGAGATGTTATTATTCCTCTATACGGAAGTGTCATCATTTATATTGTAAGTTTTGTAACTTATACTTGATGGGTTATTAGACCACCTTGATGGGGTTGGCCCTGTATGAGACATGTGGGTAAATGGGTTATTAGACCACCAAGTGTGGGGTTGGCCCGGATTAAGTTAACCATGGGTTATTAGGCTAAGCGAGACAAGTTGGCCCCATTAGTTTATTGGGCAGGACAGGACAAGTATAAATAGAGATCGAGAGATCTCTATTTGATCACTCATTACACACACTTCTCTCAGTCGAAAAGTGGCGCACTTGTGAGGAGGAGGATTTGCTGCTAGGAGAAGACTATCTCTTGCACTTTGGTTTTATCATTTCTCTTTCTATCTCTGAGGAAGTTGCGGGGTTTTTCATCTTCCTGGTTTTCCCCGGTGAAACTCTGTGTCTCTTGTGTGCTTGCATTATTATGTCCATGATTGATATGCTGTACATGTTATTCTCTCATTTAAGATCTTAGATCAGATTGAAAATTCTGAAAAACTAACAACCATGTGGTTAGAGGCTCCTGAATCTATGAGGAAGGCTTGTGATTGTGAAAATCCAGCCTTCAGTGCATGGCATCTCTCATGACCATCATAATCACTTCCAGAATTAGTCTCTGTTGCGCCTTTTGGGAGGGAAATGTTGTGCTGTTCAAGAAGTTTGGTCATCTAATCTATCTTCTTCTGCATGCAAGATCTCTCTGGGTGGTTTCCTTTCTTGCAATAGGAACACTTGGATTTCTCAAATCCTTTTTGTTTGTCCTTCTTGGAGCTAGAGGATCCTTCCGATGGAATAGACTTGGCATTCTGCTTGGGTTCAGATTGTCTCTTCTCCTTTCCCATGTGATTCCCCTTTCCATTCACACTTTTTGCTTCTCCAACCACAAGAGCTTGATTTTTGGAGGCCTTCAAGGTGCCCATCTGGATCAACTTGTCTTGTTCTTGGATGAGAGATTCAGTGAAAACATATAAGGATGGTATCTTCCAACCAGGAATTGACATTCACCCTAAATGGAAGCTAGAGAAACATATGGAGAACTCAGGACCTAGCTTGGTCAGAATGGATAGAACCAACTGCTCATCCTTCTTCTTGATGCCACACTGCTTGCATTTCATGACCAAAGATTTGAATTTGGAAAAGAATTGCTGGATGGTCCCGAAACTGCTCAGTTGAAGAGCAATCAACTCATTTTCTAGAATATGGCCCCTTAGCTCATCTTGTTTGCCGAAGAGGGTATCTAATTTTAACCATAGTTGTATTGGAGTCTTCAATCCATTGAGGTGGAAGGGTAGATCTCTGGAAATATGAATACACATGAAAGCGAATGCTTCATCCAATCTATTCAGATACTTGGCCTTCTCCACAACTGCTTGGGGTTCAACCTCCTTCCCCATTGTTACCCTGTACAGTGACTTGTTGTGCAAGGCCATCTGCATATCATCCCTCCAATCAAGGTAATTAAAGGGTGTCAGGATCCTGGGAGAGAGAGGAGAGTTCGAATTGTCCATGAGAACTACTAGAGCGAATATAAGGTGAAACTGCTGCTACTGCTGCACTAATTTTTTTTTTGAATAACCTGCAAAAAACTCTCAATTTTTGAGATAGACTACCACTGAGCATTGATTTAGGAACATAGGCACATTTTTCTAGATCCCTCACACCTGGATAGACCTCAAAGTATTTCTCTAATTAATTCAATGCAATGGTACCAAGATTTGGTGTGGAAATCTAGAGGCTTCTGGTGCACTACTGAAAGCAGTTTCTCAACCTACGCTCAATGGCTCTGATATCATGTGAAATTCTAAATCACAGCAGACCTAAGAGCTAAGTATACCTCACAGAGAAATAATGAGCAAAAAAAATGAATTAGAGTGAAAACTGCAGTAAAAATGAGCAGACAATTAATCATGCATGAGAACTCAGATAGGAGCAGAATAATGTCACATGGTCCAATAATCAGTATAGTCAACAATGATATTACAATGGATATAATTCGAATCACCTAGGATAATTCGATTCTCATTTGATCTAGCATAGTAATTGTCACCTCTATTAGTGCTCCAGAGCTCCCAAACTTAGTTAAATTCAACCAAAAATCAGTTAACTGAAGACACAATCAGTTAACTGACCAAGGAGGGTGCATTAGTGAATTTGACATGAAAATCACTTAGAAAAGGGCTCATGAGGCCACAGTTAGTGGAATTCGGAGCATAAACCCCCCACAAGAGTTAGCTAACTCAGGTGGACTGAATTAGAATGCTAAGTTGGCTCCTAAAAAGTAGGGAACTGTCTCTAGTGGTTCTAAAATCATGCATGTAGGGTGCATTAGGTGGCTACTGAGTCCTGGATGAGATCTGCACACTACTAGGGGAAAAATAACATCACTAAGTACTAGAAAATGGTAGATAATGCAAGTAGGACAAGGATGAAGTATTAAAATATCCTAACAGTTGCAACAACTCTATGTCTATTAACTCTCCACTTCCACACCATCCATGAGATTCTTTGTTCCTCTCTTGGTCAATTCTACCCAATGTTCCTCTTTTGTTGGAATTGTTTTCTACTCAAGAGTCTTAATAGAAGGATCAAATCACTCTTATACCACTTGATACAATACCCATAGCTTGCAATTAGAGTTAAATAGAAAAATAACTCATGACATAGAACAACTCTATAAATGCATTAACATAAAACATACATTCCACACAGAGTTTGTAATGCAATTAAAAAACACAACAAAAAATTCAACAACATCCTCTGTAACTTTAGTAAACCAATGGACAATGATCTTGGGCCTTATTACATTCGCAAAGCCTATGGAAAGGTCTTTAGATCACACAACACCAACAACTATAGAATACCAAATCAATGGAGAGCTAAAGTCCCTTTGCTGAGTTACAAATCTTATATTTATGCTTGATACTATAACTGTTTGTTTCCAAAGAATTTTAATTTCCTTGGGTAACTCAAACATTTTAAAAATTAATAAATGTGTAATAATTGACTCTTTAGCTTCCAAATACAACCCAAGTGCCAGAGTTTGAATATTCAAATTCAAATTAGAAAAATAATTACATGGAAGAAATCTTGTCATTTTCTATCACGCTTTGTAATTGGATTAGTTACATCCTTTAAAAAAATATGTATTTTTTTATGAGATTTGGAGGGAAGATAGAGGAAGATGTCCTCTACATCATGTAACAATTTCATATTTTGATACCAAGTATTTATTGTGCACAATTTAAAATACTAAACCCCTATTTTTGGAAATTTTTATGTGTGGTCTCTGAATTGGGAACCATCCATAAACTGAATAAAAATTTATGAAATTTGATGAGAATATAGAGGAATGTGTCCTCTACAACATATCCAAATATCATACCTTAAATATAAAGTGTGAGAGCTTTTTTTATCAAAATACTAGGCCCATGTTAGTGTAGAAATAAAATCTAGAAATCACTACACATTGGTTTTGGACTTGAGCATGGGCTCTAAACCCACATCTACTTTTAAAATTTGTTGAGAAGATATAATATGATATTGTTTACAACCTATCCAAACTTTGACACATGTTTTGCAAGAAATGAGTACATGTTGATAAGAATATTGGACCTTTTTTTCTACTTAAAATCTAGAAGTAAATGGAAATAAAGTACAAAACTGAAAACAATTGTTTTTGGGTGTGCTAGATTGCTAAATCCCTAGGGATGCTCTTGCGTAACAAGTGAACAACCCCAATATTGAATTTGTTATATCTATAAATTTCCTTAGATTGATGCTTATTACATTGAGCATCTCAATGTCCTGAAGGTTAAGGGAGAGATGATGTACTCTCAACTAAGTCAACTCCGAATATAAACTCTCCTCCTCAGAATCAAAATCTAAAGACTAATTATTAAAAGATAACCCTATGTTTATTAGAAACCATGAATCACTATAGAATCTTGAATCATCAACATCTTTGAATTGAAAGTGATCCAAAAAAACCTTACCATGAAGTAAATTGGGGAGCCCATTGGATTTGGCCATGATTCCATGTACTTTCCAATTAGAATATGATCAACATATAATATTGCTTCTTTCTTCGTCACGTAGATTTATACTTGGTATATTTTGAAGATTTTTTACAAAGAAAGAGTGATTGCTAGAAGTTTTAGTTATGTTCATGGATTTGATTTCCAACTTGGATGGGAGGTCACTTAGCACTACAAACCCATAGAGTAAGTATGGATAGGGAAAACCCTTGTCACCAGGAAGTCAAGGAGATTGGAAAACATCTTAATCCTCTTTAATTCATCATTCCAAGTTTAATGAATTAAATGTTGATATTTTAAAATATTTTATCTTGAAATAAATGTGTATTTGATTATATTATTATAACATTGTTTGATTACTTGTCCATTGGATGTAGCTTGGGTGGTTGGGAGGAATGATGGTTACCCTCTCCACCCAGGTTCAATTCTTGTAAGTGACATGATGCTCTTGTTGAGCCCCTATGTAATGATTAAGTCACTACAAGAATTTACCCTTTAGGGGTGGTTTTGGATTGATGAGGTCTTGTTAAAACTACTCCTGAAAGTTTTTTTTGGGCTTTAGGGCTGGTTCTTAACCCCCCCCAAAAGTGTTGAGAATTGGACTTTTATGGGCGGTTTTGTAAAAACCGCCCCCAAAAGTCCAATTCTCAAGATTTCTTTTTTTTGGGGGGGTTACAAAGACCCCCCTAAAGGTATTTTTGAAGTAATTATTTAAAAAAAATCCCCAAAAGCATGAGAATTAGACTTTGGGGGGCGGGTTTTACAAAACCACCCCTAAAAGTCTATTTTTCATGCCTTTTGTGGGTGGTTTTAGAAAGACCCCACCTAAAGGTGTTCTTGAAGGATATTTTTAAACAACCCCCCAAAACTCATGCGAATTAGAATTTTGGGGGCGGTTTCCAAAAGACCCCCCCTTAATATGTTTTTGAAGGTGATGTTTAAACCCCCCCGACGAAAAAAAAAGTGTTGAGAATTAAACGTTTGGGGGCGGTCTTGTAAAATATGCCCCAAATGTTCAATGCTCATGACTTTTTTTTTTGGGGGGGGGGGGGTTAAGGACCGCCCTAAAAACTACTTTTAAGGGTGGGGTTTCTAACCCCCGTCACCCCGTCCCCCCCCCAAAAAAAAATGGTCATGAGAATTGGACTTTTGAAGGTGACTTTTAAAAAATTGCCTCCATAAGTCCAATTCTCATGACTTTTTAGTGGGTTATTAGGTTTATTCCATTTTTTTTATTCCACTCAAGAATACAAATATTAATATAATTGAATAGTGTAATAAAGTTATAAGGTTTATAAGAGTCAGCAATCTTAATATTATAATAATAATATATTTTTTTAAATTTTACTTTAGATTAATTTTCACTTTTAAATTATAAACATAAAATTAATTTTAAATAAGTATTTATCATGTGATGCCTCTCCAAACCAAAGATGATGACGATGATGATCTTGAAGATGGATACGATAATGGTGACCACCATGAGGATTATGGTTATGATTATGATGATGAAGATGATGATGGTGTTGATATGTTGATATAAGTGTTGGGTTAGTGGATATAATTGCCGAGGGGTTTTGTTTTAGGGGCCATAGGGGGTGATGATGATGACAATGACGATGACGATGATGATAATAAACCCCTAACCCCCTAAACACCTAATGATGATGATGATGGTGATGGGGATGACGATTATGAGGGGTTTTATAACCCCTACACCCGTAACCTCACAACCCATGACTAACCATAACCCACTAACCCCCTAACGATGATGACGATGGTGATGGGGATGATGATGATGACGATGATGATGATGATGATGATGAGGGGTTTTATGATGATGATGATGATGATGATGAATTCATTCGAATTCAGGTTCAGGTTCAAATTAATCTCCACCGATGATAGAGTGGAATTTCCTAACCTCAAGCGTTCCTCAACCTTATATCCACTCCCTATTTTTTGTAGTTTTCTTTGTGAAATTAGGTTCCAATTTATAAGCTCTAGTTGTTTAATCAAACAATATGTGTCGATTAAAGGTGGAAAGTATGCATGTACTAACTCAAATTGAAAATAAATTTCAATATAAGATAGGGCGGCATGTTGATCTCAAAGGAGTTATCTTCCACCTTCTTGGTTATGGACGCGTATGGTTCGTAAAAGAGTAGTATGATTTTCATATTTGGCCTCTTGAGCCTTTTGTTCAATAAATGAAACCACACCTTATCATTAACCTTGTATTCGTGTAGTACTCAATATTTGATCATGATTCTATTTGTACTTGGAACTGATATTCTATAGAATTTCATGTACCTATTGTAGAATATGATGGATTCTATGAAATTTTTTGCTTATTTTTTTTTCCTTGTTTTTGAGCTTTGAAAGACTCCTCTAGTGATGAAATGGGTAGAACTGTGTCATTTGGAGCTAATCAATATTGGACATCTATATGAAACACAATATGGAATGGGATATGTCCAATAAAACAATGAGGGTTCTATTATCTGCACGGTTATATCCCTTTGATCTACATAGTTATGTCCTTGTCTGTCATTGTTATTGTATTTTATTTATTTGATGAAAGGGTGGACATAAGACATTAATGGGTGGAAAGAAGAGATTAATGGGTGGGAATAATATATGTAAGGGTGGAAAAAAATATATTAATGGGTTTAAATAAGGAATAAAGGATGATGGGACATGAAGGGTTTTATAACCCCTACACCCCTAACCCCCTAACCTACTAACTCGCTAACCCACAAATGATGGTGACAATGGTGATGGGGATAACGATGATGATGATTATGATCACGACAAGGGGTTTTATGATGATGATGAGGGGTTCTATAAATCGACATACACCTCTAAACCCCTAACCCTAATTACCGACCCCTAATGATGATGATGATGATGGGCACCAAGGATATTGGTTCTCATGGCCTAAGATATAATTCATGGAGAAACTTTAGGTCTATGAGAACTATCTATGCTATGTGAAACCTTGAAATGGCCACCATATCAAAGTCATAATACAAATATTTTTTGTATAGGGTAGATGTGTTGGCCTAGGTTGATCCATGTAATGGACCATGATCCCCAAAGACAAATGTTAAAGGGTTTGCACATTGGGGATGGATCATATTAGGAAAATAGGCCGCCATAATCAACTTAGAGGCCATATTGATAAACTTTTGAACCATGTCACCTCTTACCAAATTATTTGGGTTCCACAATCACTAAACATAATGAACCTTGTAGATTTTATCTCAACACTTGTAATACTATCTTATTAATATTTTAATACTATTTCAAATAATTATAATAGTGAATGAAATGAATTTTCGTTGGCATCCACCTTCCCACCACACCTTCCCTTTTCTCGCTGTGTATTTTGGGAATATATTTGCCAACTAAATATCCCTATTCAAGGAGGATGACTTCCATTGACATGGAAATGCACCTATTGCTTTGCTAAATAAGATTCACCTTCAACACCTACAAAATATCTAGATTCAACTTCTTCAAATTATGAAAAGTGAGTTTGCTTCAATGGATATGAACCCACGATCAAAGTATTGTCCTTCTAGCATCACTCTCCAGTGTAGCATCACTATCATCTCTAGATGAATATTGCATTCTGTTTCTTTTTAATGAGGAGGTGGTTACAAGGATTGTTGAAGTTCATAGGGAAGCCATTTTGAAAATTGGGGATGTGTTAATTCCTATCATTGTTGAGTCTAGTCTAGCTAAAGGATGTGGTGATGGTGCTACCGCAGTTTGAGTATCTCCTAGTCTTCCTTCTCTAGTGGACTTGAAGGTGGAACCATTGTCAAAGTTGGGATTTCAAGGCACTTCAAATTCAATTAAGCTCAACACTATTTCTCCTTCTTTAAATAATAATTATACCGTTCTTTTGATTTGTTTTGAAAGGGGATTTTTAATTTGATTTGTTGAAGAATCCCTCACAGTATGGGGGGGTTTTAAAGTCATGCTGGGAAGGGTTTTGTCAAGATTCTAGGCATTCTTTCATAATGTGAGGAGGCCATTACTCTCTCAGACCTGTTTAATATTCTTCCTCACTTGTTCATCTTGTCCCTAGGGGAATGGGTTAGGATTTGCAAAGAGATATTGGTCTTGTGTAGGCAAGTTGAAGGTCTACACTTAAATTAGCTCAAGATAGAGTTGTTAAGGATGTGAACCAAGGTAAATACAAACTTATTACTAGTGCCCTTAGATAAGGGTATGCCTCATTCACTCGTTCTCAATGAAAGTTCATTGGTTCTCATTCACTTTTTAGTTCACTGGTTCAATAATGATACAAGATTTTTTTTGTTATGCAGGCAATGCACAAATGCATATATGAGGTAAATGATTGTTTGTGCTTGAACTGTATTATTCTTTTCATGAATTTTTAATGCTTATAACATATTATGCTATACTTTAATAACAATCTAATGGGATATGACCAAGCAACAATCTAATCCATTTGAGAAAACACAAAGAAAACAAGTTATGACATGAAATACAAAAAAATATACTTTAATAACAATCTAATGGTATATGACCAAGCTACAATCTAATCCATTTGAGAAAACACAAAGAAAACAAGTTATGACATGAAATACAAAAAAAATGATTTTGGAATTTTAAAAAAGAACGCGTAAAAGCGATAAAGTGGGGAAGAGAGGAACATGCTCCCCTACAGGTAAAGATTTAGAAACAAAATAGTTTATTTCCTTATGCAATATAACACTTATTTTTATTATATGATGATGTTATACATATGTATACTAACATTCTTTGCTATAGTGACTAAGAGGAGGAAAATCCAAACAAGAGCATGCAGCAAAACACCTTTGTTTCCTTTGGATGACTCTATTAGTCCCAACAATGAAATAAATGATTCTATTAGTCCCAAAAATGAAAGAAATGACGTCAAAGAAATATTTCCTTCTATTCAAGAAGAGTTGCAACATGAAGAACACGGTATGCCCATTAATTCCTAAATTTTAACATTCTAGTGATAACTATAAATTTTACTATTAATCAATCCATAACAACTTTGCATGCCCTTATTTTACAAAATATGTTCACAAACAATCATACCATCAAGATATTAGTATAGAAGGGGCTAATCACTCTACACCAACATCAACTGAGACATTTAAGATGAAGTGCAGAGGAACAACTAGATGTGCATATATTAATAACTTGGAGGAAAATCTTGAAATTCATATTAATGAAAGGAACCAACCAATTGGTCCAGAATCAGTGAAGCTAGCTTCATTACTAGGTGTACTCGCTAGGGAAATGGTTCCAATCACATATTTTGATTGGCGGAAGGTTACAAATCAACTAAAGGAGGACTTGTGGAACATCATCAATGCGATTAGAATATTTGTTCTCTCTACATTTGTATTTTTTCATGTTTTCAATGTTTATTTTGAAATAATGGATGATAACATCTACTAATTCACTTATTATATGTTGCAATCCAAATTCATAATGCCTCCCGTACTTAAATATTATTGTATGTAATCTATAGGCCATAAGGAAAACAATCATAGTCATAGTTTGACCAAAAACTATTGTGAACCTTATGAATCCATTGAACAAAGATTAAAAAATATCCCTCCAATTAGGATAAGTGAGACAATGTGGAGAGAGTTTGTCTTGTCACGAAGCACCATTGAATTCCATGTAAGCAAAAATTTCACATATTTATATAAACGATTTACTTTTAATGTCTAGTGGCTTGTAATGTTGGCCTATATTTTTTTTATTTTTCAATTGATTTGTAGGATACAAGGATAAAAAAATAAGAAAAATAGAGAAAAGGAGGGGGACTTGCACACTTGTGGATGTCGAGGTTATCAAAGGGTCGAATATGACATGGTAAGTACATGTGATGCATTATATATTCTTTATATTAGCATAGTCAGGGTTCATTGTAATGTCACAACTTAACCATACTATTTTACTTGTTGTAACTAGAAAAAGTCTAAAGTATTTGATGATACAACTACAACCATTACTAGGGCAGACTTATGGAAGGAGTGGCATCAAAAGAAGGATGACACTCCAATCATAGGAACTATAGGAGAAAAAATAGTAAGTTCTCAACTTTCCAATCTAGATACTGATTAGAATTCCATTTTACATGTTGGAAATGTTTTCTAACATGATTTTCTTTAATTACATGAAAATGCCATAAACAAATTGAAGAAGCACAATCAAAAGTTGCATCTAAACAGTTTGCATCTAGGGATGATGCCCTTGTTAGGGTATTATGGCTTGATGCAAGGGGATGATGTTGTGGGGATGGCTTTGGAGATACACCAAATAACTTGTTCGGAATAAATATGTACAAGGAGGCCCTAGCCGTAATCCAGGTTATATTCAAAGAAAATGCACAAGAAATCTAATCTCTAAAAGCAACAATATTTGAACTCATGAAAAGAGTAGAAACCGTGGAGAAGGAAAATGTAGTAAAAAATGAAAGGGTTAGTATCAAATTCTTTACTCTTCTTCCAATGTATATTTTATCACACTAATAAGTTGAATTATAATATCACAATGTTAATATGAACAGCTTCCTACTGAACAAAATGCCCAAGTTGAAATGCCTATGATGGAGATAAGTTGTCTAATTTTTTTTGAACATTTTTTTTCATTGTATTTCATATATTATATTGTATTGGCAGAGTAATTAAAGGGGCACAACACTCCCTATGAAGGAAATAGCACAAATATTTTTATCTCCAACACAAAATCCGTTATCCATGGTGAGTTTTGTAAAATATTGTAAGTTAGTTCAATATTATTTTATTCTTTCAATATATTACAAATCATTCTCTATTATGTGCAGAGTCATGCATTGAATTTTTCTCAACATGTTGTGCTGAAAAAACCCAAGGGATCAACCTAGACTTCAAATTGACAAAATGAAATCCCCAACCTTAGTAAGTTTTGTAAATATTTATTCTTGGACCATTGATATTTAACTTTCTATTTCTATGCATCTTACTTTGTCTCATTTATTGGCAGGATCAAAAGAATAGTATTGATTTGACACCATCTTCCCAATTAGGGTTGGAAGGAAAGAAGTGTTATCTAATTGCACTAAACTCTCGGGTGAAAGTTGCAAGGGAAATGATACATAAGACTGACCCAAATGCAATGATCCATTGTGTACGTCTTGCGGAAGACTATTATATTGTGAATCCCGCCAAGATTTTAGAACCTGCGTTGGGAACTCTACCTCTCCCTTGTACCAATAGCACATTACATACTCTAGAAGATGCTTCACGGAGATTCGTTCCTTGGCATAAGGATATCATTGAGCTATGAAATTAGTGATTCTAGTTAGTTGTTGTCGAGCTGATAGAAGTACTGTACACTCTTTCTGTATTTGATGATATATTAATAAAGATATGATAGTTCCTTTTCTATACATTGGTATTTGTGAAACTCCTGAAGCATTGTCTCTTTGATGATACTGGTACTTGCTTGAACACATTGAGCATCTTCCATATTGCAAGTGTAACATTGTCTTAACCATCATACTACACTTATGATTTAAACCACATCACAAATACAAATTTGCATGCCTGGGGATTTTGTTTTGAATACACAAGGAACTGGTCTATTAAAGCCATTATTTTGTTGGCTTACCCAAAGAATCTATTAAAGGAACTGGTTAATCCTTAGTATTTTTCAGCCCCCAAAACCCAGATTTTTAAGGCATACGACATCGATAATGAATTATGTGTATTATAATAAATCTTTAATTAACCATGTATGTCAAAAAAGGAACTTGGTCACTTTTTAAAAATAAAGATGTGTTGCAGGTGCATGGGAATAAATCATATAGAGTATGACTTTTAAAAAAGGTTCAATAGAATGTCTAAAGCTCTATTATATAACCATGCATAACCTAAAATATACAAGAATTAATAACTATGCCACGCTTTACATAGGAAATACAAATAGGGTAGAAAATGTATGTGGTGCAAAGGGAGGGTGGACATGCCAATGATAATGAACCAATGGCATACAAGAAGGTTGAGTATAACCTTGTTTTTTAAACATACTCATTTTTTTGTAAGTAAGAGAACATTATATGATATTAGAAACAAAGAGGATACATAGCTGTGGTAGAGGCTGGTGGCCTTCCCTAAGAAGGAATGATAAAAAATGCAATAATAACTAAACATTCCATCACTGTCCAGGTTCTTACATATATCATAAAAGCTTACAGAAATTTCCCTTAAGGCTAGCCAAGAAAGGTTGAGAACCCAATACATAACTAAACTATAAAGATACAAAACATAAACTCAAAAATAAGGACATAGAGCCTATATCCTTTGAACATGTGGGTTTACACAGATTGTTATGATCTCCAACCAAGGACTGCTATCAAACTCCACGTAGGCTCCCTTTGATTTGTACATCAATGGCGTTCATGAAGCATAATCAGATATGTAGATCAAAATACCACTTCTTCTATCTACAACCTCAATAGAACGCTGAACAAAGTAAGGCAAAATGGTGTCAATTCTAACACCCAACATCTCCCTCAAACTGAATCCATTGCAGGTCCCTTCCGCAACAACCTAATTGGATGACTTAGTCTTAGTTTCTTCTAGAGGTAAATAAAGGACATAATATTTATTCCAATCCTAGGAAGGATTCCCCTACTCTTATGTACCCTTGAAACCCAACTAAGCAATTAGTTCTTCCCAATATGCCGATTCATCCTCTTTCTCCACATTGGCCCAATGGATTTGACGCTGAAACCTTAGCTCAATCCACTTTATCTCCAATGATTTCACATAGTCAAGGTATCTGGGCATTCTATCTAATGCTGTGACAAAATAAACAGGGGAAATAGGTTCCTTTCTTGCCTCTTCAGGTAAAAAGTAAAGTTTCCTTCTTTCTAGGCAGAATACAGTGTCCAAACTATTTATATCAATCCACTTTTCATAGTGAGCAATAGAGGAAGTTTGATTTGTAGTGAAGGTGGAAACAAAGTCTAGTTTTTTCATAGCATCACTCTTTTATTCATATAAATTCTTAGGTTGTGGATTTGCTCTGGTGCTTAGTCCTTCCACCCTTTCTACATTCTTTAAGAAAGACAATTCCTTACTCCATGTGATTTGTTTTTTCATAAAAGAGGCAAAGGTTCTTAGCTGCAGAACACCCACCGAAGGATTTAGATCCCATTCACTTATGCCGGTCATTGCTAAGTCATGCTGGTATAGTTAAAATAACAAGTTCTTGTCATATTCATCACATGCCTTGTATAACATCATAAAATGTTCGCTGGTGTTGAAATAACATATAGAATCTGCATCATGCTCTAATTTGCAGAGATATAAGTTGGCTTCTTAGTTAAACTATATTGATAGATGAAGGGAAAGAATAAGCACTCACCATGTGGGCTAGGTGGCATAGATATTGCTTGTCTAATTTAAGTCTTTCAACTTTCTGATTTAACTTACTAATGTCTAACTCGGACTCGGCTCATCGAATCTTCATCTTGTCATCCTTTTGCTGGGGTTCTGCTGCCTCTTGTTGGAGCATAACCTATTGACCTGTTGTTTCAAAGAATGGATTCAAGCTTTCCATTCTAGCATCTTCTACTCTATATATTCAGAATTCACATGTTCTCCTCCTTATGAGGTACTTGCTTTTGCTAGGATTCTTTTTTCTTCTTGAAGGTCTGAAATTCGAGTTCTATTTTTTTTCCAAAGGTGCCTTCTTGACGAGCCTGTTCTCATCATGCAAAGTAGATGAGAACATGTTTCTCTTGTTGTCAATAACCCACAATAACACATTTAGTCCTTGTTTGGACCCATAGATTTTCAGTTGTTCTTTATTCTGAGCTAATTGCTTCTTCAATTTCCAATTCTTCTATAGCAACCCTTGTTGGTCTTTCTTCAATTTCTTGTAGGAATTTCTGAAGTAGGATGTGCAATATAGAGGATATTTCCTAAGGAAGAGAGGTTTCTTCCGTTTTCTATGGCTTTCTAGGTTTTTTACCTTTACATCACAATGCTCTCCTGCACTTATTCCTTAGTCTCATGGGACATTTTTCTCTCATCATATTCTATTTGGATTACCTCCTTTCCTTTATCATCCTGCCTTCTAAAGGACCATGTTAATTTCTTGATTGGAATTAGGGTTTCACCACTTTTCAACTGGAGTCATCTGGATCTCCTTAGAATCAAGGATGGCTTGGGGGTATCCTTGCATAGTATTTTTCATTTTGAATCCTTCCTCAGGGTTATCTAATTGAGTTTTGTTACTTTTGCAACATTCACTGCACCGGTTTCAACTTCAGCATCCACAACATTTGTTGTACCCATCAAATCTGTAGTCTCTACCGCAGCTATCATGTTTATATCACCTGTAACAATTATGTCCTCATCCATACCTTGCTCTTCAGGTTTCCCTTCAATCAATGTGACCAGCTAGATTCATTTAGATCTCCTCAGACTCGAGGATGCTGGGGGGTATCCTTACATTATTTTTTTCCTTTTGACTCCTTTCCCAGGGTTATCTCACTGGGAATTCTTGCTTCCGCAACATCTTCTACATCAGTCACAACATCGGCACTCACAGCATCTGTTATATCCTCACCCATACCTTGCTCTTCAGGGATCCCTTCAATCAATGAGACCCAACTCCATCTTCTGTTCAATAATGCATCTTTCACCAATAGTTTAATGAGGCCATGATGTGATATGCTAGTTTCAGGAGTGGAACTACTTTTTATCTTATAAATCATCAGCTCCAAAGTTCTAAGAAGGAAAAATGGGACATTCACATACCTCCCATGTCATAGATGGGCCAATAGCCTGAAATGATACCCATAGACAAGATGGTACCATACTTCACATGTCAAATTTTTTTGTATGATAAGTGCCAATTGCAGGCATGGAGATGCCAATGAGTTTCTCTACACTCCCTTTTATCCTCCTCTTAGTTGTTCTCCCGTTCCTTGAACAAACTAATTCCTTAGAGTAGCCAAAGAGCTCCTACATTCAAACCACCTCTCAACCTTTTCCTATAGTCTTGTAACATGGGCTATGCTTTCCTTCGTGACAAGTATATCAATGCCTCTTACCATGGTGACAAAATTAATCAAGTTCTGAGCAAATTCCAATGCTACGGTGGCATCATGTCCTTGCAATATCTCAAAATAGCAGATCCAACCAGCTTCTGCAAAAATTCAGACCACTATTTTATTCTGATAAATAACGCTATTGTCTGCGGGTTTGCTTCTTACTGGCTAGCCCCCCATATCAAGAAGTTTCGACCTTTCCAATTTTTTAGTTGCAACAAGGATTGAATTTGGAAAATTTATCACAGTCATGAGAAGCTTAGAGGTACACAAATAGGATTTTGATACTAGCAAGGGTCTAGGACTATGTATGAAGAATTTTCATGAATGATTAATACAACAAGAGTTTGGGAAAGCATATCAATGATAAATAAAATCCGGTGTATCGAATTTTCATAATTATACATGTGTAAGTTTAGGTTCAACTAATTTACTAATGATGGTTTGGTATAATGAAATCTATGGCCGTCCAAGCACACGAGTGGTGAAAAATATCTGGAGGGGAAAAATATGTACATTTGATCGATGACTATGGATCGACGCTGAAGTATTAGAAACATGGCTATGGATCGATGGCAGTCAAGTTTTGGCTTTGATTGGTGGCTAATGATGCAAATTGCGAACTCAACATGCCGTTTGTTAATGCTTTCTTGAGCCCACAAGTTCAAAAAATTCCTTTTCATTTATGGACATGTGTCACTATATGAGGTGCACTTGTGGTAAAAACCAAATGTTCTAAAACCACTCAATTGGGGCCGCAAGTCACAGAGGGATGAAACCAACGTGGTTTACTAAAATGAATCTAGGCAGGTATAATGGAAAATCAAAGAATCCCACATGGACGAGTCAATTAATAAGTCACATCCAAGTAAAAAGGTAATTTTTTCTCATACATTGTTCATTTCTTGATAATTTCAACCAGTGGAGCCTGGCGAATATGATGTATAGTGCAGACTATTGTAGCTGATGTTTTGCACCTACACGGAGTCTAACTCTTCAGTACACTATCTAGGTAAATTCAAGCTCTGTAATTCTCTCAAGTTTTCCTATTTGAAATATTGATTTAAGAGCCATGGCCCTCGTTAGAAATCTTGTGACCTTTGCCCGACTGAGTAAGTTAGATTCTACCATTGGCCACTTGAGTGACATTGATGCCAAAGTATTCGAAACTCCGATTTATTCCAAAACTCCTTACAAAATTCATCAAGATGCTGTAGGATGATTTCATAGCCATCATCGAACCCTGATTCAAACTTGGGAATTCAAACTTGTCTAGTATGTTTTCCCCGAGACTTACCAATTTCTTGATTTTGTATCCCTTTGTGCTGAAAACTCTAATCCATATACCAGATATTTTTTGAATTCAGACCATTTAGTACCCACTTTTAGTATTAGACTGGAAAATATTGCTCAGATGCCAACCCTCTCTATAAACCTTAATTCTGTTATTCTTAACGATACTGCATTGAGAGAATTTTATGAAAATCTTGCACCTGCTCAGAAAAAAGGCCCTGGTAGAGAGGTATATGCCGAAATGAGGTTCTTGTCCTACAATGCCCTTACTTTATAGATCTAATATCCTATCTAAGGTAAAAAAGGAGGATGTTTCTATGATGTGTTTAATCCTTGGATATGATAATGATTCTACCTTAGATGCTACTATCCTAGATTTCATGGAGGCAATTTGTCCTGGGAAAGGACCCCAACCCTGTTCAATTATGCATAACATCTCTCTGATAACATTCATTTCCAGCTGTAGAACTTTCATTTAACCGACTTCTTTAGGTGCCAGTCATATTTGGTTTAATTATTGTTATTCTCAAGATACAATAACTTTAAGCATATCCTTCTAAAGATGAATGATGAACATGAGAAACTCTTATCAGTGCCTGAATGGACAACAATAGTAAGGAAGCACACAAATAATGAAGGCCTTTCTTAGTTTGTATATACATTTATGTATCCAACCCATATTTTGTTCCATTACCAATCCCCACCCAGGATTTTCCTAGAATTTAAGATTAAGTTACAATTGAGCTCTAACTTAGTTGTGGGGGATTGGTATCTCTATGAAGGCTACACCATAATCAGACTCTATGGATGTGACCTAGAACCTTATAAGCTACTAGTTTATCTCACTCCCAGATTGTTTTCAATGGAGTTTATTAGACAAAGTCTAAATGTGGATCAAATTCATTTTGCCAGTCACAACAAAAAGATGATTTTAGAAATCCCTCAAGATGTGGGTTCTTTTGTGGTAAAATATAGGACAACCGATACTATAACAAATAGTATGTTGTAATCTTTAAGTATATCAACAGAGCATACTAAATGGAAGTATGACCCAAGGGGAATCATATAAAAGTTAAGAATTGCTGAGGCCTTGGGTCCATATCAACACAACCTCGAGCCTGACATAGAAAGGTTGGCACATAGATATAAATGGGAGGAAGTGAAAAAAACTAAGCACATAGAAAGTAGCTAGAGATTGGACAAAGAAGCTTCAGAGGTTTTCCAAACAAAGCATCTAAAGAAGGCAATATTGGAGATGACCCAACAACAGTAGGTCGACAATGTGATTTTAGAGGTAGTGTAGTAGCACCGGTTCAAGAGAAAAATTGAGAAAATATTCATAACCCTCTTGTCAGTGATCAAGTCACATCAGAAATGAAGCAATGCATGGTTTCTATAACAAAAACAATTGCCAAAGAGGTGAAAAGGCCTGAACTAGAAATTAATACTAATATGGAGGTTGATGGAGGTCTTCCTCAATCACCTGAGGTTAAGAGGAAGAGGATTGAAGTTGATGAGGAAGATGAAATGCTCTTTGTATCTCAGGCTGATGAATAGTCTACGACTCAAGATCAAGTTGTTCATAAGAAAATATTGTCTTTGTTACAGGTGGAAACTACTACTGGTTTAGTAGATGAAAGTTAGAATGCCCCCGGTATATCTTCCATTGTGGATCAATAGTCAGGTATTAATGTATTTACCTATATGATTGAGATGAAAAAGGAAAATATGGAGGAATATGTGCAATTGCGAAATGAAATCTTATCTCCAAGACAAGGACAACTACAAGCTATATTATTTACTGCCACATATTTGAAAGAGGGGATTCTAAGACTTGCTGTCCTCCAACCTACTGAATTTTCTCCATATGAGGTCCAATCCTCACAAGAATACAAAGTCACTCATATTGACCTTAATATAAATGAAATCAATGCAGTGGACAAAATAGATCTGATCCACAAGCAAACTGGAGAAGTCATTTACATGGATGTATTGAAGAGCATAGCAAATGTGGCAAAAGCAAAATTAGAGAAGGAAATTTCAAAAATGGAGAAACAAGTAAAACATTAAAAATCATCTAATCACTAATAGAAAAAATGGGTGATAAATGACTAGGCGACAAAAAAAGTTGGTCACCAAGTGAAATTAATGACTAAACCACAAACAAATTTGGTCACCATAGTGTTTTTAAGTGAAATATGACCAAATTTGAGCAATTTTATGTGATCACAACTAAAAATGACTAATTTAGGCATGGGATAAAAAATATGACTAATTTAGTCATGGGATAAAAATATGACTAGACAGTCTAAGTTAATAATTATATAAGATGTCCATTGTTACAATTTACGAAATTGTAAAATTTTATTGTCAAAATTGCAATTATAGCTGAAAATTTATGAAAGAGACAAATCCATGGTCCTTCTTGTTTTGTCTTGTGCAAGAGAAATGAAGAAGCTATTCACCATTTATTTTCTAACTGTGATTATATCAAGGAAATTTGGAGATCAATCGTGGTCAGATTATCTGATGATCATCTGCATCTTCAAGACAATTGGAGCAAGTATTTTTTGCATTGGAAGGGCAATTACCCTAGTTAGTTGCTAGGTAATATAGCTTGGCCAAAATTGGGTTTGCCCTACCAAAATATGTGTTCTGGAAGGCTTTGGCGACCAAGAATAAAGAAAAATTTGAAGGTAAAACAAGTCTTCCTGTGAGTACTACTCTAAGGGAGAAAGCTCTCTTAAGTGAAGCAATTGTGGCCAACGGTTTAAAGATGTAGGATAGTCATATGTTGGCCAGAGAAAATGATTGGCTTAGCGAGTTTATTCCAAGTGCTTTGATGCAACATATTATATGTAGTCCAATTAATTCCTCTTTGCCTTGGCAATTGAATATGGGAGAGGAGGATCTTCAAATATGGACTCATAAGCTTCAGAGCCATGTTGTTTTCTTTGATGGATCTTCAAAGGATAATCCCGGGTTGGTAGGTGCGGGAGGGATTATTTTTGATCCTGACAAAAGTACAATTTCTACTATATAATGTGGTTTGGGTATAGCAACCAACAATCATGGTGAAATATATGCCTTATATCTATGTCTGGATTGAGCTAAAGAGTTGGGAATTCATTATGTTGTGGTGTTTGGGGATTCTTTGTTGATCGTTTCTCAATTGCGACAAAAAACAAAACCTAAAGATCGTGCCTCAGAGCATCCACATTCGAGGATTGAGACTCTTCTTCAAATATTTGCTAATGTTAATATTTATCATGTTCATAGGGAGCTCAATTATTTTGCTGACAATTTGGCCAAGGAGGCCTCCATTCTTCCTTATGGGATGATGAAGTTAAATGGGGAACTCCCTATGCAATGGTGGCTACCCTAAATCTGATTTTTATGCAAGAACAAAAATATTTGTTATAATTGCAATCCAATGCCATTTTATTGTGCATTGTATCGAGTGGTACGTCCTATATTTTGGAAACAACGATTTGTTTGCCCCTTTGAGCTATATCAGTCTCAAGGTTCATATTATAAGGCAATTATCTTGTCTTGCTGAGTCTGTAAAAAATGGTTGGAGGGATCAATATGTATTCTTTATAATGCTTGAGATTGTTCCCTGGAATTCTGTCTCCTTCCTCTGCTCTTCGGAGGATAGGTTCGATATATGGTTTAATCTTTCCACCATCTTGGACGTAGACATGGTCCATTTGTTATGTGTGATCTATGAAGGAATGACTCAGTCAAGGGTTGATATTAAAGACATGTGCATTCAATCGTGTTGGATGATTTTCCAGTTGGAGGGGCTATATGGTTCGGTTCGCAAGTCTTTCAGTTATAAAATTGATTATTTGGAGCATATTTGTTTGGAAGAAACTGAAGGTAACTCCATGGCGTGGGTGGATTATCACACAAATTTTCATGATTTTGTCTTAATTTTTTATGAATTGTTTCAGCAAGGGCACTTGAATTCTATCGCAAATATGGTGACTCTTTTGAAGGCTGCCGAGGAAGGGTTGGATGGCCAGAAGTAGAAGCTTGAAAATATGGAAATGTCCGTTGATAGATATGGTGTTCTCCTGGCTTCCCTCATTAATGATCTCTCATGCAACATGGATTCTGTGGGTTCTTTCCAACATCCCTTTTTTCCAATTTTTTACCTCTTCGGATCCCAATGACTCCATGGAAGAAGTGAAGTCAGATGAGAATATGACTACTTGATTTTCTCTGCTTTTTAGTTTCCACTGTGTTTCTTTTGCTTTCTAGTCCTTGGCCAATATATTCAGATATACAATAGCTTTTTTAATGCCTCTCCGCTTATATTTGGATGATTACATATGGTTCTTTCAGTTGCTTTCAGACATCCTATCCTTTCTTGTTTGGGATATAATTTCTATAATGGTTCTCTTTGCTGATCCTATATTATCCTTTTAAATACAATCAAAATATTCATTTTTGTTAAAAAAAAAATAATTAATATATTAATATACTATTGAATATGTAAGACTAATATAATATAATTTATAATATATGAGTATAATAAATAATATGTAAGATTAATATTATATAGTAATTATATATATTGATATATTTTTTTTTTCAATGTAGTTTATTCCAAGAAGCCTAACCCCAACACCAAACATGGGTTCCTAACCCTTAAAGACATATGTTAATATACTATATATAATATGTAATATTTATATACTATAATTATTATATGTAATATATTAATATAATATAAATAAATTAAAAAAAAAGAATACAAACAATAAAATAAGTATAATAAAGAGAGGGAAAATAACAAAAACATGATAAAATAGGGAAAAGAGAATGAGCGGGAAAAACGAGTAAATTAGAAAATAGATTGAGAGGGAAAAGTGGTAAAAATAAATGAAATCAAAACATTTTTAAAAAGGAAAATTCGAAGGGGAAACTTTTTTTTGGGGTGTTTTAGGGTTTATCAGTGGAACTCTTTGAAGGAGGTGACAAAGAAGAACAAGGGAACTGAGAGGAGCCGAGACCAAGCCATTAGAGCTGGAAAAACTCAGAGTTGTTAGGAATTTGTTTGGTTTGAGGGAGGGAAAACTTGGAACAATATCCTCTGCGATTTTGTTTTCTCAGGGGATGTTAAATCTCTGATTATAACCATGCATTCTTCCATACATTGAGGGGGGATTATAGTTTTCTTCAGGTGAAGAGGATAGCAATTTTCCCTACAGTGCCATGACCCTATCTAGGTTTTATCAAAAGAAGAGAGTGACCTCTCTATTGACAATGATGCTGTGTTGCTTCTGTCAAGAAGAAGGAACTATCTCTCCACATGTTTTCTTTTGTGAAGTTGAACTATAATCTATTTTACATATTGATTTTGGATATGAAGGGACAGATTCCCTGAGCAGATCCGAGTCCCATGCGACTAATATTTTTTTTATTTATGCATTAATGAAAAGGGACGGTCTCCCCAGTCTGAGAGCCGAACCCAATGGTTGTTACTCTTTCGATTACAGTGACTTTTTTGTTGAAAATGAAAGATACCTTCGTATTGAAAGGGAGGGCCATGAGCAGTGTTCAAGGAGCAGACCATTATTTTTTTCTCCGTTATATTTATGTAGATGAATTTGAGATCCAGCATTTGCCTTTGACTTACGTTTTTCTCATTCAAAGCAGGGGCAAACTCCAAAGGGGACCTTCCATTAATTATAGTGCAAATATGTAGAAATGGGCAACCTTGAATGAATTGGACACACCTTATTTTTCTATTCATATACAGAGACAAGAGGACCAGTCCTTTTAATAAGAACCCAATCCATTTCCTGTAGTATTGTTTTTATTTCTTTATTTCACATATATATTTACACCGAAGGCGTTCTTTAAGGGGATGGTGCCTCTGGAGGCTTCGTCGTCTCTCAGGCACCGCCCTGTGTCAAGAGCCTAATCGGTGCCACAAATGTGATATTATGCATGCTGAGTCAGTCTCATGACCAATGAATGAACTCTTCACTATTCCGTCGTTATCCAAGCTTACAAGCTTACGAACACAACTAAACCTTTTGGATGGTCGAGCAGAGGATCTCCTGGTAGAGTTCTGTCAGAGGCCATGTGGCATTAAGCATGGCCTACACCATTTCTTCATTCAAAACTGTAGACTGGCGAAGCCCATTTATGTCATCCATAAACCTAACAGCATCGGCAACGTTTCCTATTCATCCTCACGCAGAATCTGCAATTATGTAATCCAAGAACCCGTAGCTTCTGTTTACAAATCCTTCCCTAGAAAATATAGAGAGGTCAAGCGTATCCTCTTCATTTACTCCGTAGTACCGAACTTCAAAGCCACTTGTAGACAACGAGAAGAAGAGGAAAAGCAGATCAGGCAGGGAGACCGAAAATGGTTTTCTTTTACGTTTTAAAATTTAATAATTTGCTGAATCAGAGAACGATTATTGCAATTTCTCCAAAATTTTGACGCAGCTTTTGCATTACTGGTGGGATTTTGACCTGGTGTAACTTTTTTCCCGGCGTTCAGATCACGATTGTGGCTCTTCTTTCGTAGTTTTTTCTTTTTGTTTTCTTCTTGTTTTTCCCAATCTTGACCATGGCGCAGACCTGGCGGGATTTTGACCTGGTGTAACTTTTTTCGCGGCGTTCAGATCACGATTGTGGCTCTTATTCCTTTCGTAGTTTTCTCTTCTTTTTTCGCGGCGTTCAGATCACGATTGTGGCTCTTCTTCCTTTCGTAGTTTTTTCTTCTTGGTTTTTCCCAATCTTGACCATGGCGCAGACCGATGATAACTCGAGCCATGCCTCGTCGGACAACGGATCAATAAACGAAGACGGCAGCACGGCGACATCCGTCACAATCAGAATTCTAACGCCGACGAGATTTGCGAAATTGATATGATGCCGCTCGATGCCGTTCTGGATCTTCGCAGCATAGCAAATTGCATGGTGCCTAACGGGTATGGGGGTGAATGTGTTCAAATCTATAGTCTAACCAGAAAATCAGTAATGGAAGGGTGTCTGAAAAGAATCAGCGTCGACTTCCTGAGTACGAGAGACGTGAGACGTGCAGAAGATAGAGGGGGGAATTCTCGACAATCAGATAAAGAAATGGATCCACGCCGTGAGAATTTTTTTCATCTCTAGTTGTTGTGTGTATGCTTAAGAATTATTCTTTGGATTTCAAATCGCTTTTCTTTTCTTATTCCCAAGATTTCAAGTTCCTATATTATTTAGTCAATGTCCATGAGAAAGATATTTTCCAAAAATATAACTAGACTATCTTTTCTGAAAATAGGAATTTGAAAAATCTCACTTTAAAGCTCCAACTTAATGAAAAACATAAATGAAAAAGTTTTCTTACTAAATGAGGCTATAAGGCTAAAGCTGAGAATTGTTTAGATCAGCATGATCCCTTGTTCAGGAGATGACCTTAAATGCTAACCAGATGTCCTTAAATGCTCAAGAGAAGGAAGTCCTAGTAGAGTATTATTTAAATAATGAATGTTGGAGCTAATACTCTTGCCCCACTATTGGAAATTGAAACATTAAAGAATAAAGTAGTTGTAAAAGAATCTATGATTGCAAAGCTCAACCAAAACTCTTGAAGGATTGGAAAACATAATATTTTAGACATGATATGGAGACAATAAAATAAAATAAAATTCCAAATCACTAAATTGAACCTAAAATCACAAGAAAAGCCTAAAGTTGTGATCGTAGCAATGGTGTCCACAAGAAAAAGCGTTAAGAGAACAACAAATAATGAGGGAAGTAAATAATCTGACCATGCGTCTAGCTCGAGTTCAAAAATAAGAAGAGCAAGATAGAAGATAAGGAGAAAGAGAACAAGGTGAAGTATAAGAACAACATAGAAATATTAGATAAGCTATGAAAAGGAAAAGATGATTTAAACCCTAATTTGTAGAAGTATGCACAAAAATTTAAAGATATGGAACAAAATCTTACAACATGTACCTACTACAACTCCAAAACAATTAGACACTTCTAAGAGATGCAAGAGAGATTGTATTCTAAGAAATGCAAGAGAGATAGGATTGTTGCTTATAGAATCCTATTTGATATTAGAAGAGAGTCTCCAAAGAACCTTAAATTGATCTTGCAACATTATTGCCTTTATCTGTAATGAACCGGAGCATAGATGTGAAAAAAAAAATATACTTACTTGTGGATTTGTTAAATTTGGCTGGAAATGCTAATTTTAGGTTCACTCTTGTTCCTCTTTAGATGGTTTTTGAATTTACAACATTTGTAGAGCTTCATATCGTATTAGTCTTAGTAGATATTCATATCGTTTACTCTTTGTAGTAAGGTAAATTTAATTGGATTAGATTTCTACACTTGTAACAAATATTTTCAATATTGTATGTAGATAATATATTTTACCTGAGTTTACCTAAGTGGTTTCTTTTTGGTATAAGGGTGCATGCTGTAGAAGGCCATGCACATAGAGATGCAATATATGCAGTGGAAAATTAATTCGAGTACATGTTGACAAGTTTGATTCCCAAACACACATTTTGCTCAAAGCCATTTCTAAGCATGTGGGCATGGACCTACTTTCCTTCTACGTCCGCTTTCAATTGAGTATATGCGTTTAAGGAGGAATAGTCGACAAAATGGGGTACACTTCTTTATCCTTGCTCCGCTGACGAATTACTTGCTCAAAGAAAACGATGAATAGTACATTCCTTGTGGATTTGTTATTGGGTGGTTACAAGTAGAGAACAAATATGATCATGGCTTCAACCCATTAAAGCACTTCCAAAGGAAGCACATTAAAAACATTAATGTTGATTGACACTTGAAAATATTGAGAGGATGGAACTTTGAAATATCAATCAATTGAATTATATGTAAATGCAAAGTTGGAACTAACGTTATTGAATTATGTATCAAAATCTAATCATTAAAGCATTGATAATGTAGTCAAAACGTTCAATACAAGGATCTAAAGAAACTATGAAAACAGTTTGAATTCAAGCATTTATGACAACTATTTAAACACTATAGTTTTGATGTTAAAAATCAAATCAAGGTTATTTCTTTTGATCATTATTGTATTTAACAAATATAGTGCAAGCCTTTTAATTTCACTCTATTTGTTGATGGTTAATAACTCAAATGGTTAGAAAATATTCACATGAAATGCTCACTTCAACCTTAACATAAAAGAAAAGATAGAACTTGCTTAAAAAGTATTCACATGAAATGATCACGTCAACCTTAACATAAGAAATGATAGGAACTTGCTTGGAAAATGATTTTGCTTAAACCATTCAAAATCAATGGCTATGTTTGTCATAAACTTGCATAATGGATATTATTCCACTTTTGTAGATATATTCCACTAAGTGTTACAGTGTTACATGAATGAACAATTGAATAACAAAACGTTTGGGAGAAATGAAAGGAATAAGTTATTAAGTGAAATGACCATCCTGTTGTGCAACATTAATAATAAAGCAATTCAAAGTAAAACATTTAATGTTGTACAACAAGATGGTTATTACTCATCCTCCATAAACAGATAAAATACAGTACAAGTATACAAGGAAATTGCCATGGACGTCCCCTCCCACTTTCGTAATTTATTCACTACATTTTCTTTTATTAGTGCCTCCCGCCAATGACTTGTTTATGTGTGTCCTCCTCATGCGCCTGGAATGTCCGCTGGATTTTGCAGTGCTCTCACAGTTTCTGCACCTCACTCGGTGGACTCTCCTCATCGTCCTCATCTGCTTTGGATCATTGTCCTGCTAACATTAAGCATGTGTGTAGTTGGGAACCTGTTGGTTTCTTCCTGTCCAAAACATTGGATACCAAGTTACCAACCAAAGGAATCATCATATCTTGTGATTGTGCTAAAATATTTCCTTTCCGAGCGGAATCAACGCAGGTCTACTCAATGCTTTATCTGTACTCCACCGACAATATGTGGACGGTGGCAGGAAATTGCCAAGAATTTATTGCTTCCCCATTCAAATTACGATATTAGTTTCATGCATATTCATTAAACATAATAATTTAATACTAGCATACCCCTGAATCACAGTTACATCATTTCCACATGACTCGACCTCATATGCCTATCACTATTCGAACTCATAAGCAATTGTTGGCCGATACATCACTACTCAAGAAACTTGCCATATGTTGCAAAAATTACCCCTTATCTACGTACACACAATTTTTTCTCATTTTACAACATATTAAAGTTCTTCTCGGCGTTTCATTTCCCGGCTTTGGGGGTATGCTAGTTACTCTTGATAGGTTTGAATAAGTGGGTGAATAAAAAAGAGATGCACTCTGAAGAGCCGAGCTCTAATCACCTCATTGATTGATTGATTGTTGGGTTATTACAATATGTATTTTTACTAATCCATTGATTATTTCATGTCCCGTGATCAGTTCATTCAATGATTGAATTATTAAGCATACCAGTTATCGCCTCGAGCAGCTTCAATCATCACAAATCATCATCGAACGAGATCATAATTTGTATGAGTTATCCTATGGTAAGGTAGATTTAAGCGGGATCTTCAAGCAGGATCATAATTGGTTGGGGATCAAAATATCCGTTAGTGATTCTGCATGCTGTTGGTCAGAGAAATCGCTACTATCATGAATGCATGGATTTCCTGATTGATTGAAGTAATGATAGATATGGAAGCTAGTAGTGTGACTTTAGATATATATGATCAAGTGATCTGGCGTCCAATTCTACTTCAACCTCCATTTTCATATTTTTCTATCAAATGAAAATCATTTAGCTTATTCCATGAAGCAACTGTATTATTGTCGTATCTAATTTCTTCATCTGAGCCTGGGCATGCAAGTAGTGATAGTATGATGACAATCCCAGAAAGTTATTTTTGTCCAAACTACCTTTTTTGAAGACATGAATTTTCCTTAGATGAATTGATTTTTGCTCCATCCCCATCTGTGCAATTCTGGTACCTATCATGATCTTTAACACATCCAAATTGATGGATATTCGATCGCCAAATTCAACCCTGTTGTTGGGTACTTGTGGATTATAACATGTAAGCATTATTATACATGTTGGAAACCAGTTGAATGCAAAAAGAAGAAAATATACATTTGGGTTGGTGGACAGGAAGATTAGGAGAATCTTGAAAACTGAGTAAATGATGTGTGCGATGTGGACAAACCCACAATACAGTATAAGATAAGATAAGAAAATACTCCTTTTTAACAATGAAAAGTATAGTTGAAAGCGATCACGGCCCCCTACACATCATACCAAAATTGATGTATCTGTGCATGATGTATTGATTTTTTTGTCCTTTCTTTTCTCCAATTTTTCACTTAATGGGTTAGGGAGTGAAAAATTCACAGTATTTGAGCTTAACTGAGCAACGATTTTGATCATATTTGTTTTGTTTTCAGGATTCAATTAGGTATTCAGCTGCATTTACGAGTCATGGTGTCCATTCTTCTCGTGGGTTTTGATCTGTTCTTAATAGCAAGGGCTTGATCTCATGAAAATTGCCAGGTTTGTTGTTCTCTTCAAGAAGGTTTTTACTGGTTTTTAGTTCCATAAAAATGATGGAATAAATGCAGAAGAAGCTCACATGGAAATATGCATAATTTGTTTTTGGGTAGTGATGATGATGCATTCTAATAATGAATTTGGTTGTGAACAACTTATGGACTCTTGCTATACGGCAGGAGACTATGGATCTGGTATTTATTGCAGTACTTGCCTAGATATTGGCCAAAACCAACCAGTAGTGTTAGAGGAAAGCCACAAAAGTCACTTCCATAGTAAGTTCATATGTAACAAATTTATCTACTTCCTTTATACCTAGAATTGGGAAGAAACAATAGCCTTCACTGGGTTTTTTTATTAAATCTCATGCGGGGCACACTGAGTCTATTGGGATTAAGAAATTTTTTGCCAGAGAATTTTGGTATATAATTCTGGCTATTATAGTTCCTTTCTTTTGCAAGGTTAATTTTTGAGTTTTTTGGGTTATAGTGTCTTAGTGTTACAATGCTTTGTTTTTGCAGGTTGTATTTAGAGACTTACGATTAAGAATGGTTTTTTTACATAAATATAAAACAGAGCTTTGACTACTATTATATTAACGACGCATAATTGATGGTTTGTGGTTCATTTGCACATGATAATGTACAGGTAGAAGTGACAAGGTTGTTCCGGATAAAGACAAGTTCCTAAATCTTGATAGTTATGCCAGTGGTCCAAATTATAAAAAAAAAACCAAAAAAAAAACTTAAACTTTTGCTTCTCGTTCATAAATATCCTTATACATCATAAAAGAGGGTCTTGTAACATGCCCATTAAGTTTTACCATCCCAAACTTTTTCATATACATATCGCTGTCATTCTTGTCTAAAAAATTAGGCTTTGTCCTAGCCCATAAACCCCCTCTTTCTTGTATTAAGTCTATGGCTAAAGTTATCCACGAAATCATATACTATTCTCACCAAGCACTCGTTACTCTTTGTTATGTTACTTGCCAATGTTACAAAGTCCCCAAGCTTATATTTTTAATTAAATTTTACCTTGGGATCAATTTGGAATATGGATCAGACATAAAAAAATTAACATGAAACTGATTCACATGGAAAGGAAGCCCAATCATCATCTACTGATGCCAATCATCCTATGCGAAATGGAAGATCATACTCAAGTCTACAAGGTTATTATGACCATTGATAGTATTGGCCTCATCTTTTTTGGGTATCCATCTGGCTATTGAAGAAATATTCATGGGAAATTATGCGGAGCTTGTTTAAACTTGCTTTTGTATATTGTACAACTGTACTCATTGGGAGTAGTGCGGACGTAAATTTCGATTATGGAAGTGGTAAAAAATGAACTTTTGATAAAATATTTTAGAATTTTGAAACAATTGACATGGGCTTCTGCATTAGATGAATTTTCACACATGGAAGCCAATCTCTTCGTTTATTTGCCCCTTAAAAGCACATCTCCCACATAAATAATATTTCTCAATTATATTAGGTGCAATGTAACTATTGCTAGCTCCAGAATCAATCAAAATAGTTATTGTTTTATTAGCAATAGTACCTGCTACCTCAATCATTCGGGATTAGTGGTCTGCTTGCCTCCCATCTAGGGATGCATAGATCCTTTGAACACTTCCACCAACATCCCCAACTGTTGAAGCTTCTTGAATGCTGTGAATGTTAATTTCTCTTACATGGGAACTAACTCGCAAATTGGTTTTCCTTGTATATCCAACATTCAACAAGTGGTGTTTTCTTCGAATGCTCTTCCCTGGATTGTCCTTGCTGATAATTTTTTTTTTGAATGTTGAAGGTTTGAATCCTTTCTTCCTCTACTCTTGCTTATTCTTCTTCATGTCCTTCCAATTCTTTTGATATGGGGCCTTGCTCTTATTTTGTTCATATAGGTGTTTTTCCTTCCATATGGATTCCTTACGATTCTTTGGTCTATCATACTGGATTTAATCTCTATAAGATTCTGGTAGACCACTTAGGAACCTTTGAATCTTCACCTTCTCATCTTTGATGAAGTATGCATACTTCAAAAGTTCTAGAAAATTTTTCTCATAAGCCTCCATAGTCAGGCTTCCCAACTTGAGCTCAAAGAATTCCTCCATCTTCTTGTTGTAGTAGTTCTCAGAGAGGTATTCTTTTTAGAAGTACTTCTTAAACTTCCTCCAAGATATTCTATCCTTGTCGATGTCTTTCAGCTTAACTAGCTAATCCCGCTAAATAGATGCTTTACCTTGTAGATGGTATATGGATACTCTTACTTCCATATTAGGTGTATACTAATGCAATTGGAATAAATCCCTAAGTCCTAAAAACTAGGCTTCAACATCTTCTCCTTGCTCCACTCCTCCATCAAAGGTTGGGGGATTGATTATTCTTATTTCTCATACTAGTTCATCTCTCACATACTTCCTCTTCTTATGTATCACGAGGGATCTTTTAGGGATGCTCTCTACACTACTTAATGAATACCCCTTATTCTTCTCTATGTGATGAGGTCTCCTTGAATATGATCCATACATCATATAATCTCTTTTATGTCTCTTGTCAAATTATCTTTGGATGGTCTTCAATGACTTTAGATCATTCATGATTTATTCATGAATGTGGATTATCCTTTCATTATCCTTCCTACACTTCCTTACTGAATCCTCCAAACTTAATGGTTCAGTACTCCTCTTATGTCTACTTGACCTTCTTACTTCAACAAAATCCTCTTCAAGGCTATAAGGTATCTATCCTTCTTCGAAATCCATCTCCAATATCTGACTTCATACTACTAAACTTGTACTTTCTGAGTCTCTAGTCTTCATTGGTTTGATTAAAATTTCAGTTTAGTGGCCACATTGCTTGCTCGATTATTTATTGGAAATTGCAATGTGTTCATTATCAATTATTGTTAGAATACTACACACTGGTACACGTTTATTATTATTCAAACTACTTTTCCTTCTTATTTATAAAGTAATAATCCAACTCTTATTGATTACAATCCACCTAACTGGACAAGGGGAGCTAGAAATCCTTCCAGGATTTCTCCTTACCTTTTGGACATCAAGTCCATATCTGTCCCAGGATAACAGTTTGTTTAACTAATTCACATTTTAAACTAAATTAATGTGAGTGTATATAATTTTATTTAATGCAAATTCCTATTACAGAATGACTTGTAGCTCTGTAGAAGGCCCAACAACCGTAGTGTTGAAACCTTTAGCTCTGATACCAATTTGTAGCGTTCCTGACTCAACTAAGGCCAAAGGGACTAAAAAACCTAGGGAAAAGGGGATAAGATCAATATAGAACAGTGGATTAAGGTGATATAAGGTAAGGCCAACAAGCCATACAACCAAGAAATTAAAATAATCTTCTAGCCTCTTTAAAAATAAAATGCATAAAACCTAAGCACACCATTTTCCCCAATGTGCATACTATTGAATGCAAACTTGTTGTAGAAATAAACATTAAAGGTATGTGAGTGTTGACTCAAACCCAGTCGACAGGGGTTCCCATCACCGTCGACACCAACCCACCATGATCTCCCTGAGCACCGGCCTAGACAGGTTTTACCCTGCCCAACAACACCTGCAGAGCAGATGAGGTCTCACCTGAGGCGATCAAGGGAGAGTGGACGGAACCATGTTTCTGCCAAATGAAGGAGGATGATTGCGGCAACAATTACTCAACTTATCACAACATCTAAACAGATCTATGAATTCAAGATAATCATCAATTGTATTCATAGCACTATTCATCAGAGACATTCATCGTGATAAGTATAAAAAGATTACGGTTAGCAGGAAATCATCACAATATGCATTAACACAAAAGGTACAAAGGGAATTTCACCAAACAATTTCGTCATGTCATATTACTTCAGAAAAAACCCTAATACAATGTCCTTGCAAAATCAGATCTCAGCGATATCTCTTGATCTCAGAACACATGCAAAAAATGCATCTCCAAGATCCCCTACGACCTACAACTTCCTGTCTATATATAGGTTTCCGCCTTTACAATGCTTGTCCACTTACTAACAAATTCCTAACCGAATCCTGGACCAATGACCCAAAATATAACTAACACGATCCAAATGACCCAAAAACCCCCCTACTGCGGTACAATTAGCTCAAAATTACATCTCATATGGTCCAATGACCCAAAAACCCGCATTCTGCGGTACAAATGACTCAAAAAATACATAAAATAATGGATCCTTCTTCCTTCCGCGACCTCTTCTGACATGTTGCAGCATCAGCGATGCTGCGAGTCTTCCTTACCAAATCGCCTGCCAACAGGCCCCCAACACAATCTTGTGGCTCGCCCTCAAGCCACATCAACTAGACATGGTGTATTATGTGGTCTTCACTTTGAAGTCTTCGTACTGCTGCACGACTGTCGTCACCATTTCGTTGACTTCCGTAGTCACCACCTGACTGTCGAACACATCTTCTGCAGATGGATGCGTAGTGAGCTTTGCCATCACCTGTTGACGACGCTTCTGTACTGTTTGAAGCGCTTCACCTTCCTTGGTCATGAAATGTCCTCCAACATCCTGAAACTGGTCCAACTACGCAGCACGCTTCTTTTATCGCTCATCCACCTTGGCGACACGCTGTTGCATATCTTTCAATTCCATAACCTTGGCAACCTGCTCCATGGTCGGCATTACGCGCATTGCTGCTTTGAGTGTCGCCAACTGCCTCTCCGCTTCCTGCTGTTCCTTTATTAGTTGTTCGACCTGCTCGTCCTGGATGATCTAGCCCCAAAATTGCACAGTGTCAACTGTGAGCTTCGTCGCGGCCCTTTCCAGCTCCTCCAACTGAGTGGCGACCTCCTCAATCGCCCTTTTTCAGTCGTCGACTTCAACTTGAGGTGTACCAGGATTCACCTGAGCCTTCAACGCCCGATTCTCCTGCTGCAACTGGACAATGGTAGCCCCCAGTCGTTGCACACTGTCATCCCACATACTGGACTTCTTGGCGATGAGGCGATCCTGCTCTTTTTTCAATTCTTCGATTGCACGAGCCTTCTCAGCTTGTTCTTTCCTGATATCTTCCTCGAGCTCGTCCACAGCTTGCTGTGCTGAAGCAGCCTTGTCGTTCAATTATTCAGTGGTGCGCTTTGCATCGGCCTTGCTCTCCTGCAGTCGGACGCACATGCCACTAATATCCCGCAGTCGGTCTTTTGTCTCCCAGCTGGTAGCAGCCTGCATAGTGGTCAACGCTTTCGCTGGCAATGCGTTCACATTAATGGTCACCTTCTTCAAATTATGCATCAAGGCGTTCATAGCCTTGTCTTCGGTCGCAATCGCAATCAGGGGAATCTCCACATTCCTCACCCGCGGCTCGGTGCTGATTGTGCTAACTTGTGGTGCCAATGTATCGTCTAGTGCCCTTCACGAAACCATGTCATACACAGAGTCCACATGAGCAGTGAGCACATGGAATCCTTCATTGGTCGCCCTTGTCATCGTCTGAGCTGCTGTGGTGGATACATCAACGATTGCTTTTATAAGTCGACCCAAATGTGCTTCCGGACCCTTCACCGGCCCACCAGCCTCAATCTCAGCCAATGTCATAGGTTCACGCCATTTCGCTAGCCAGTCGTTCACGATAGCCTCCAATGCTTCAGTCGTTACCTTGTAAGGGGTCAGCAACCACTGCTGACCGGGGTCATGCCTTGCCTGCACGTAAATAGCATGCAGCTGAACCACAAACTCCATGATCGGCTTAAACCTTGCTGCAGTTTCTTTGGATATCCACAGTACCTTCGTTGCGGCGTTGCAAAGCATCTCCCAGTAGAGCCAGAATAACAATTGGCAATCCCAGAGTCGCTCAGGTTCCCGTACGTACCATAAGTACTGATAGCGCGCACCCCTCCTCTCTTTTGCAGCCTCAACTTCCATTCCCTGGTACACATCGGGCTCCTTCCAAGCCACAAATGCAATCAAGAGTAGCAGCTAGCTATATGTAAACGAGCCCTTGCCAGCCTGAACTGCCGCAACATCCTCTGCCAACTGATTTAGTAGAAACAAGGACCAGTTCATTTGGACACCCTCCGCGCATTGTATTGCACATGCAACAATCCCTGAGTTGCACTGGTTAGGTCGACCGCCCCTAACCACCTTACAGGATAAGATCTTGGTGCCGGTGAGGACCGCCTGATCATTAATACTACTAGTGCGGTACCCACAGCCATCCGGTTCCAAGCCATACTTCTTTACGAGTTGTCCCGCTCACTTTTTGTCATTCACCTTCCCTTGGAAGAACTACGATGTGTCGACCCCATCTTTGGGCAATCCAGTAATGTGCGAAATCAAATCAACAGTGACCGAGATTTCACTATCCAGCCACAATGAACCACCATGGAAGCACGCAAGTAGCTGCTTCACGCACGATTTAACTTCCGCCATTCACCCAAAATGCGGCATGTTAATAAGCCCTAACAAGATGACCTGCTTCAATTCTCGTGCCCAGTCCTGCGGAATGGGCGTCGCGGTAAGTTGTGATCCAGGCACATACGGGGCTGATGCAATTTCTGGGTAGGCCACCATATCATGATCATCGTATCGTAGGCGCATCAACGCCGAAAAAATATCAACAGAGCACTCCATTCTGACAGGGAGTGGTGGCATCTTCACACCATACTTCTGCTTCAGGTTCAGCTTGTGTGGGGTTGCATCCGGCCGACTGGGAAGGAGATACCCTGGGATGTCAACAGCCGATAGTCCCTCCCAAGGTGTAGACTCGTCAACACGGAGACTGGACTACCCTACCTGCACCTGAGCTTCTTCAACCAACGCGGTATATGATCTAAGTTGCCTCTTGCTCTGCGGGGACTCAGAATGCTGACCCCCTCGACACTTCTTGACGACGACTGATTCTCCCACCGACATGTTTGTGACTTCTTCCTCAAGATTTACGTCTCCTGCAGATGCAGCTTCTTCCTCAACTACAATCACGATGAAAGGGGACTCAACCTCACTACTAATCTCGACCGTTTCTAGCTCTCGTGGCATACCTTACCCAGTGCTTACAACTGATAGCTTCTTCGACCTAGAATCCCTCTGCAAGTTCAACCGAACCTTTCCCAACACACAACTGCACTCACCAAGCTTATAGAAATACTCGTCAGTTATGCACAGGAACTTAACAACGAAAATATCGGTGCCTTCCGACCAACTTCTACCCGTTTTTATAGCCTCCAGCCAAATCCTCCGTAATCATCACTAAATCCTGCATTAATTCAACCGAAATCCTGTATTAATGACACAACTCCGCCATTGATCCTGTCAGCCGATCGGCCGGATCCGCCATTAATTCCCATCACTTGAATAAGCGCTGGTAATTAACTGTTTTAACTTTTGGCATTTATTGCTGATTTGACCCGGTCACGACCCTGCCACCTGTTGCGGACTGCTCCTAACTTGCGGCATAAGCCTCTCTGCTTCAGCATTCCGTTCTTGTTGGTGCACCACCCTGCCACCGATCAATCTACACTTTCTCCTTTTTTTTTTATACCCGATGCAACTCAGGCATCATGCTGTTCAAAGCCCGACTGTTGCAGATATTTCTCCCTACGGATAGGTAGAAACTCTCTTAGGATAAAGTAGGATGCACTGACTCTATACTAAGACAAAAAGGAAACAAATGCTACCTTCAGTTCCTGAACTAATATTCACAACAAGATTAAATGAATTCAGAAGAGATGAAAGATGTAACTCACCTTCCAATTCGACATTTGTCCCGCTTCTGGCTCTTGATCCCGAAACTCCAATGTAGAACCTGTTGAGATCAAACAAAGGACAAGCATACAAGCTTCCAAATACTTTGAAGCAAAGATTAAGTTCAAATCTAAACTAGATACATTTCATATCAAAGATTTATACAATACACATGAAATGGGAAAAACAAGACAAGTTATCTTTTATGACAAACTTGAAGAGTGCTTACAAAGGTTGCTTGATATCCAAGCCAATCCTCCAGCTCCAAGTGCTTCCTCTAGCTATCTCTGCAGAAGTCTGAAGATCATAGGTTTGATACCCCAAAAGTCCTCTCTTTGGCCCATGGAAAGCTTCTCTCTTATAGTACATGGGAAGGTTAACCAACAAGAGAGAAGTGTGGATCTATGGAGGGTTTAGTGGATCAGGCCAGCTAAACAAAGAAGGAGTTAGGATCGAACCAATGATGGTAATCCCAATAAAATCTCCTCGAAGGTTGAGATCCCAAAATCCAAGGCAAAAGGCTAATTTCAGAATACCGCGCCCCTACCACTGAGCATAACGTGGTAGTACCACGCCCCAGAGAAGGAGCAACACGTGGTAGTGCTGACTACCGCGCCCTTGTAGATGTGCAGGGAGCGGTAGTGCTCACAAACAGGGCTAAGTTGGGTTGGTAGATGGCAGAAAAAGGTTTTGCTTTTAGTGTTCTGTCAGTGTTTTTCACTCTGAATGTTCAGATGATCTTTAAAGGAAACTGTCATTTAGGTCGGTAATGCAAGGATGCGACACTAATATGTAATGTGTAATATTGAGGTATAATAGATGCCCCCTAAAGTGTGAGGTTAGATGAGACTGATGGCCGAAAGACTTTACAAATATGGTTCGGAGATAGCATCGAGGGGAGCAACAAGGAGCTGAAACAGAAACAAAATGTCAGATATACCACCGAGGCGGGCATTCTCATGCTCGGAAACAAATGACTCAAAGCATGGCTGCCGACCAATACATTGTAGATCCATGATTACTGAGATGATATAGACTGTAGACAAATCATGGCTATTGTGAACAAGCGTAGATCCATGAGACAATAATGGCACAGCCACGACCAATACATAAGTGGATCTGTGTGACAATACAGAAAAATCTCCATTGCAACCTGGATGTAATCAAAATACAAAAGGGTGTTCAGGGTCTTCTACCCGATCGCAAACGATACAAATCTAGCCATGTGATTACAAGGTGTTGAAGTCGAACATGGTAGAAACCATTTGATTACCGGTCAATGATGTGAACTGTTAACAAATGCGAGGGAAATCACCAATAATGACAATGATCCCCAAGGTATCTATAGTACATCTCAACGAAATGCGAATAAAGGAGTTGATGTCGAGCATACGAGAGATCATTCAATCAGAGGTCAATGATGAAAATCTACTGTCGAACACAAGGAAACCTGTCATTGAGGCATGTAGGTACCAAGGTACTAGTGGTTGACTTCTAAGCCTAATTCCTGGATAGTGATTTGGTGTCGACAGAAATAGACTCGTCGAAGGTGGGCCATAATGATTCCCACATCACTGACACGAAATCAGAACGAGAGATAGTATGGACCGATGAAACAATAGAATATGTATTGACACAAAGGGAAGGTTTTACATGAAGTGGAGGTGGACTCAAGGTAATAACCCTTTGAACATATAACGACATGAAACAGAGCTTGGCAGCAGGGACTACTTGAACAGACAGAACCATAGGAAGTGTGAACTCATAGCAATAATGAGGACGCATGATCATAATGATGACACTATCAGCAAAACTGACTACCCAAAATAGACAAGGTGAGGATGCATGCCATGTTCAAAGGTGACTACTCACAAGCTGCCAACAAGGTAAACTTGACTCATTTTCCTATTTTCCCCTGACATGATGGACGAGTACCTCTTTGTTGTTTTACGAGCTTGAGGAGGATAATAGATGCTTGGTATAGCTCATCTCATAGATGAGTCCAATCTCACATGTTTTTCGAACCTGAGAAAGGAGGGGTTCGTCCCAAAGTGGGCCCTTCGATGTTGAATTTTAACGAGTCCAAGGAAGGAAAACTCGGTCGTCATTTTATGTTTAGAGAGTCTGAAAAGAACTAAAGAAGACTCCAATGGTCCTTTTTCGTAAGGTTAGCCTCATTGCCCGAAAAAAGGTAAAACAACGCGGGAGAGGACTCTTCCAGTCATGATTGGCTGGAGTATTCCTTTTTCGTAAGTAGTGCCCCCTAGTTCGAAAAAGGGGTAAACTATCACTAGGGAGACGATCATTCAAATCCTTTTACAAGCGTGAATGAATCAATTTTGCTTGGCCATCTTTTCCTATTTTAGGAGTCTGAAAAGAGCTTAAAGAAGACTCCATGTATAACTTTGTCATGGTTGATGACTGAGTACGACAAAGGAAAAGTAAACTCGGCACAGTTCCTTTTCCGTAAATAGTCTAGTGAGGTTGGATAAAGTGATAAACCTATACTCGTTAGACACACCTTTTTACTCCCATTGTTTAACGAGCACGATAATGGTATCAAAAGCACTCGAAATATTTTTCATGTTTGGATCCAGAGCACAAAAAAGAAAAAGTAATCTCAAACCACTTTTCATGTTTTAACCAGAGCACGAAAAAGTGAAAAGTAAGCTTGAACACCATCTTACTGTTTTTAACGAGCTCGAAGATAGGTTGGAAGAATGCTCATGATGTCTGCTTCATTTTTTAACGAGCTTGTAATAGAAAATGAACTATGCTCAGGATAATTTTCATGGTTTAATGAGCTCGAAACCTAAAAAGGAAAGTATGCTAAAAAATGTTCCCAATGGTGAACTTATTCCCGTCATGAAATCCAAAGGTTGGTACATGCCCCCAGCATGATTTCTAGAAGTAAGTGACTTAGCTCCAATGTGGTGTGGAGAGGCGATTGAATTGACTTTGACGTGACTTCCAGAGGTTGAAGACATGCCCCCAAGCTTCATTTCATTCGCCTAAGGTATAGGCAAGTGAAAAGAAGATTCAGGTACTAAGTCTACGAGGAGACTCGACTCAAAGGGAAAGGATAAGTTTCATTTTTTAATGAGCTTGACATAGGAGTAGAAATTTGCTCAGACTACTGGTTTCATTTTTTAATGAGATTGAAGCCAATGGTAAACTCTGCTCACGGTTAAGGCCCATTGACGGGTTCCTTCTCAACATGATGACCAGAGGTTGGTAAATGCCCCCAGCATGATTTCTAACGGCTAAACATGCCCCCCAAGCTTTGTTTCGTCTGACTACTCTTATTCCTTACCCAAAAATACTGGCTACTAATCCGAATGTGTTCGCCAGGGGGGTAGGGAGAACCAGGACCAAGTGACCTAGGTAGATGAAATGAAGGTTCAAATCCTAATTCTAGCGAGGGATTTGAACAAATGGAAGGGAGATCTATTTCATTTTTACACAAGCTTGAAATAGATAATAATAATGCTTGAAAGGACCCTTTTTATTTTTTAACGAGCTTAAAACAGAAAGAAATTATGCTCGAAGGTAGTTTCATTTTTACGCAAGCTTGAAACCGAACGTAAACTATGCTTGGGATTGGTTTCATTTTTACACAAGCTTAAAACCAAAAGTAAACTGTGCTTGAGGGTCGGTTTCATTTTTTAATGAGCTTGAAACAAAGAATAAACTATGCTCGTGGGAACCTATTTCATTTTTTAACGAGCTTGACATAGAAAGAGAACTATGCTCATGGTGACCTATTTCATTTTTTAACGAGCTTGACACATAAAGGGAACTCTGCTCAAAATGATGGTTGGTTTCATTTTTACACAAGCTTAAAACCAAAAGTAAACTATGCTTGAAATGATGGTTGGTTTCAATTTTGCACAAGCTTAAAACCAAAAGTAAACTATGCTTGAAAAAATGGTTTCATTTTTTAACGAGCTTGACACTGGAATAGAACTTTGCTCCAACGTGGCCCCCTTAGGGGGAAGAAACCACTAAAACATGTGGAACATTTAGGGAAGTCTGGTGACTAGGAGTCATGTGATGAGTGGGCGTCACAAAGGAAAGCTGATCGATGGTCACAACATTCCCATGATGGGGAAAATACATCACTCGAAAGAGTGAGGACACTACAGCCTTCATTGCATAGACGTAATCACGTCCAAGGAGCAGATTAAAATCTAAGGGACCTTGGACGACCATGACATCAATACAGACAATTTTCCCTCCCAAAGTGATAAGTAACTGAGGAAGGGACCCTAAAGGTCCAGTAGGCCTTCTATTGAAAGCCAGTATCTGGTCAGTGACGGGCACAAGCCGAGGAGAACCTAAGGCTTGCCAAGCAGTTGAGGATAAAATACTAACAAAAGCTCCTTCATCAACTATCATACAAAAAATTTCTTTATCGGAAAATCCTACATATATTTGAAAAGGAACACTCGAAGGAAGACGAGATTCTGTTAGATCATTCCAATCAAAGGAAATGACCTCAGTACTTGGAGGGGGTCTCATAGAAACGGACAGGGTTTCCCCTTGCCGAGGACATTCTGAACCGATAAGGAAAACATCAGCGGTTTCCAATTCACTCTCGCTTGGAAGATAAGAATGAGGCGAAGATTGTGTCAAGATGACTGCTTCAGTCTGGACTTTCTTCAATGAAAGAGCGGGATCGAGTGGAGATGATAGTGACTCGATCACTTCACTCTCGGAAGGGAGAGTGGGATCAATTGCAGATGAAACTGAATTGATCACTTGGCCAACCAGCGGGGGGTCTAGGGACAACTTACTATCGTTTGTTGGAAGCACCGGTTGAGAACTAGTAATATCTTCCAACCACTGTGAAGCTTCATCCATGCTTGGACAAAGGAAAGTACGGTGCATACCCTTGCATATCAAACAGGGATATAGGACTTTACCCTTTCGATCCTTCACCAAGGCGGTCACTGGTTGAGGGAGTTTCATCAACATGATGGTCAGAGGTTGGTGATACTAGTGGTTTGGGGTTTTTAGAACACACTTCTGACACACGGGAAAGACCAGGGAAATCCTTGAGAAGGTGATCACCCTTGCAGAGTTTGCAGGGGAACTTGGGATTATGAGGTGTTTTTGTAGAATGTGTGTCATTAGAAGCAACTGGTTTACGCTTGGTCTCTTTCTTATCCTTCTTCTTTTTAACTTTCCTTTTCTTCTTCTTCTTATCCTCCCGATTACTAACACTATTGCTTTGATCAGGCGAGGAAGAAGGAACGGAAGAAGATTCATCCGATGAAGAAGGGGAATGATCAGTTTGGGATTGACACTCTCGTGGTGGAGAGTTAACATTTGAAACATTGGGTACAATCGGAATCACCGGATTGAATAACCACACCGGTAATCCTCTGGTTAATCCAGGAAGATTTAACGTGGCAATAAAGGGAGGACCAATATCTCCAACTGGAGGAAAAGTAAAAGGTACCCCTTGAAAAGGGGTCTCCGGATTGGTAGTCCCAGAAGGAGCATGGGTGCATGGAGGTAGATTCTCCATGAAACAAAACTAAGTGATGTGGACGAAGTCTTGTTAAAAATAACTCAAAAAAACCCTCAGGAAACCGAGCGTGCGAAAGGGGAGCTAGGAAAAGACAAGGCTCACAGGCCAAAAGAGCAAGCTCAAAAAACTATACTGAGGTCGCTGCCACAGTAAGTGAGTTGTACAACAAAACGGACAGAATGCCAACAAGCAGCTCTACAAAGAAAAAGACCCTCTATAAGATAGCAAGCAAAACCTCCTAACTAAGAGTTGGAGACCTCAACAAATTGTATCCTTCGCAAGGTGATGAAATCCAAGTCAAACAATACAAGATGAGAGACCAATAATGGAAGGATATCCCTCTACCGAAAGGGATCCCGGGTAAAGAGCCCTAGAAGAAAAGTCACTAAGCTACCTCGTTCATGACACGTTGGAAAAGGTTTTCGGCGCTTCTGCCTTATCACCCTTGCATTACTATGAATACAAGGAAGACAATGATCGATGTTGCCTTAGGGCTAAGTAGAGTGCAGCATTCCACAGAGTCCATCCGGTTCTCAATCTCGTAGCGGTTTAACCATTGAAAGTGTGAAAAAGTCAGGAGGCCCCTCCACAAACTGGTGTATGACCGTGTCAACAAATACTAGAGGATTTTAGTTCCCTAAAGACAACGACTATGTTTCAGATGAAAAATGACAAGGGGGAATTATTTTGATGCCTATCCCCAGTGTCCTACCTAACTACCAAATTCTTTTGATTTCCTCAAGTGAGGTTAATGTTGGTTTAGTTAGGGAGATTAATTTTAGAGGTTGTCTTACTCAATCGGGTAAATGGATGTGAAACTTGGTGGTGTTGTGACGACCCAAACCATGCAAATGAGAATGAATTAAAATGAGCCTTGTATTCGATGAACACTATCTAAAGCAAGGAATAATTCTTTCCGTTCCCAATATGCACAACCCAATGCACATGCAATTTTATTCCTTTTCAAAATGATAGAAAGAAGTAAAATATGTACCCAAAACTAACCCAAAGCAATGAAAAAGTTCTTCATATGAACACCAAATGCAACGATTCTAATCCATTTCTTATCTTTTCACACTTGAAAAAGACACATCCAAGCTACAGAAAGAAAGATTCTACAAACGTTTCCAATTAGATGGAAGACAAAGAAAAGCACTCAACAATTCTATCTTTAACTCGAATGTACACGAATTTGAAACAAGCCTTTCTCCTTCTTATGAATTTAAGACGAAGAATTGCAAATGATCAAATTAAAGCAAGAAGAACATATATTTTTTTCAGTTTCGTGAATATAGCAAAAGAGTGACAAAACCAAGCTTCTCCTTGGACTAAAGCGGAGACAAGGAATCAATCTTTCCCTACAATCATTAGATAGGATGTAAAGGAAATAAGATGCCAAGCAATCCAAACACACCAAACCAAAAATGATCTCAAAACCTTAATATGGGTCAAAACGACTGTAGGATGCACGATTCATGGCCCCCCCCCGACCATGAGGGGGATTTTTTTTTCAAAAATAGAATCCATTTTGCTTAAAAATGCAAGCAAAGCACTAGCGTTTACTCAAAGGGCCAACATGGATCCACATCTCGAAAAGACCCAAAAATAACCAAACAAACCAAGAAAAAACACTTTCCAAGAACTACCGTGGGCCTTCAGGAAACCAGGGAGCAGTACTGATAGACTACCACGCTCTAGACAGTGGTTAAGGCGCGGTACTGATAGACTACCGCACTCTAGACAGTGGTTGAGGCGTGGTACTAATAGACTATCATGCTCTAGACAGTGGTTAAGGTGCGGTACTATCGCTCTGTAGGCAGTTACGGGGACGTGGTAGTGTATGAACAGAGGGAAAGAGGCAGAATTTTGAGAAAAGATTTTGACTTTTCAAGGCTTTGCCAACCCAGAGGACTTACTGATCTGTAACAGAAGTCTAATGCAAAGAACATGGAAGTGAATGAGGGTAAAAGAACCCAATTCTTACAATCAATAAGTGAAATTGAAAGCAAACTTCACAAGCAAAGAAAATGGATTCAAATCCCCAGCGGAGTCGCCAGTTTTTGTTGCAGATATTTCTCCCTACGGATAGGTAGAAACTCTCTTAGGATAAAGCATGATGCACTGACTCTATACTAAGACAAAAAGGAAGCAAATGCTACCTTGAGTTCCTGAACTAATCTTCACAACAAGATTAAATGCATTTAGAAGAGATGAAAGACGTAACTCACCTTCCAATTCGACGTTTGTCCCGCTTCTGGCTCTTGATCCCGAAACTCCAATGTAGAACCTGTTGAGATCAAACAAAGGACAAGCATACAAGATTCCAAATACTTTGAAGCAAAGATTAAGTTCAAATCTAAACTAGATACATTTCATATCAAATATTTATACAATACACATGAAATGGGAAAAACAAGACAAGTTATCTTTTATTACAAACTTGAAGAGTGCTTACAAAGGTTGCTTGATATCCAAGCCAATCTTCCAGCTCCAAGTGCTTCCTCTAGCTATCTCTGCAGAAGTCTGAAGATCATAGGTTTGATGCCCCAAAAGTCCTCTCTTTGGCCCATGGAGAGCTTCTCTCTTATAGCACATGGGAAGGTTAACCAACAAGAGAGAAGTGTGGATCTATGGACGGTTTAGTGGATCAGGCCAGCTAAACAAAGAAGGAGTTAGGATCGAACCAATGATGGTAATCCCAATAAAATCTCCTCGAAGGTTGAGATCCCAAAATCCAAGGCAAAAGGATAATTTCATACTACCGCGCCCCTACCATTGAGCATAACGCGGTAGTACCGCACCCCAGAGAAGGAGGAACACGTGGTAGTACTGACTGCCGCGCCCCTGTAGATGTGCAGGGAGCAGTAGTGCTCACAAACAGGGCTAAGTTGGGTTGGCAGATGGCAGAAAAAGGTTTTGCTTTCAGTGTTCAGTCAGTGTTTTTCACTCTGAATGTCCAGATGATCTTTAAGGGAAACTGTCGTTTAGGTCGGTAATGCAAGGATGCGACACTAATACGTAATGTGTAATATTGAGGTATAACACCGACCGATAGGGATTCAACCTGCTACCATTAACCAACTTGGGGAGCATCTCCCCATCCAACTGCTGCAACTGTACCGCTCCTCCTAAAGTAATGCTACTAATGCGATACAGACCAAGCCAATGCATCTGCAATTTTCCTGGATGTTTCATAAACTTGCTGTCATACAACAACACCAAATCACCCTGTTGAAATTGTTTGTTCTTGATGTGGCGATCATGCCAAGCCTTCTAGCGATCCTTCTCCACACCCTGATGGAAACTAGTGATAAAGCGATCTTCCTCCAACTGGATTAACTGTGTGAGACGTTCCTCTAATGCTTCCACAACATCCATACCGGTTGCTGCCTCTATGCACAGACTCGGAATGATATACTCCATAGGCATAACCGCTTCTTTCCCATACACTAGCTTGAATGGTGTCTTCTCGGTTAGCCTTTTACATGTGGTGCGATAGGCCCACAATACTGTTGGTATTTTTAGATCCCAGTCGTCATGGTTCACATTGCACACCTTTGTCAGTGCATGCTCCAATATCTTATTGAAATCCTCCACCATGCCATTCACCTGTGGATGATAGGGTGTACTCTTCTTATGCTGTATTTGCAACTCCTCCATCAATGCGCTGATGGTGCGATTGAGAAAGTGGCTACCTTGATCACTCAACAATATCTTGGGGCAGCCGAAGCGAGTGACAATGTGGTCAAAGAGAAACCACGCAGCTGTGGCCGCAGAAAAATCAATGACTAGTGCAACTTTTGCCCATCTTGTCAAGTAATTTGTCGCCATGATGATATACCTAGCACCAGTGTGCTTACCTGGTGGATTGATAGGTCCCACAAAGTCTACTGCCCATTTGTCAAATGGATGCAATGTCAATTGAGGCATCAACAACATCTCATCCCGTCTGGATGGCTTCTCGGTTCTTTGACAAACATCGCAGGACCATGCATAATCTATCGCATCACTGTGCAGCGTAGGCCACCAGAGCCCCGCTCGAAGGACCTTCAGTGATGTCGCCCGACCACCATAGTGCCTTCCAGCCACTCCTACATGTGCTTTGGAAAGGATATGCTCTTGCTCATGTGGAAAGACACATCGTCGCAATATCTCATCGGCACCCATCTTGCATAGTGCTCCTATGATTAGCTGGAAGTCTGCACCCTTGACTACCAACTGCTTCTTTTGACTAGTGGTGAATTCCTATGGTGCGGTACCTGTCGTCAGAAATTGAATGATTTCTTCAAAATATCCATCCACGATTCCAACCTTAAACAACTGCGCATCAGGAAACCCATCTTCAATGTTAGTTGGCCCCTCTCCTATTTCAATCCATAAGAGATGATTCGGGCCAACATCTAATCGCATTGGCTTCACAATTACTTCAAAATCGAACTCCTGAAAAAGAAGTAGCCATCGATAGATCTTCCCCCCCAACACAGGCTTATTGACCAGGCATTTCAATGCAGAATGATCTATGAACATCTTGAAATGGCATCCCAATAAGTAATGGTGAAACTTCTGCAACACATAAACCATCGCAGACCTTCCCTTTCCTTAGTAGTGTAGTTTCTTTCTGCAGATGACAATTTTCGGCTGGAAAAAGCAATGGGGTGATCAAGATCCCCCTCTCCGGGATGGGCCAATACCACTCCCAGCGTGATCGATGAGGCATCAACATGAAAATGGAATTCCTTACTCCAGTCAGGAAATACTAATATCGGCATCGAAACCATCTTCGTCTTTAGTGTCATAAAGCTATCTTGACATTCAGGGCTCCACTGGAATACCGTGTCCTTCTTCAACAACTTCTCCATAGGGGCGGTAATCGCACCATAACCCCTGATGAACTTGCGATAATACCCTGTGTGTCCCAGTGTCGCCCTTAACTGCTTAACAGTAGTCGGCGGTGTCAAACTTAGAATGAGTGCAATCTTTGCTGGGTCGACCAACAATCCTTGCTTACACACAATATGACCCAGCTGTATGCCAAACGATGCACAGAAGATACATTTCTTTAGGTTCAGCGATATCTGGTGCTGTCGACATCGCTCCAACATCAACTATAGATTCACCAGATGATCGCGGACCAAACCATAGACCGTCCAATTGTCCATGTATACGTACAAAAACTTCTGAATGAAATCTTTGAACGCGGCAATGACAACCCGCGAAAATATCGCAGGTGCATTCTTCAAGCCGAACGACATCATGGTGTACTGAAAGCAACCCCATTCGGTCACGAAAGTTGTCTTATGGCGATCTTCCTTTACAATGTGGATCTGATAGTAGCCAGATAACCCATCTGTGAAAGAGTACATCTCCTGTCCACCCACACCTTCGAGCATGTCATCAATAAACGGGGTTGGGAACGATTCATGCAAACATACATCATTTAGATTCCTGAGGTCGACGCAAATGCGTACTTTTCCAGTCTTCTTATCCTGTAACACCATAGGACTGATCCATTCCGACTCCTCAACTGGTTCAATAATACTAGTGTCCAACATGCGATCCAATTCTACCTTGACCCTCTCCTTATGTCGCGGATTCAATCTATAGGGTCGCTGCCGGATCAACTTAGCATATGGTTTTAATGGGATCTTCATCTCCCCTAAGTCGCCCAGAATCCCCTTCATGTCAAAAACCTTTGTGGGAAATAAGTGCTGAAACTCATGGAGCAAATCAGTGACCTTACTTATTAGCTCATCATCCCAGTAATCCCCAACATTTGTGAACTTCGGATTGTCCTCTGTCCCAATGTTAATCTTGCGGATCTTCAATGACTAACTGATCGGATCGCTTGGCGCATTAGGTGGTACCACAGCACGACTTCCTTCTGATTTCGGGATATTCACATTCCATGGATCATCACCATCATCTGGCCCACCACTGATATTGAAGCATTCCATGAGAGACTGCATCTGGCAGTGCGTGTGCGGATCCATAGGATATGCCACCGGAACAACCTGCAGAATTACATCACAGATGAGCTGCAATGCATTATTAACCTCTGGATTGGCATCCACAAAACTGAACGTATGGGTAAAACACACTGTGATCTCTAGCCAAGTGGAAATTTATCCTCGCAACTCAGCTGCAGTATACCATGATCGCGGCATCGCATCCAAAGTATGGATAAACGCATGGACCCACTCATCTCGTGGTCGCGATACCCATAACCGCTGACACTCCATCAAGTGACCACCAGGATCGGTCCGACCATCATACTTTCCAGTGTGGTAAACCTCAGTATCACCGAAGAATACCATCATCAATCTTCTGCATTTCGACCATCCATCAATTGATGCCTTGTGTGTCGCTCACCGACATGCTGGAGCAGCCTTTACTGCTTCGTCCAATGCCAACAATCGCTGTGGTTTGGAAACACTTTCCTCGAACTCCATCAGAAAGTCAGATAAGCCAGGCAGTCCTTCATATATTGGTAGTGTGACCATTTCAGTTGCAACACGACATAACAACTGCATGATCAACCCACACTTATGGAGTGACACCTCATGCAAGCGATTCTGCCAATATTCTAGCGCATCATCAGAGTCGGAAGACGCAGAGCTGTCACTGTGCCATCCCAGCTCACTGTTGGCAGTCGGATGGATATAATCTTCAGAGATATTGAATGCATGGTCTCATCCACTGGGATCATCATCCTTCACTGGCTCTATGTAGCGACGTCCTTTAGCCGGATCCAATGAGGCGATAACTCCGAGATCACGATTTTCAAAAGTCATCATCCGTCGCTTGAAGTTGATTACTGCTCCACTATCATTAGCCCATCCAATCCCCACTAATGCGAGATAAGAGTTTCCTCCTTCAACTACTTCTATTACATCAAAGTCAACATATGTTTTCATTCCCTCAATGTCCACCACCATTCGTGGAACTCTGCCGATCAGTGTCACCTTAGCGTGATTAGCTAACCAGAGATGTACAGGAGACCAACTCAATGGGGGACTCCCCATCTTCTGCCAAGCCTGCTTGGTTAAGATGTTGACATCCGAACCAAGATCCAGAATAACTGAATCAATGTCATAGTCACCAATTTGAATATTCATCCACATCTCCTTACTCGTCTTCTGTCATTGTAAGGAATTAACCACGAACTCTTGTTGATCCTGGGCTGGTCGTCGCAATAGAGCTTCAATCGCAGCAAGAGCATCGGGATCTCTTTCCAGGGATAAACAATGTTCCAAAAATGCTTGAAGTGTGTTGGACTGCCGTGACAGGCCAGCCTCTGAAGTAGTATCAAAAGTAGAGGGCATGTCGTACACAACAGCCTTACCTCGGTCTTTTTCTAATGCATGACGTGCTTGAAGAAATGCCTCCCGCTCCGCATCAATGTCAAATGATACCTTTTTTTGTCTGGCTAACTGGATCAATGAGTTGTCCTCTCTAGTCATCTTTCCTCCGTGAGTGACCACAGCAACAGAAGCATCTTATGGTCTTGGCTCTGCAGAAATTGTCGCGATATTCTCACCCTGCGTCTGGTTTAGCGGCGGATTCCTAGGTGGGTTCACGTTCTGATTCTGATTTGGCCGCTGATTCTGGTTCTGCACTAGTTTTTGCACTTGGTTTTGGGTAGGCTGTTGTGCCTGGGGATGATTCTGCAACTGGGGAGTATTCCCTGCTTACCATAGCGCAATCAACTGTGGACAATTCTCAACCGTGTGATCATTAACAAAATAGAACGTACACTAGTAGTGTCCCCATACCGCAAAGTGGTAACATTGAATAGGTCTGCGACCACCTCGTCCTCCTCCACGACTAAATCCTCCGCCGCGTCCTCCCCGGTATCCTCCCCGGAATCCTCCCTGCTGCTGGTACTGTGGTTGGTTGAACTGTTGCTGCATTGGTACCGGTTGCATTCCTTTCCCTTGCGGTGCATACTGCAGTTGCTGTACATACTATGGCTGCTGTGGAGCCATCTGCATCGGAGCATATTGCGGCATGAACTGCAGTGGTTGCTGCTGCTACGATACAAACTGCATCTGCGGTTGAGGTAGCGGCTGGGCTACCTGCGGCTGTGGTTGCGACTGTTGTACGACACGCTAGTTGTCCTTTACATAGAATGCATCATACATTCTTTCTTATAGCAACCCATATGCATGAAAATCCTTGTCATCGTGACCTACCGATTTTCAAAATGTACAATAAAGATTCCTCGGGGTTGTGACCATTTTCTGCATGTACGGGAAATTGTCATGGCTATGCCTGTATACGTGGCAGATGCGACACCATGGCATGCTACCAGCATTCAACGGATTTGGTGCTCCCGAAACTAGATAGTTGTGGAAGTCCGAGCAATTATCCTTAGTATGTCCTTCTCCCCAACATTGCATAGACCAGACTTCTTCACATTGATCCTTTCCTTTCTTCAGATTCTGTAACTGGATGGTCAAGTTAGCCAATTGTGTGGTTGGGTCATTTCTAGGCACTCTTTCACCTTCCAACAATAGAAAGAAGTGGTTATGGGATGACTATGTTTGGATCTATGCACATTTCTAATAGTGGCAACTATAAAGGACATTTTTCTTATGTGTTAAGATTGCTAAATAAATGATCCATCACTCAACAAGCAAATCTAGTAGTTTTGTAGTAGCATATGCAGAAGGGTATGTTCGTCATCGGTGGGATGAGAACCTATTAATAAATAAGTTTGGTGCAAAATTGATAATCATTTTAGTAGTATATACTGGAAAAAGGAAACTGTAGAAGTTGACCCCAAATTTGGGATGGAGGGTCTAGTTGTGAGTAGCATATGATAAGACTATGAGACTTGTTACATAGATTTTGATGTCATTTCCAGCTTTCTAGGAGTCACCTAAGGTAATTTGCATACCTGATGTATATCACATGAGATCTAATTGATGGCAGACCTCTCATATGCTTTATCTGATATTCATATCAATGATCATGTTTAAACTTTATATTTTTTTTTCTAAGTAAGAAGAAACATAATATTATATCATGCAAAAATATTACAACTGTTTATAGGAATCTAGAAACTATATGACTTCATCCTCTACCAAAATTGCAAGCTTAGGTATAAATGATCCCAATTTATACTACATAGCTTCCATAGCCAAGAAAAAAACAAGGAAGGTGCCATATTATAGCTGAGTAGGAACCATGAGAGGTGCACCCAACATAACAACATCTTGAGGTGATGAATAACTAACATGTGAATTGTGAAAATGATCTGATTCTTGATTTTCATATGTATTGTAATTCAATGATTCACTAATTAGTAATTATATATATATAGTACCCCTGACATACCCAAGTCCTTTCTTTCAAAAAGTGGCGTCCCCATCCTTGTTCCCGTCCCCATACCCAAGTTTCCTAGCAACTTAGGAATTGATTCTAGGGGCTAAAGAGGAGATCCTGAACTATATATAATACCGATATAACCAAGTCCTTTATTTCAAAAAGTGGTGTCCCCGTACCCAAGTTTCCTAGAAACTTAGGAATTGATCCTAGGGGCTAAAGAGGAGATCTTGAACACTTGATGCATGTTGGCTAGTTTTTAATGTTAAACTGAAATTAACATTTACTTCCTTTAGATAATCAAATATTTTTGAGCCGTTGAGCAGGAAGAGCCTTAAGGAGCTACTTGTAGAAATTGTGTTAATTTTATTTTCAAATGGCCAAAAAAAGGGATTGGACATATTTGAAGATGAGGTATATTTTCTATATTTGATTCTTCGATATGATATGATATAGAATATGTCTTTGTTGTAACTTGTAGTGATTTATCTTTAAGTGATGTGCAAATAGGTTATATGTAGAATGTCAAAGGAATGTCAAGATGGGGTTGAATAATTCATAGATTTTTCTATGAGGCATTCAGAGGATAAGAAGAACACGAGATGCCCATGTGAAAATGTTGCAATGTTGCAATACTAACATTGGAGGAAGTACAAGACCACTTGATGATTCATGGTATAACGAGTTCATATAAAATTTGGGTTTTCCATGGATAGAGGGCTCCTAATTAGGTGTGATCATATGATATTGTTGAATCAAAGTATCATTTCCATGTAGATAATATTAATTATAAATTTTAATTTACATAGAAATACTATATAGATAAAATTTGACTTGTTTTTTTATTATCTCTTCTAGGCATCTATATCTAACAAGGGAAATAAATGCTATGCAAATGAGATGCATGATTTACCTTGAGAAATTTCACATTTAATGGTACACAAAATGTAATGCAAGTGCTCACAATATTATGTGCAATGTTGTTTGAGGGTCAATTACATGAAAAAATACATTTCCACTTAAGAATATTTGATATGGACAATATCGATATTTGCATTTAGGTTTTCATAGGGAGGAAATGAATATGAATTTTCTAGAGATCAGAACAAGAACCCTCATATCAACAAAGAGCAGTCATTACAGAATTACATCTACACATATCTACATGAGATTTTCTTTTGCAAGTTCCCTATAATTTTGGCTGAGTGGATTTTAAGGCTAGTCAAGCAAAACCCAACATTTTACATTATTAGACCAAGGAACTAGACCCCTGAATTGATCCAACAAGTCAGTATTCTTAGTAACCCGATCTCGTGCATAGTATATTTCTAGTTGGATAGCGTATTGAAGTGTTATGTTACAAATTTTTCTATAGACTGTACCCAATCATACAACACAACTGAGAGGGACTTCTTTAAGGGCCTGCATGGAATATACCTGAATTCATTATATATGTGGATCAAGATGCCATTGTGCGATAAAGGAACTATGATATTGGAATCAGATCACAATAAAAGCTAAGCATATACGCGCACATAGGGGAACTGGGGCCTAACCAAAGAACGATTTGAGTAAAAGAAGGAAATAATGAATGAAGAGTGGGTGAGATAAGAATACTGAGAAAATAAGGAGATGCGATGGTAGAAGAGATTGAACTATTGCGCCGTGGAAAGATATTTCAGAAATATAGTAGGAAGAGGAATATGATCGAGATAGAGGAGCAGTGTAGTGAGTTTGAAGAAAGGGAAATATGCATGTGATTCCATATTGAAGGAATATCACACCTAGGGAAGTAAAAATACCATGAAATCAGTCCAACTGAAGAAGGTATCCCTATTCAGGCCAGGATCTACGTCAAACCCATGACCTCGTGCACATCCCCAAAGTTCGAGGTAAGAACTCAAAGTTGATCACTTGCAGTTAGTAATAGTAGTCAAGGTATCCATAGTAGTACAAGTAGTGCGATGTGTGAAATTATAGAACACAACAGATCATAGAGCCGAGAATACCTCACAGTGAAAAGAATGAGCATAAAAGATGAATTATAGTGAAAATTGCAGTGAAATGAGTAGTAAAATTAATCATGCAGTGGAACTCATATAGATTCAATAGAAATGTGTGTAATGATCCATTAATCAGTATAGTAAACATATATAATACAATGGAGAGAATTTGATTATCCAAGGATAATTCGAATCCCAATTAGTCTACCTACTATAACATAGGAAATATAACCATTGGAGTGCTCCAGAGCTACCAAACTCAACTCAACTCTACCAAAAACCAGTAAACTGAAGCTACTGCCAGTTAACTGACCAAGGAGGGCATAATTGTGAGTTTTTCATGCAAATCAATTAGAAAAGGGTGCATTAGATAACAATCATTGGTGATCAGAGCTCAAACCCCCAATTAGATTTAGGAACTCAGGTGTAACTCCGTTGGACTAAGCTGATTCACTGAGTTAGCTCCTAGAATGTAGGGTACTGACTCTGGTGGTCCTAAAATCATGCATGCAGGGTGCATTAGGTGGATAATGGGTCCTAGATGACATCTGCACATCACTAGGGGAAAAATAACATCATAAACTACTAGGAAAAGGTAAATAATGCTAAGTAGGACAAGGATGGAGTATTAATTATCCTAAAACCCCCCCTTAATACAAACTTGGACATCCTGGGCCCTGGTTACTGAGACCAAAGGTCACCCATACAATCAAATAAATGATAAAAAATAACTGTTCATGAAACTAAGGAAATGGGGAAAAACCTCATGGGAAAAATACCCCCCCTAAAAAATGAACAGTAGGGAACTTAAGCAACTTTCACACCAAGTAGAGAAGGAAAAAATATTCTAAGTGAAATAATTTGTAAAAATGTTGGCAATCTGCTCCTATGTAGGATAGTAATGCAGGTGTTGGATCTGTATCTGGGTCTGGATCTTCTCCTCTGATGTACCTCCCACTGTTTTGAAGCTACATTTTCCAAAACAAGTCTTTCATAATCCTTTCTTGATACTGGGGAAAATGACTCATTGTAGTCCAAACCATGAACCTTTGAGTGCTCTTTGTTAACCAACCGATATTTGTACTTGGTTGTAGATCCATCATGGCAAGTCTCTTTGAAGGATTGTAGATCATACCCCATCATCATGTAGCACCTCTTTGAGAGAAGTGGATCTGTATGATATAGTGGAAGGTTTGCATCTCGATACTGAGATTTAGTTCTTCTATTGTCAGTTGGATCCCCAGTTATGTTCCCAACAACTTCAAGGAATTTTTGAGTCCATATGGGCCTTGTCCATGGATTGGGAGCAGGTGCTGGATCTGGATCTGCTTGAACTTCATACTCAACATCAAGATCTTGGTCCTCATCTTGAGAATTTGAAACTGGATCATTAGAAGAGACATCATTTTGATCTTCATTAGATGCCAATGGAATAGGAAGAGAGTATGGAAAAAAATGAGCGAATTCATATGCCTTGGAGGCATGGTTTGCAACACCTTTCTCTATTAGCTTCCCATATGGGATCTATGCAATATCAACTGTGTCAGGTCCAAAAATAACTTTCTTCGATGAACTTGTGTGAGTCATCTGATCAACAGATAAAAAATTTGCTTCCAAGGAAGGCACATACATAACATTTTTGAACTTTCCATGCTCTAGTTGTACTGTTCCCTTCCCTTCAATAGAGAGCTATGAATCATTTCCCATGTGAATACTAGGACCATCAGTGAGATCTAAAGAAGAAAAAGACTCTCTGTCTCACTTCCATAATTAGTCTCCCTTGTGCCTTCTAGGAGGGAAATTTTGTGTTTTTCAAGAAGTTTGGTCATTTGATCTATCTTCTTCTTCATGGATGAACTCTCTGGATGGTTTCCTTTCTTGCAATAGGTACACTTGGTATTCTCAAACCTATGTTGCTTATCCTTCTTGGAGCTATATGATCCATCTGATGGATTAAGCTTCTCCTTTGGCTTGGATTCAAATTGCTTATTTTCTTTACCTCTCCGCTTCCCTTTAGCATTCACACTTTTTGACTCTCCAGCCATAAGAGATTGACTTTTGGAGGCCTTCAAGGAGCCCATATGAATCAGTTTGTCTTGTTCTTGGATAATAGATTCAATGAATGAATCTAAGGATGGAAATTTATAGTTGGGGATTTACAATATCCTGGGATGGAAGGTAGAAAAAAATATTGAAAATTTAGGACCAAGCTTGGTTGGGATGGATAGCACTTGCTGCTCATCCTTCTTCTCAATACCACATTGTTTGCATTGCATAACCAAGGATTTGAATTTAGAAAAGAACTGGTGTATGGTTTCAAAACTACCGGGTTGAAGAGTAATTAATTCATTCTCTAGAATATGGCCTCTCAGCTCATCTTGCTTTCCGAAGAGAGTCTCAAGCTTCAACCAAACCTCTCTTGGAGTCTTCAATCCTTTAGGGTGGAAGATCAAATCTATGGAAATATGAATACACATGAAACCAAATGCTTCATCTAATCTGTTTAGGTACTTGGACTTCTCAACAACTACCTGAGGTTCGACCTCCTTTCCCATTGTGACCGTGTACATAATTTTGCTGCGCAACACCATATGCATATCAACTCTCCAATCAATATAATTGGAGGGTGTCAGGATCCTTGGAGACAAAGGAACATTCTAATTCTCCATGTGAAATTGCTGGAGTGAATACAAACTGAAACTGCTGCAATGAAAAACCTTTAAAATCCTACAAAAAACTCTCAAAATTGGAGATAAAATCAGTAACTGACTCTATAGAGCTCTACAATTTGACAGTAGGCACCTTCGGGAGTGCTTCACACCGGGGAACATTTCCTTGGAAGAACCAAGGCTATCAAGATGCCTTTCCCATGGAATTCTGTGGAAACTCCTCTGCTTCTGGTGCACTACTTGATGTAGCACGCTACGCTAACATACTCTGATACCATGTGAAATTCTAAAATACAACAGATCATAGAGCTAAGAATACCTCACAATGAAAAGAATGAGCAGAACATATGAATTACAATGAAAATTGCAGTGAAATGAGCAGTAAAATTAATCATGCATATGAACTCAGATAGAAACAGAAATGTGTGTTATGATCCATTAATCAGTATAGTAAACAGATTAATACAATGGAGAAAATTTGATTATCTAAGGAGAATTCAAATCCCAGTCAGTCTACCTAGTCTAACATAGGAAATATCACCACTGGAGTGCTTCGGAGCTACCAAACTCAACTCAACTCAACCAAAAATTAGTTAACTGAAGGTACTATCAGTTAATTGACCAAGAGGGTGCAATTGTGAGTTTTTCATGCAAATCAATCAGAAAAGGGCGCATTAGATCACAATAAGTGGTGATCGAAGCTCAAACCCCCAATTAAAGTTAGGAACTTAGGTGTAACTCAGTTGGACTAAACTGAATCATCGAGTTAGCTCCTAGAATGTAGGGAAGTGACTCCGTTGGTCCTAAAATAATGCATGCAGGGCATATTAGGTGGCTAATGGATCCTAGATGACAACTGCACACCACTAGGGGGGAAATAACATCATCAACTACTAGGAAAAGGTAAATAATTCTAAGTAGGACAAGGATGGAGAATTAATTATCTTAACATGACAAATCCTAGTCAACCAATAGTACAAACTCAGAATACCACATAAAACACAATGGAGGGGGTATGTCCCACCTTGCGGATTCCTGTCTCCCATGGAGTGGCGACAAACGACCCAGATCAATATTTTCTTGTTTGTGAGGAAATATGGAAAGTAAAGCAAGTCCATGATGATGCTACAAAGATTGTGCAATTGGTGACCACTTTTAGCGATCAATCTTTGAATTTTTACATGAAGTATCAAAACACTACACAAGATAGAACATTGGATGGGATCAAATAGGCTTTGATAAAGGAATTTAAGAAGTCAAAATCTGTGTCATAATGCATTACAAAATTGAAAGAGATTAGACAGTTTTTGAATGAATCATTTTGAGACTTTGATTAGAGAATCAAACTGTTGATGGACAGGATGTGTTGGAGGAGTCTAGTCAACTAGCCGACTAGGTCCTCCACCCGAATATGGTTGAGTCGGTATAGCCAATTAGGTAGCTGACCGAACTAGTAGTCTTAACCGAATAACTAACTGTAATCAATTTATATAGGCTGTTGAGCTGTGATCTATGGAGAATATAACATTGTACATTGTACAATATTTTATATTTGTTAATATAAGGTATTGTTGATGCTGTCCCACTTAATCTCTTTGATCATGTGTGTATCATATATGTGTATGTGATCTATATGTATGTTGATATGATGTACTACTGGTAACCCGTATGATTCCCTAGAATACAACATTGGTTCCATTTCCGGTAGTGCACAATCATTAGGAAATGAAGAACATGATCAAATGATAACCAAGAGAGAGATTCGAGAGTGGTGTGACAAGAAAGTAGAAAATTATATTCAAAATTATGCAAAGTGGAACAAACTAACAATATCTCAGGAAAGGTAGAAATTATTCACTGAGTCCCATGAAAATTTTCTAGAGACCATTCCCCGCGAGATAAAAAAATTCCTGAACACCTTTCATGACCAAATTGGATGACCAGAATGAGAAACTGCTGATGCACAAGAACTATAGCAGAGAAAGAAAAAATCTATGCGAGTGGCTTGGAAAAATTTGTGAAAAATTCTGTGAGGAACAAGCCATAGAATAAAGATTATCCATTCACGAAGTCCACCATAAGTTCTATATTGACCTCCATGAAGGTTTCTTCTGTGCCTTACCATGCTTTCTATATAAATTTCTGATCGAAAATGGAGCTGGGCACATAGTCAAGCCACATCCATCAATAGAGGAACTTGCTACATCGAATTGGAAGCAACAATAGAAATATTGGGAGTGTTTTGTCCACGAATGACGGTGCTAATATTTCTTAAATAAATGACGCACATTGTCGAATTCACTTCCGTCGATCAATAGGAGTCGGGTCGACAATGGGGGGGTCATTGAAAATATGTTTAGAATAAAGGACTTAGGCTAGTCGATGAAATAAGAAAAGAATGAAAGCTTGAAAAAAGTCGAGTCTGCTTCATTGAAATAACTTCCCAGTCGCTCATAAAAGCAAACAACAGACATACATAAAACATAAAGAGATAAAATATACATATGATGAGAGCAGTTAAGAGATTTTTCTAGTCCTTTGCACGTAAAAAGAGGTGTAAAAAATATGGATAAGATGATCGAGCAACCAAAAGGCCTACCCAAGTTGAGGGAAAGTCGACCGGTTGAGAAAGAAGGTGAGGTACTGACATCTGAAGTTTGGTCACAAGCAATGGTGTTGACCCCACAAACATTGTGTATTACAATTTCAGATAGATTCAATTCCGTCAGTTCTGTACGAATGATAATGATGATTGGGCTGATTATTAGAAAAATAGTCGAGCGTGACATGGGACTACTACTAGGCGATACTACTATATGGAGTTGACTAGAACAAAGTGGAAGAATTGCAGATAAGTTGATGATTCATCATCTAGAGCATGGAAACTAGATTACCTTCACACTTGAATTTGGAAGACACTTGTTTAATTTATTTTATTTAGAACATAAGGAAGTACCCCATGCTAGCAACACTACTGATAGAAGCAAACAAGCCGTTGGTGAACCGACCTAGTAACAAAGATTCTGTAGACGAGGTACATTTGTCATGGCATCAGTCCAAATCACAAGAAGTTAGCAGTAATCGTTAGATAATAAGTGTTTCAAGTAATCAGTCCGCTTTGGTAAGTCCAAAAACTTGTAAATCTAGCAACATGACATATCATCTTCTAGTCAACACTCCTATTTTTGAAGGGGATGGTGAACCCAGAAAACATTGGGTTGTATGTGAATCCCTTTGGTAGGATAACCTTATTGATGATGAGAATAAAAAAATTGCACAGTTTGTAGGAGGACTTAGGAATATATATCTTACATGGTACATGAACTTGCTTGAAGAAGGTCCAAAAAAAAACAAATAAAATATAGTTTCCTAGATTTTTTTAAAGCCGATGACATAAAGCATTTGGAAGGACATAAATTGAAGCAAATTGCACAAAGAATGGGAGAATATGTACGAGAATATGATGGAATATTCAAATATATCCTTATCCAAATGAAAACCAAGATGGACCCTGCACTAGTCATTCAATTCTTTGTCAAAGGACTGTAGGAGAAAATCAAGACTCCAATACTAATGAATGAATATACAACCTATGAAGAAGTCTTGAAAAAATATTTGTGAGTCAAATCAATTGCAAATTATTCGTCTGGACCCGTCGACAAATGACTGGACGTGATAGAAAAATCACTGCAACATTTGACGTTGCATCAAAATAATGTATGGTGTACCGAATGCTCCCAAGAAGGACATATTAAGGATTCCTGTCCCTATGATGAAAGAGCAAGGTGTATTACAATGTTTATAACACGTATCAACGAGAAGTGAGACCAATGGAAGAAAATACAATTGTATTTCCAGAAGAAAGGAAGCCATAAATATTCCAGTTGACTCAGACGATGTACTTCTGTGACATTTGCGAAATATTTGAGCCTCACTCAACCATGGATTTCCCATACAATGCCAACAATGTAAATCCTAAATGGTGTGGAATTTTCCGAACAACATCACTCAACTGCAGATTGCATAAAGAACTTGAAGGATAAATAAACTACCACACAATCTATCAGACTCAAACGATAGAGCAAAAAGGTCGAGAGATCCATAGCAATGACTAGCGCAACAACGACAACTATTGTCGAGGAGGATACAATGGTCATAGATGAAACAATAATCGAGGTTATCGACCACCGGGTTGAAGTCGACCTCGCTACTATGTATGCTATAGTGAAGGTCATTTGAGCCCTGATTGTACTTGGACAAACAATACATATTTAAAATTTTGTACTAAATGTGGCGTTGGGGAGCACAATCTAGAAGAGTGCCCATAATGATGGATGCACTTAATAAAATAAAACATATTAATGTCTTGTCTTGTGTCTCTAAACATGAAGCATGCAATACTAAAAATTTCCAAATCATCACTAGAAAAGGTCCAAAAATTGGTGGAGATAACTCCCAAGTTACAAGAATACAAAGAAAGCAAGAGGAGTACCCCAATCCATTGAATAAAAAAAAATAAAATTAACAATGCATCAAACATATTTGCACAAATTGTTGTTTAAGAAAGTAATAAAAAAAATAAGAATAAAACAATTAATGAGCTGTTACAACTCGTAACAAAAGCAAAATCCATTGCAAGGTTGATTGATCTAATGAATCTTCTAAGAAAGAGTTAACAAAATGAAAGGATTACTAAAACTCTTTTCACTCTGAATCATAAAGAAAAAACCGATATCGACCCCCTTGTTGACCTCGAAGTCGAAGGATTTTGCATTGCACAAGTCATCCTCGAATTCGAGTCGCAAGAAAATATAATGACAAGGTCAACATGGGAAAGTGTTGGTTGACCTCGACTAGAAGAGTCAGGTATCTATATCAAGTTATCCAACCAAGGATTAATTGAGCCTATTGGAGTATGAAAAAAAAATTAGAACTTCCATTATGGGAATCAACACATACATTGAATTCGAAATCATCGAATCACGAGTAGAATCCAAGTCTTTTCACACCTTAGTTGGATGACCATGGGGATGGAAAATGAAAGCATCCATCTCCCTAGAAAAATAAATAATTAAATTAAAAGGATACGGAAAGAAAGTCATTGTGCTGATTAATCCATCTCAAGGGAAACCCTGGGCTAAACCAAGCGATAGTGATGATGACATTCCACGAATATATAAAATATTCCAAAACAATGAAGATACCATTGAACCAAATAATCATTGCAAAATCCACTTGGGAAATCCCTTTTCAGTTGGATATAACTCTGAATCGGAGCTGTATGAATGGAAAATAGAAAATTATGAAGCACAAGCTCGTGAATGTTGGTCAGTCGAGATCATTCCTAGAAAAATAGTGCAACAGTGTTTTACGATATCCATCATCCAACAAATATTGATAAGAAAATAAGAGAATATCCAACGATCATCTCGACAAAAAAGGATCCAACAAGCATTCCACCCCTTCGATACAAGGAATGAGAATCACCAATTGCACATATTGAAGAAGTTTCCAAAAACGTCGGTGACCAAGTCCAACTTAAAACAATTGTTGAAACATTTACAGGACAAGCTGCAAGATGGTGGGACACACATCAATCTCGTCTCTAGACATGGAATACTGCTTTGACAAATTTCATTGAATGCTTTGGAGGTAATAAACTTACTGCTCAGGTAGAGATACCAAAATTCATACAAGGACAAGATCCAGTCAAGCACACCAATATATGTGAAAATGAATGGAAACGAATAGGATACAGAGATGAAAGATTATATCCACATATTTTTCCAAATACATTAGAATATATACCAAGAAAATGGTATAAGATGGAAGAATCCAGAGGAGAAACATTCAATTGTCAAGAATTAAAAGAAAACTTCATCAAATATTGCTTGTTCACTCCAAAAAAAAGAATACACAAGAGAAGCAATGGAAGAAGTTAACTTTTTTATACATCCTACAAGTAATATTTTACCAACATCGACCGAATGGTCACAACCGACATGTAGTCATATTTCGACTAAGACCACATGTCGATCGACTCGACTACAATTGGAAAATGACAAAACTCTGGGTAAAAGTTTCAGATGGAAAATAAACCATCCCAACATTGTAAAACCTATCAAGCCATTGATGCAAGTCAGTAAAGAAGAAAATATAGAACAATAAAAATTCATCGAAAAAGATTCTTCCCCGACATTCACAGAATTTAAACAGGGAGACTGAAAAATCAACAAAAAAAGGGCACCAGAATGGATGGATGTGCAAATAACAATGGAATAAGTTGATATTTCAAATGATGATTGACCAAAGATGGCAACGATTGGAGATTATTGGTCCGACCAACAGGTAGCCGAAATAACCGATTTGATAAAATAATATTAGGATGTCTTTGCAAGATATTACGAAGACTTAAAAGGGTTAGTTCAAGAAATGGGTGAAATGAAAATTGATATAAATCTAGATTCCAAACCTATTAAGAAATGACCATAAAATCTGGCACACAATTATAAATATATAGTAAAGAAGGAAATTGAGAATATGCTCAATGCATGAATCATATACCTAGTGGATCAGTCCGAATGGGCCAACCCTATGGTAGTCCAACCAAAGAAACATGATCCAACAAGATTATGAATCTTTGTCGATTTAAAAGGACCAAATAAGGTAATATTGATTGACCCATTTCCTACACCTTCCGTTGACAAAATTATTAATGAATTTGCAGGCCAGGAATTATATTCTTTCACCGATGGATTCTCGAGATATAATCAAGTTCCTATTTCAAAAGAAGATAAGCACAAAACTACATTTGTTTTTGAATTTGGATCTTTCACCTATAATTTTATTCCCTTTGGTCTAAAGAATTTTAATGTCCCTTTTTTGAAATTTATTAAAATGGTAAAAGTTTTACTTTTTCCACTAGTTCGACCCTTGACTAGTATTGGTTTCTTGGTATCCAAATGGCTCCAAATGCTCCCAAATTGTGATAGAAGGTATATAGATGGTATTAGGATATTATTATGAGGTTAATGGATGATTTATAGGCTTCAAAAGGCTTCTAAAAATCATTTTAGGATTCTTTCCAAGGTAGGGAATTTGACTAGCAATTTCTCTTAACTAGTATTGGTTTCTTGATCTCCAAATAGCTCCAAATGATCCCAAATTGTTACAGAAGGTATATGGATGGTGTTAGGAAGTGATTATGAGGTTCATGTATTCATTAGAGTCTTAAAAATACTTATTCAACTCTCCTTTGAATTCTGGCCAATGCAGGGAATTTGACTAGCAATTAGGGGTTCAATTCCCCATGGGGTAGATGCTGAAAATGGCTCTCCAAAAGATATTGGACCCTCTCAAGTTTCTGAAAAAATGAAGGGGATATATATGGGACATAAATATAGTCTCATATGCATCACCATTCAGTTTATTAAGTCTGATACAACCCTCTTAAATCAGATACAAAAGACTAGTTTCGACATAGGGGGGAAATGATAGTAAATCTTCATAAATGGTTATGAAACTCAAGAATATTTCTCCAAATGCTTGTATAATAAACATGAAACTTCATTAGAATATTAATGGCACTCCATAAAACATTAAAACATCAAAAATTGACTGAAACATTCAAATTTGATACCACTTCAAGTGCAAATAACAAGGTATTGGGGAAATGACACCATTTGTTCATAGTTTAGCATTTTTACATCAAATATCTTTGAGTTTAAACCTGAAAGTATTCTGAGAAGTAGAAAAAGAGTAAATATATCATATTACAAGTATATGGGTCCTCAAGAGCTATACCAAAGAGTTCATCACCTCAACAAGTGTGCAATTCCTCAAGGAGCAAGAATATGCCAAGAAATAGAAGAATGGTTGTAGAAGCAAGCTGAAAGAGATGTGACCATGAGCTTCCTTGTAGCTTCAACCTGTAACAAAAGACTCCTTTTCATATCCAAATGAAAGTTCTGAATGGCCTCTCCAATTTCCAATTAGGATGGGAATCTTTCACCCTCGAAATTGGTGCTAAGGCAAGTAGAGTAACACTCCACTAGCTGTCCTCTCCAAATGCAAAGATGCAAATAAAAAATGATCAAAAGATGTTATTATTATTTTTTCATGACTTTTATAAACTTCTAAGTTACTCCATGGGTCGATTTCCTTCTAAGAGCTTCATGCCAACTCAAGTTGAGAAGAGATTCCAATGTATGCCACTTGTCCCTCCAATTCTAGCCTCCTCCTCCACCAAATTCGAATAGGTGTCTCTTTGGATTCCCTAACTCCCTTGAGCGCCCTCTTGGAGGCTATTTTTAGCCCTGACATGTCATATGTGTTATATGTCAGCATTCAGGTCCGATTTGTGTCATATGTGTCATAGCATCTTCATCATTGTTGTCATAGAGCTAAGGAATCTAGCCCAAGTGTCCCACTAGCTCCAAATTGCCTCTTCCTCTTCCATGGGGGTTATTATTCCACTCCAATTCGACCTTACATGACTCATGCCATGAATAATACCTCTTAAAATCCCACAAGTATGTTATCCTTCATTTTGAATTAGAATTGGGGAGAGAATCATGCCAAGTGTAGTGGGGAATCTTGCCACAAATGGGTCCCACAACCTCTATGTGTCTTCATGATCAATTTCCACTTTGATTTTCCCTTGTATTTATTTATTTAGCTCCTTTATTAAATATTTATCCCATTCTAATGTCCAAACATCATTTATTATTCCCCTTATTTCAAATCCAAATGCTTCCACCCCCAACCTAGGGAACTAGTAATTTTCCTCCATGACAGTTCATTTGGATGAGTATATTACAAACTTTGAATTGGGAATTTATCTTAATGTGAACCACCTTGTGAATTTGGATCTGATTTCACATTATTACTAACTTGGAAATAATTCTTATCAATTATTTGACCCTTAGCATCAATTTGACAAACTATCATGAGTATGGCCAAAGGGGCTTAGGCCATTGTGACCCAATGCAAATTTTGGGACATGAAAAATACTCCCTTCCCAATATTGCTTTTCCTCAAGCAATTTCAACACATGTATGTGTAAGAACCTTCTTTATTTCCAAAATTTTGCTTCCCAAAAATTCTCTTCTAAAACCTTGAGTAGAGCCACCCATGCACTACAATTGTGTGTTTCCAAAAGCAAGGAGATGTAGGTTTTCTTTTTCATTTTGATATCCCTTGTAACATCACCACTAAACACCAAAATTTTAATTAAATCCATCAAAACCATGTTTTCACAATTACTCTTTACCTCTTTTATATTTTGGAAATCCTTTCTGATACCACTGAATAATTCTTTGAAGTTCCCACTGAGTTGCCCAACTTTGAGTCTTCGAGATTCCATGAAGATTTTAGAGAGGAACCACCATGCTTGCTGCTGCACTACTCTAATTAAAATCACTTTATTAAGTGGGGAATCCATCTCCCATACTGCTTGTTTCCCCAAAAAATTGAAATCAATGGGACTAAAAATTATTCCAGGGTCCCATTGCTTGTATTGCACTCCAACAATTAGGAGTGCTATCCAACTCATACCATCAGGTAAGAGAATTCTTGGATCCCATTTCTTGTATGCATTCTTAAAAACATCATGAGTAAAAAATATATATCATCAAAGTGCATAACAACATAATGAAAATGTACATCAAGGAGGTGCTTCATCAAAGAATCATGAAAGTGCTTATACCTCCAAGTAAGTAGACCACCATTTGCCAAGTGCATACAAACTTCAAGTGACCAATCAAATCTTCTCCAATGACATAGGTGAGGATCCCATGTCCTATAATGCTACTCCAAAAGGATGTAAGATGCATCAAAATAATTAGCCATGTGTTCTTTCATCCAAGAAGTGAATGAAGAACCTCCACTAAAATCTGAACCAAGTAGGGAACAAGGGAAACAATAAGCCTTCAAGGGGCTCACAGAAGTACCATTTGTGCATCCATGAACATGTGTATCATCAAGAAATAACAAAGGATGTTGCTTCCAATAAGAATTTTCTCCAATCATATATCTCTTCACCCAAGTAGTGGATGGATTTCTTCCAATATCAATTGAACTAAGCAAGGAGCAAGGAAAATCATGAGTCTTCAAGTGACTCAAGTGAACATCATAAGTGCATCCATGTATATGTGTTTCATCATAAGGTAACAAGGAATGCTACTGCAAATGTAAATAATAAGTGGCTCCAATAATGTCATCATATAAAGGAGAGATAGGAGTTTCATGCTCCTCATGTGGCACCATAAAAAATAAACCTTTAACCCATACTTCATTAGGATGAATGCTGCAAAATATGGAAGTGTAGGATGTAAGAGAATGAACCAACTCACCCAATTGACCAAAAAGTACAGAAGTGTCCTCATGTAAATTCTCCATAATGGTAGGATCATGCACCTCTCTCAAAAGTGTAGAAATTTCCTCATAGGTTGGTCCCAAGGTAGTGGAATCAACTTCTTCAAAAAATGTGTAACCATTTCCAAGAGGAAACTCAAGTTCCTCTTCCACCACATCAAGTGCTTGGATCTCATAAATATCATCCTCAAACACATCAGGCACATGCAAATTTCCATGTTTCTCATGATCTACCATGTCATGAGAAACCTCCACGCAATCTACCATATGACAATTTGAAACATAGAACACATATTTTATTAAGTTTGGAATTAAATAGTGGATCTAGAATTCTAAAATAACCAAAAAACTCAATTCTAGCATTGTTCTTGTAATAAAATATTACCAAATTTAATGAATTTATGTGTTATAGGAGGAAGAACAAGTATATTGCAACCTTTCAAGAAGTTGCTCATTTTGAATTTTGAGTTTATGAATATCCTCATTATTCTTCAAGTATGCATCATGTAATAATTCATTAAACTCAACCAAATTGTTTCTATCAAAAAGAAAAGACATGAAATTACCTTTGATGTTGCACTTTGCTCTTTGAATCTTCTCCATGTCTTCAAGGAAGGATGGATCCTCCAATGAAGAAAATTTCCAACAAGAATTTGACACTAATGCTTGAGTGTCATGGATCATGCTAAGGGTCCCTTGGTTGGACCAAATTCATGAAGCTCAAGTGGTGATGGGGAAGTTGATCTTGTTTCTTCTTCAACTGCTACAAGGTCTTGATTTTCATGTTTAATGGAAGTTTGGCTTGCAGCAACACTTTCAAAAGTGATCTCTATGTCACCAACATAGAGGTGTGAGCACCCATCATTAGGTACTCCTTCATAGTTCAAGCATCCATCAGTAGATGCTCTTTGTTTAATTTCCAAGGTAGAATGTGTCTCGAAATGATCTTCAATATTTTCAATAGAATCTTATTCATGCTCATGTGATGTCTCTTCATCTTTTTCAGAGTCACTTGGGAGTGACTTTCGATCCTCTTCATGTACTGCTTCTTCTACTTCACCTATTTCAGAACTAGGTGGTTCATGGGTCTCCTCCTTTTGCTCCTTCAAGCAAGCTGATGCATTTTTCCCTTTGGTTTCCTTAAGATCAATATATTTGGAATCTATTTTTGAATAAATCCCAAGAACTCTCCTCAAGTAGGACATACATGCATTCCTTGAAACTTCAGATATTTCATTGATCTTTTCCCTCACACATATATGATTTTCTCTCCAAGGTCTTTTACAAGAATGGCATAAACCTTTCTTTTCATCATGATGAGAACTACTACTACCTCCTATTACTCCTTTGATCCCAAGTTTGATAGAAAACAATTCGAATCCTTTCATCATCTACTTGGTCATGTCTTCAAAGAGTGGTTTCATGAGTTTTCTAAGCTCCTTACCATCCTCCGAGGTTCCCTTTTCATCCCTAGTCATAGTTTCCTCAAAAAATTGCTCTTCTTTTCCTACTTTTTCCTCTTCAACAAAAGCACTTTTGGTTTCAATATCTAATGGTGGTCCCTGAATTATTGTCCTCATGAATATAAAACCACATAAGGTGCCAAAATCATGCTAGGATACCACTGTAATGTCACTTTTTTAAAATTTATTAAAATGGTAAAAGTTTCACTTTTTCCACTAGTTCGACCCTTGACTAGTATTGGTTTCTTGGTCTCCAAATGGCTCCAAATGATCCCAAATTGTCACAGAAGGTATATGGATAGTATTAGTAGATTATTATGAGGTTAATGGATGATTTATAGTCTTCAAAATGCTTCTGAAACTCTCCTTAGGATTCTGTCCAATGTAGGGAATTTGACTAGCAATTAGGGGTTCAATTCCCCATGGAGTAGATGCTAGAAATGGCTCTCCAAAAGCTATTGGACCCTCTCGAGTTTATGAATAGAGGAAGGGGATATATAGGGGAAATAAATATAGTCTCATATTCATCACAATTCAGTTTATTAAGTCTGATAGAATGCTCTTAAATCAGATACAAAAGATTAGTTTCGACATAGGGGGGAAATGATAGTAAATCTTCATAAATGGTTATGAAACTCAAGAATATTGCTCCAAATGCTTGTATAATGAACATGAAAATTATTTATAATATTAATGGAACTCCATAAAACATTAATACCTCATACATTGACTGAACCATTCGAATTTGATACCACTTCAAGTGCAAATAACAAGGTATTGGGGAAATGACACCATTTGTTCATAGTTTAGCATTTTCACATCAAATCTCTTTGAATTTCGACCTGAAAGTATTCTAAGAAGTATAAACAGAGTATATATATCATATTACAAAGATTTGGGTCCTCAATATCTATCCCAAAGAGTTCATCACCTCAACAAGTGCGCAATTCCTCAAGGAGCAAGAATATGCCAAGAAATAGAAGAATGGTTGTAGAAGCAAGATGAAAGAGATGTGACCATGGGATGACTTGTAGATTCAACCTGTAGAAAAATAATCCTTTGTATATCCAAATGAAAGGTCTGAATGGCCTCTCCAATTTCCAATTAGGATGGGAATCTTTCACCCTCGAAATTGGTGCTAAGGCAAGTAGAGTAACACTCCACTAGCTCTCCTCTCCAAATGCAAAGATGCAAATAAAAAATGATCAAAAGATGCTTTTATTCTTTGTTCATGAATTTTATAAACTTCTAAGTTCCTCCATCGGTCAAATTCCTTCCAAGAGCTTCATGCCAACTCAAGTTGGGAAGAGATTCCAATGTATGCCACTTGTCCCTCCAATTCTAGCCTCCTCCTCCACCAAATTAAAATAGGTGTCTCTTTGGATTCCCTAACTCCCTTGAGCTCCCTCTTGGAGGCTATTTTTAGCCCTAACATGTCATATATGTCAGATGTCAGCATTCAGGTTTGATTTGTGTCATAGGTGTCATAGCATCTTCATCATTGTTTTCATAGAGCTAAGGAATCTAGCCCAAGTATCCCACTAGCTCCAAATTGCCTCTTCCTCTTCCATGGGGGTTATTATTCCACTCCAATTCGACCTTACATGACTCATGCCATGAATAATACCTCTTAAAATTCCCCAAGTATGTTATCCTTCATATTTAATTCGAATTGGGGAGAGAATCATGCCAAGTGTAGTGGGGAATCTTGCCACAAATGGGTCCCACAACCTCTATGTGTCTTCATGATTAATTGCCACTTTGATTTTCCCTCGTATTTATTTATTTATCTCCTTTATTAAATATTTATTCCATTCTAATGTCCAAACATCATTTATTATCCCCTTTATTTCAAATCCCAATGCTTCTACCCCCAGGGAACTAGTAATTTCCCTCCATGACAGTTCATTTGGATGGGTATATTACAAAATTTGAATTGGGAATTTCTCTTAATGTGACCCACCTTGTCCATTTGGATCTAATTTCACATTATTACTAACTTGGAAATCATTCTTATCAATTATTTGACCCTCAGGATCAATTTGACAAACTATCATGAGTATGGCCAAAGGGGCTTAGGCCATTGTGACCCAATGCAAATTTTGGGACATGACAAGAATGCACCAGGAGTATTCTCTAGAATAGTAGTAAAAGCATTTCAAGAATATCTATACAAAACCATGGATGTCTATTTCGACGATTGGACCATATACTCACTATTAAAAGATCATATTCACTACCTTCGACTTATGTTGGAACATTGTAGAAAAATACAACTATCTCTACATATAAAAAAAATGTGTATTCACAATACCTATTGGAATTCTTCTAGGACATGTCGTTTGCAAAGAAGGAATCAAAATCAACTATTCTAAGATTAAAGTTATTCTTGAATTAAAACCACTGGTCAACCCAAAGCAGGTCAAAATACTTATTGGACATACATGCTACTATAAAAAATTTATAAGATATTATTTTGATATGACATATAAGTTGGAAGAATTACCAAAAGAAAATCAAGAGTTTAGATGGTATCAAGAATGTGTAGAATCATTTGACTTAAGAGAAATCTTGTCGAAGCCTCAATTCTAAGATTTCCAAACTGGTCGATTAAATTTCATGTCCATATCGACGCTTTTGGTATTGCAGTCGATGCAATAATTACCCAACCCAAAGAAGACATAATGGATTACTCAAACACATATGGTAGCATAAAATTAAATAAAGAAGAAAGAAACTACTCTACAATAGAATGAGAAGCCCTGGACATGATCTTTGCACTACAGAAGTATCGACACTACTTGCTAGCTAACTCGTTTATATTCTACACAGATCATCAAGAAATTAAATATATAGTAAAAAAAATGCCCCATCATGGCCAACTATGCATATGTCTACTCCTATTCCAAGAATTTGAGTTTGAAATAATTGTCCTTCTTGGAAAGAATAATGTCGATCCCAACCACTTATCACAAATAGAAATAGGAAAAGATTCCTTTGGAATCGACGATGAGTTACCTGACGCTCACCTATTTAGAGTTGAAGTTGTACCTCTAGAATTGGAAGAGATGGCACAATACCTTGAGTAAGGTCACGGTCCAGAAGGAATGCACGAAAAAAAGAAGAAGATACTAACAATGAAAGATGTGCCCTACACCCTGATAAACATATTCTTATAAAATTTGGGAACAGATGAACTACTGCAAAGATGTGTCTTAGAACAAGAATGACAAGATATTATCAATGAGGCACATAGTGGACCGACAAAAGGACACTACCAAGCAGAAACAACTGCAAAGAAAATTCTATAGTCTAGTCTATGGTGGCCTACTCTACAGAAAGATTGTAAAACAAAAGTAAACAAATGTGACAAGTGCGAAATATTGGGATGACTGCTGCCCATACATGAGATTCCATTAATACCTGTTAATTCGAGCTTGGCGTTTGAAATATGGGATATCGACTTCGTTAGACCCTATCTAGTTTCTGACCGATGAACCGACGCTCGATATATTATCACAACAATCGAGTATATTATTAAATGGGAAGAAGTTTAACTTGTCAAAGCATGTTCCAGTGAAATAGATGCAAATTTTATTTATGAAAATATCATCACTAGATTTGGATTTTCCCTTACTCTCATCAACAATAGAGGGACAATTTTTTATCAACAAGACTATATCAATATTATTAAAGGAATTAATGATTGACCATCATAAGAGTGCGGCATATCATCCACAATCAAATGGAGATATCGAAGCCTTCAACAAAACTTTAACTAAAGGGCTAACAAAACCATGTAATAATTCTAAGGATGATTGGGATGACATGATACCCGACATTCTACACGCTTACAGAACAACTTACAAACAATCGATAGGGAAGACACCTTTTAAACTAGTCTATGGACAAGAAGTAGTCATCTCGTTACATTTCAAATAGGAGGCACCTATCATTGCAAACATACTTCATTTATATATTATTAGAGCCATAGAAGATATAATTTTTTACTTATCAAAGTTGGAAGAAAAAATCCAAATCGCAATCCATCATCAGGAAGTAAGCAAGAAAAAAAAAGCTTGGCATGACTGCAGTATGAGAAGGAAAGACATATCGATCGGTGACATAGCATTAATATGCAACAATGGAATTAAAGGGAAACCCAAAAATTTGCACATAGAATGGCTTGGACCATATATCATCAAGGAACTGAATAGAAATGGATTATTTTGACTAAAGACTTTACAAGGAAAAGTGTTCTCTAAATTTGTCAACATTGCAAGGTTAAAAAGATATAAAGCATAGATTTGGCACAACTCCTACTGAATGACTGTATCACCATTTGGTTGACCATCGTGCCCTATGTTTGTAAATTAATTAGTATTTTAACTTGCTAACTACATTAGTTAGAGAAAAGTAGTTACAAAAACTAACTTGCACCTTACGAATCTATATAAGAGGACCCTACAACATGGATATTGGAAGAAATAAGCATAAAGCAATGATGGTAGACTAGAATAAATAAAGAGAGGCAAGTGAGAATAAGAGAATGGATTAGAAAATTTCAAACATAGATGACTGACGAGTTGACATTGTCCACAAACGACTTGGAGAGCATTTAAGCAAACATAGCACAAGTCGACCAAAGCATAACACACATTATTATGAATGACCTCAATGGAGAAGTCATGAAGCCCAATGATCGAAGAATGAAACGAAAGACTCCCCACATGTTACAATATGATGTCAAGCACAAAAGACACAATTAATACCATTACCTAACCACCATGAATGTGCATCGAACATCCAAACTATAAATAGAAACCTCAAGCACAGTTGGGAACAAGTTTGCAAAGAGTTAGAGCAGTCACAGCTAGAACTTGAAGTTCCAAAGCTCACAAAGCATCTGCTTATACCTACAATGACTGAAATGGATCCAAATATAGATAGTGATGTCACCAGATCCATGAAATCAGTAGAAAAATCTCGATTGGAAGCAAAAGAAGCTTCCATGGCCCCATTGAAAGCACGACTAACCAGAATCAGGAAATCCCACATGAAAGAACACCAGTGGAAGAGATATTGGAAATACCTTTGAGAATGGGGAATTCCGAATGATAGATGGAATGAATAATCCAACAAATTTTCCGTCACAAATATAAGGCATTACTTAAAGACACCTCTTCTCGACAATTTTGATGGTTTAAAAGAGATAATTAAATATTATGTTGTCAGTTGATACCACAAAAGGAAATTTTGGTTTGACAAACCTGTTGAAGTCGATTCCACCATTATGACACTCATAACCGGATTACCAAATCAAGGGCCACAAGTACGAGTCGACGTCAAATATAACCTAATTGAAGAATTCACATGAACCCGCAAAGGAAAAAACTCAAAGGGGTTGATCATCAATAAAATCTAGTACCAAACATATAGATATGCTGCAATTATTGTATCAATTTACTTAAAAAATACTAGTCAACCATCATACATTAGACTTGACATGATGGAGGTTGTCAAAGCAATTGCCACTAAAGGAAAATTTTTCAACTGGGCAGAGTATTTCGTTGTAGTCGTCAGGGAGACATGCGGAAAAATGCCAGTATTCATGATCGACAAATCGGTACCCGTCCCTACTTATTTGGATAGAAATGTACAAGATAATCCAAGTTGGAGACCCTTATTTTACAGAAAGGGTAAGACCAATGATGAACAGTTTCAAACTATTCCAACCACAGGGCTGCCCAAAAGGTCCAAAAATTGCCAAGTTATGGCTCGAAAATTGGTTCCAAGTTTTGAAGACTACCTCGTCGAGATGGATGATCTGATAATCCATCCGAATAAGTCTACCCCCGAGTGCACATATTCAATTTGAGATGGACTACACAAAGGTATGGTTTTTGCAAGGCGCAACAGGGAATTCTACCGAGTTAGATTACTACTCGAATGTCCAACATGTTTTCACTAATTTAGCTAGACAATCAAATACGGTATACCCGATACCAAATCTTGCCCAAAGAGAAGTCCAGGAATTGCAGGAGCCACTGACCGACGGAGAAAAAGAAGAAGTCTATGAAGCTAGGTTGTACTTATAAGTTTTTGTCCCGAAAGATGAAGAAGAAAACTCTCTCGCCAACATTGTGTCGAAGAATCACCCTAAACCAATATAGATAGAATAACCGTCTAGAAAAACAATGGAGGATGATGAAGCACGAAAAGAAGATGAGTCATATCCCGACATGACCAAGGAAAATCTCGAGTTGGTAGCTGAACGAATCTATACAATGCAACATAATTTCTCCAAGCAGTCCAATAAGATAAAGCTCATATTGAATGCACTGACTGAAGATGAACTCTTAAAGAACTACATGAAGAAGCAGAGCAAGTTATTAGAGATTCTGTACACAATAATACTATGGTTGACCAGTAGATCCAAAAGAGCCTGACTGAAAAAGCTACATAGGCCAAGGTAAGCATTCACCAACCCAAAAAGTTAAAATCTCAACTCTAGTCCCAGGAAGAAGAACCTTTAGCAATTCCTGATACTTTCCCACCACCATCGCCGACCTGCATTGAAGAAGATCCTTCAGAGAAAGCTTACCTTGCCACTTTACAAGATCCCAACTTCCATAATTTTATTGACTCCATTCCAGATAAATTCCCCAAAATTTGTCCTCAATAAATATATTATACAGTCGATGTCCCCACCGGTGAGACCTGGGATAGACCCCCTCCAGGAACAAAAAATTATGCCAAGTCATTAAAAGGTTCCAGTCGACCAATAATAGTAGGCACACACCAAATCAATATAGAAAGAGTCTCTCTAGCTCCTGTACTTACACCAATTTTTACCCAATCCACAATCACCACAGTCGCATCTTCACAACCCTTTCAACCTTCCGCCAATTTAGTTGGAACTTCAACATCTATGATTCCATCGGTAACAACCACCATCCTGACCCCCATCATTGGATTCACCAACCTATCCGACTAAATTCCTTCCTCTACGACTCTACCAACCATATCGACCATACTTACTTATTCGACTGTTAATACCCCTTTGCCACCCATGACTATCCCACCTCCCTTCTTGACTATACCCATATCTACTAATTCCACTTCCACTCCTTCTATATCCTCATCGACCCCTCTTTAATCGACACATTAGTTAGGTGAACTAGCTTAGAAAAAGAAGAAAAAAAGCAAGAAACCACAAAAAAGAATCCTCTTAAGATACCCCTACAGCCGCTCATAAATGCTTTAGATGCTTCAGTTACTTTTGATTCCACCGTATCTAAATACTATGAACTCGATGCTCTCCTCCATACCATAATGAAGGAACAAAATAAAATATGGCCAAAAGACAAAAGAAAACTAGACGTAGTAGAGGATGAGAAAGCTAAAGTACTATAAAATTGTGACACATTGATAAGGGAAGTAGAACCGACTTTGTGTGGAGCTTCAGCTAAAAATACACTAGACCAAATAATGATCCTATTTGGATCATTGCTTATGCGGTTAGAAGAAGTATCAACTCAGAGGAACCAATAAAATGAACAACAAACATCAACACTACTAGACAATTAGTATCGACTATTCTTGGAACAACACAATAAGTTGCGGGAATATGAGCTAGTAGCAAAGCAGTTGACCAGTGTCTTGAGCAATTGGTACTCACATTACAGATATGTTTTTGAAAAAATGAGCAAGATAAAAAATACTCTAGAAACCATATTCCAATAGAAGGCCATATAAGATCCAAAAACTTTACAAAATATAGAACAACAGATTGAGATTGAATAGAACCAACTGCAAGCAGTTCAGAAAAAGGCCAAGCAATGGGAAAAGCAAGCAAAACCTACACAAGAAGAAGTTAAACTAATATCCACTCAGTTCGAAACGTTACTCGTCGACACTGGTAAATAGCACTTGATTCTCGGGCAAGAAATGAAAAATATAAAAAATGATTTAGTCATTGAAAAGATAGCCAATCTATTTGACCTCACCTCAGTCTTCTTAAGCATCCATATAATTCTCCATGAGTGGGAATATTTTTAGTGTCGACTTGCCTCCTCTAAATCAACAATTGTATTTTTAGTTTATTTTTGCACCCCCCTGTTGTCTTTAGGACAAAGAAACATTTTGTTGGTGGGGGAGATGTTGAAGGAGCCTAGTCGACTGGACAAATAGGCCTAGTCGACTGGACGAATAGGTCCTCCACCCAACTATGGTCGAGTTGGTGTAGTAAGTTGGGTAGCCGACCGAACTAGTAGTTATAAATGAATAAATATCTTTAATCAAATATATATAGGATGTTGAGTTGTGATCTATGGAGAGTATGGAATTGACCATTGTACAATATTTTATATCTGTTAATACAAAGGCTTGTTGTTGTTGTCCCACTTACTCTCTTTTCTCATGTGTGTATGATATATGTGTATGTGATCTATATGTATGTTGATATGATGTACTACTGGTACCCTGTATGATTCCCTAGAATACAACAAGTTGACATTCCAGATCCATGATGAGTAGCATAAGGAGTGGTTCATTGTAGCATTATTGCCACATATACGAGGCTCGATGACGAGCATAAAATTATGTCGTAGGAAGATGCGCTAGAGCTTTCCATGAAGTTGGAAGAATCCATGATAGGATAGAACTGTGTAGGGATGGATGAAGTTCAGTCGCAGCTAGAAGCACTAGTGATTCAATTACAGGACATTTCCAAATGGAAGGAGAAACATGAAGAAATATGGTGCACAACTTGCATAAAGGAAGGCCATGATAAGAATCAGTGTATGACTTATAGAGAGTATTTGGCTACGGGAGCTCCAAATCCTTTTCCCCTAGTTGGTGGGGTATGGTAAGAGATATGTAGAGGGAATCATCACCCTACTACTTGTCCATTGCTACAGAATTATGTGCGTACTCCAAGAGGTTTTTTTTGCAATTTTTTTAAATTGGTGGGTCATGATGAGAAGGATTGTCGCGCATTGGATCTCATGAGAGAGTGCACTTCAAACACATACAGAGTCCAAGGGGAAATTGGATCGGAAGGCACACCACAATATAATAACGCCCCAAGAGATTATAATCAAGGAGGCCAAGGAGGATTCAGAGGTTGAGGCTGGAGAGGAGGATTTGGTAGAGGTAGATGACCCATCATCGTCTATGACTGTGGTTAACTAGGAAATTTTGCATGGGATTTCCAAAACCTATGTACAACATGCACATATTGCAAATAATTGGACCATGTGACAGAATATTGTCCATTGCTAGTCGTGAAATGGAAGCATAGGAGAAATCAGAATCAAAATCAAAATCAAAATCAAAATCAAAATCAAAACCAAAACCAAAACCAGAACCAAAATTGTATTCCAAATCAAAACTCAAATAAAATTGTACAGATGATATCAGCAGAAGAACATGACGATCAAACAGGATAGAAACAATTACGTAGGGAGGAGTGTGAACAGGAGCTGATGTGACAGTAATAATTGCACACAAGACAATGGGTTAAAAGCCGTAGGAAAATCCCCATGTTTGATCCTCAAAGGGAGAAAGACACATACAAGCAAGTAAGGAAAGAGTTTCTAAAACCCGACTATGGAGCATCATTGTCATGAAAAGCATATGACAAACTGCCCCTATATGATATGCAGTAGTTTATGACTATTCACCACCACAAGGTCTGGGTGAAAAGGTAAGCACTTTGAATAACTTCTTGAAAATTTCTTTAGAACTGATAAGGGATGAATTTGCTTTGAATATACTATGCTGGATGATCAACTGATGCAAGCACGATACAGAGGGACCTATTGCAGTTAACCAGGTGCAACATAATAGAAGGACAAACAACGTATTCTGGCTAAGTGCGCAAATAAGAGATTATGACATGGATTATATCATTATGAATTTGGGCTCTGATGTAAATGTCCTACCAATGTAAGCATGGGAGATGACAGGTAGGCCAAGGTTGATATGTTCTAAAGTTCAATTAAGACTAGCCAACCATCTCAAAATTGTTCCGATTGGAAGGTTGATAGGGGTAACCATTGATGTGGAAGGAGTGCACAACACAACTAATTTTGAAGTTATTGAAATTGAAGATGACAAAAAACCATATCCTGCATGATTGGGAGTTGGGTAGTATTTTTCTAATTAGGGAATTATTTGTTGATGTATTTGTAACTTCGGAAGATATTCTTCTATGTATTACATTTCTACTTTATTGTATATCCATTAGAGATGTTACATTCCTCTATTTGGAAGTGTCGTCATTTGTATTTGTAAGTGTCGTCATGTGCATCGATAAGTGTCATCATTTGTATTGATGGGTTATTAGACCACCAGTGTGGGGTCGGCCCTCGTTAGCACATGTGGTTGGGTTATTAGGCTTGATTATCAAGTTGGCCCTAGTGGATTATTGGAAGGTCAAGTCAATGTATAAATAGAGTGGTTGTGTCTCTCATTTATCTCATTCACTCACTTCTCAAGCTCGCATAGCTAAGAGAGAAAGTGGCGCACTTGTGGAGGAGGAGGAGCATCTGCTAGAGACATCTTATTGGGTTTGATCATTGTGATCTTCATTTGTGGCTTATCTTATCTCTCAGGAAGTTGCGGGGTTTTTCACCTTCTTGGTTTTCCCCGGTGAAACTCTGTGTCTCTTGTGTGATTGCTTTTGTGTCTATGATTGATATGCTGTAGAGATATGCTGTACATGTTATTCTCTTAGAGATCCTTATGATAATGGAACGAAATTATCGAAAAATTAACATGGTATTAGAGCTTACCTAAGAAGAAGGCACTGGGCAGCTGCGGAAGCTAGGGCTTCTTAATATTTGGGTTTCTCTCCATAGATCATCAAAGGTAGGAGGTGTAATGTACCCACCTGCTGACCCAATGCAAGGAAGGGAACATGGCACTAAAATCTAGGCATTTCATAAAACTCATCCCACTAATTAGAATCATAAGAATTTAAACATTGGTGTCCAGATACAAATTAGGCAATATGCACAGTGGAATTTAAATCTAGTCCACACACACAATTCATGCCCATCCAGCATATCAAAACAGTCATCAAATTGACTCATTGCAGAAGTAAATACATAGACAGAAAACACTTATCTTCATTGTGCAATTGTCCCAAGCAACTAGCTATGTCGCTGCAACGTTCCACCCAGCCATAGGCTCTTCGACAACTTATACTGAGTCCGTCCGAAGGCCACCCCTGAGCTGGGCATGATTCTCACAGGGAAAGGGGACATTCACTCTCTAACACCCAATTAATCATTCCATCTGAGCCAAGCCCATCCATAGCTGGGTTTATCAAGCTACAATTGAGCCATGGATGCTTATTCTCAAGCTCAAGCCAAAGCAATGAATACCCATACCCATACCCCAACATATTCATTTCTCACACAGCAAACACAAACATTGGGCATAGATACACATTTCCAGCAATGGAATTCACAAACAAGGTGGCCATAGATTTTCCCCAAATCGTGGCTCACCCAAAACGAGCTGTGGGAAGGAAAATGAACCCACAGGGAGGAGAAATGTTTTCTCCCCAACTCTCTCAGCATTTAACAACAAAAACGATCTCTATGGAACCCCTGTTCCATTCCCCTTCTTCCCCACTGGTATACAACACAAAAACGCCCTTCTCTACTGGGAGAATGAAGGAAAAACACAACAAACATGCCTGGAAAATGCCCAGGTAGCTCTAAACTCGTGAGGGAGAAGGAATGATCATGGATAATGGCTTGGGGAAGAAATTCATGGCTCTTTTCTTGCCCAAGAAGCAAAATGCGAATTCCCATGCAGGGTGGTTTTCCCATACTTGAATTTGGACAGCCATACCTCCCATTCCCCAAGGCATTAACTACCTCAACCAACTCTTGGGAGAAATCAATGATTGGGTACAAAAGTCAACATGGGTAGTTGAGGGTTTGATGGGTTCTCTCATTGACACTTGGCTTGACTTGAGTGGCTCAAGGGTTTGAATGTTTTCCCTCCCAATTCCTTGTAAAATCATGCCCCCATCTTTTTGTTGCATTGCATAGCTAGTTGTGGGTATTTTTATTAAAATGCATATTACATGATGTTGAAGTTCCAATGTGCTTGGCTAGCACGCAAACCATATGCGTCAATAAATCGATGGCGGGGCCTTGGCCTTGAGCTCCTCACCACGATTTCATAACAATATTACATCATTTAAAATGTTAAAGTGATATGGTCTAGATGGGGACGTGACATTCCCCTCCCCTTGGAATAACGCCGTCCTCGGTGTTCTAACACTTAGGAATAAATACCCACTTTACATATGCCTCAAAATTCACAACTGGGGGCAGGTCTGTCCTGCGTTTCAGCTCTTTACTTTGAACTTTCAGGATCAAGTCCTTTGGATTCCTCAAGCTGCTCCTGCTAGCTTTGGTCGGCCATCTCTACAGGTGGGCATTGCTCTACAACGATCCCTTTCTTTTATTTACCTTCCAAATGTTCTACAAGTCTGGAATTCCATGGATGCCATCTTTCTTGCTGTCCTGGCAGCTATTTGAGGAATATTTCCAGCCAAAGCAAATGGCTTTCGATGTCTCTCCTGTGAGACTCCTCATGGCAATTCCTGTTAGGACAAGCATATCACAATAATCAAATTAGTCAATTATTTTCCTAATTGACTTGGAATGTCCATGCTTTACTCATGAGACTTCCACACATTTCATGCTTTCCCACATACACATGAACTCATTCATGTTCATCCTTTTACAAGAAAATAACTATTTCAGCATTCGCAATTCATTTCAAGCAATTAAACACAATTGGTTTTCATTTATGACATGCACTCAACAGTCTTTTGTTTCTGAGATGCATCAGTCAAAAGGAAAGAGAAGAGTAAGAGTTTCCCCCTCTTAGTCTTGTTCCAATTCGAAGCCACACCATCACTTGTGGTTCTATGCTCCTTAGCCTCTTTCACTTCAATGTGAATGCTCGGCGTGCCATTTCTTGGCTATGACACTTTAGTGTCTAAGGTATGCCTAATGCCTTTCAACTAGGGAACCCTTCCCCATTGTTGCTTACAGAACCTTTGGCTGCTAGAACCCACACAGTTCCACTAGCACCATCTTTCATTACCGCTCATACTGAGCTCTCTTTAGGACGGTCACATGTCCATATGCATCCTCCAGATGCTTTCATAGTCCTTGCTTCTAGCAATACCTACACTCAAACATTGAATTCATTCACATGTTTAGTGTATTTTCATAGGGTTTATCTTGAGAAAATCATGATCAAATCATATACACACGTATATTCATAAGCAAAAAGTTGCAAGATAACCAAATACTTATCTGTATCAGATGTCTTCACTTTACTCCACAGGATCCTTCTTCGCCTTCCAAGCATTGGATTTCTCATGGATACAACAATGAATGTTGGGCCAGCACGTAGGCTACTCCACAACCATTCGAATAGGCAATGCCAGGCTAGTACGCTGATTGGTTTTATCAATTGTTTAAGGGAATGTTTGGCCAGCACGCCGGATGCTTCACAACATCAAATGGTTAATGTTCCCACAAACTATTCTTTGAATTTACCAAGAATTTTATAGTGCCCAACCAGTTACTCTCTGGCTTTACTAAGAATTTTAAAGCGCCCAACCAGTTACTCTCTGGCTTTACCAAGAATTTATAGCTCTCAACCAGTTACTCTCTGGCTTTACCAAGCATTTATAGCTCTCAACCAGTTACTCTATGGCTTTACCAAGCATTTATAGCTCTTTCAGGGTCCTTGCTTCCTGTAATGGCCAAGGTTTCCAACAAAGAAACAACAGTGTATTAGCTTGGTTGCAATAAGACTTGTACCTAAAATCTTCATTATTCCAAACAAGAAATAAATGAAAATGAATACTTACCTGTATTGTGCATTTTCCTCGCTACTCCACAGGTTTCCTTCTCTGCTTTACAAGCCTTGGATCACCTGTGGGGTGGATGCTTGGCCAGCACACATACTGCTCCACAACATCATCCGAATAGGTAATGCCAAGCTAGTGCGCTGACTGGGTTTATCAGGCATCCCAAAAAAAAAATTAGTATGCTAAGCCAGTACGCCGACTGGGTTTATCAAGCATTTCAAAAATCAGTATGCTAAGCCAGTATTCCGACTGGGTTTATCAAGCATACAATAACCATTTCCAAGCCAGTTCTCCGACTGGGTTTGTAAGGAAATAACACTCTTCACCAATACCGCCACAACATGCAAATAACCAATGCCAAGCCAGTACATCGACTAGGTTTATCAAGCATCCAACAACCATTCGCCACAACACCCAAATAACCAATGCCAAGCCAGCACACCGACTGGGTTTATCAGGCATAAAACAACCATTGCCAAGCCAGTACATCGACTGGGCTTATCAGGCAATATGAACAACATAATATGATTACGTGGCTCCTTTTCTTATGCAACCAGTGGTTCCCTCCAGGAACTCCATAGGTGACTCCCTTGATTGCAGGCTAGCATGGCCCCACAATACCCACTCACACTACACAAGGATGATACGCATTTTCTGCAACACAACTCCTCGGGCCTATCCATCTCTTCTAGTGTCCTTTAGTGTGAGCGTAGAAAGGTTACCACTGCCCATACAGTCCTCTTGAGCACCTTTTCTTCACTTTTCCTTTTACATGCAACACCAAATTGCATATGTGTAAGCTGATAGCACAAGAAGGATAAGCAGACTGATTAGTATTGTTGCTCTAAAATTGTAACCATATTTAATATCATTCACTATCAAGTATTGAAACACCAGGAATGCATCCATTCCCTTAGGGTGTAGTCAATATTGAAACCCTAACATAACCCATCACTTGAAAGGTATGCATCCCTTTCCGATGTGAGCCATGTAGGCCTTAGTCACACTCAAGCAGTCTGGAACAATAATGAAATAATAAAACATGTTCTGAATATTAAATCTAATAACCAGACATGTATATCCTCAGTTAGGGTTACCGAATACTCGTCTGTTTCACAAATGTAAATTTTCTTCATTTGCGAAGAATGGGGCTCCCTTCTCTGAGTTAACAGTCCTTTGGTTTACCACCCCAATCTTTTCACATGCCATAACCCACACATGCCTTCTTGGCATAATTTACTGTCTCACTCACATGCTTTACCAACATGCAGTTCGGTTGAGACATTATCAACATTTACAATGGCGTTTCACCCGAAACCCATTTCCAAAGCATGGGATCCTTCCCATCTAGTTTGGCTTTTGCAGGCCATCACACATGGTCTTCCTGCAATGTGTCATCCTGGCACACTTTATCAAATAGCCAAACAATCAGCAACATTTAGCAATAAGCCTCAAATATGATTGTTTCATAACCAATCAATAACACTAATAATTAAATTCAACATGAATTTACAATTCTGTCTCCTACAGAATGTGATTTGCTTAGCAATGAGGCTATCCTCAAATTGTTTGGATCTCGTAAGTGGTATCACTCTGTCCATTATGGTTTCACCCTTGCTACCATACCTGAACATCCACCTACAACATGTCCTCCTGACACAATTCTGTATAAGCCAAACAATCATTAGCAATTATAGGCAAATTCTCAAATCTGAAATTTGTAAATCTGTTTTCCTACAGAAATTAGATTTGCAACTATGAGACTATTCTCATAAACTTAAACCAGACAATTTTCAGATTTGTTTCATGCATAAATTTACAACCATGAGAACCTTCTCATAACCTTTGGATTCTGCACATGGTAGATCTCAGTCTTTACTATGGACTTATCCTCATTGCCATACGCAAGACTTTTCTGCCTAAAAACTGAAACTCCAATCAGCCAAACACGTTGTGAGTATCTATGCACATAATCATTCATTGCCATAACAGTCGCTGAAGTGATCTCATAATTATAATACTCAATAATTCAAACACCTTCAGCTGTTTAACATTTGAAACGCAATGAAATATATATAAATTTCTATATACGCATCATTATCACAATAAAATTGCAAGACATAGTCACACAATCCATGCAATTTAAATAACTGTAAATACTCATTACTTCATATTCCATGCAGCTCTATCCTTCCAACAGAGTGCTCTGGTAGCCGATCACATGTCTACCTTCTTCATGCAGTCCTTCTCCTGCATTCATAGCATCTTATGGTATGGTCTCAGGATTAGCAATAGTCCACCATTTCATCTATTATCTAACTGTATGGAAACATATATATGTTACACCCATGCCTTTACACAATGCATTTCAACATGTGCCCCTACACATGCATGCATATTTACAACATTTACCGAATATTTCAGTGCACATGTCTTCAATGCCACCTTGCATGATTTCATGAAAACATACTATGGCCTAACCATGATTACTACATATAACATGCACTACCATGACAGGTCCATAAGTCCTCAGTTGCTTTGGTTGTTAAACTCACAACCAATATTCACAAATGGCATGATATGAATTCATATGAATGCATTGAGGTTTCTAGAAACTATAGGGTGTAAGGCTCCTTGCCTTCATTTACCCACACCTGACCATACTTGGTAGGTTAACATTCACATTTAGGCACTCAATACCACATGCAAACCAAATCATCATAGTTTAACTGTAGTTGAAGGGATCTTACCAAATCCTCCTTCAACATTCATGCAACTAAGCATAAATAACCATTACCTGCATGGCTGTCATTAACATCACTTGATGTTACTTGATCAGTTGGCCTCTTACCAAGGCTACTCTATTCTTTTTCCAACATCATGATCACGGATTTGTCGCACCATCCTCTCTTCGTAAGGTTGTATGCAACAATCATCATCCACATCCTTAGCCATGCTTCGGTTGTCTTTGGTCCTACAACCAATATGAACATGAATAATTATTAGCAACCACAATAATTATCTTAAGTGGCTCATTGCATATGTAAAACCTCATTATTTTACTAATATGCAATATCATATACACGCAGAAAAACATTTTCACATGCACTGTGCAATATGCCATCTAGTACATACTCCCTTCATCTATCTATCCTTTTGCATTTCCAGCATCCCTATGCCATAATTTTCAGTATAGACAACTCAGGAAATATAAATATAATAGCAATGGAGAAGTTAAGGAATTCTCCCTTTATCAACACTACCTTGCTGCTCCCATTGCTCTTCTGCAAGGCATATTACAGCCAACTACTCAATGCAATTCCTGCTTCTCATTCCCAAGCATAGAGAATGCATTTCACACTTTCAACGACTGTCTCCCGGGGGATGACGGGGGTCAAGGGGGCTTGCCCCCTTGTGGCTTCCCTACGCCACTGCAGGGCAGGTCGAGGGCAGCGCCCTCTTTTTTTTTTGTTTGTAAATCTTTCATTTCGCACAATCCGGCGCATAAGTTCCATGGCAATTTTTCCATTTTCGGCACCTGAAAATCTCCCTGAAAAAATAGCTGAAATTCCTTGTTTCGGAGCAGCTTGTGGAGTTCTTCCGCAATTTCGGAAGACATTCCGGAATTCTTTCCGCAGTTTCGGAAGACATTCCAGAATTCTTTCCACAGTTTCGGAAGACATTCCGGAATTCTTTCCGCAGTTTCGGAAGACATTCTGGAATTCTTTCCGCAGTTTCGGAAGACATTCCAGAATTCTTTCTGCAGTTTCGGAAGACATTCTGGAATTCTTTCCGCAGTTTCGGAAGACATTCCGGAATTCTTTCCGTAGTTTCGGAAGACATTCTGGAATTCTTCCCACAGTTGCGGGGTGATTTGCCAAGTCCTTTCGCAATTGCAGGATGATTTTCTAAATTCTTTCGCGTTGTGGAATGACTCGCGGAATCCTTCCGCAGTTTCGGAAGAGAATTCCTTCCACAGTTTCGGAGCAATTCACCGAATTATCCCGCTGTTTCGGCGAAGATTTCCGAGTTCTTCCTGAAACAGACTTAAACAAAAATTTTCAAAAACACTTAAAATTTTTTTCGAGTTCCTTCTTTTCTTCTTCCTGTGATGATTGCTGCTCAGCAGGAGGTGATCTTACCTCTGTAATTTTATTCAACTTAGCCAGTTTAGGCCCGATGCTGGTACCTGTGGTGATTAGGAAGGGATCTTCCCATGTGACTGTAATCGAATTTGTCCCATAGAGGTCCAATGCTGAAACCAGTAGCTCTGATACCAAATGTAATGTACCCACCTGCTGACCCAATGCAAGGAAGGGAACATGGCACTAAAATCTGGGCATTTCATAAAACTCAGCCCACTAATTAGAATCATAAGAATTTAAACATTGGTGTGAAGATACAAACTAGGCAATATGCACAGTGGAATTTAAATCTAGTCCACACACACAATTCATGCCCATCCAGCATATCAAAACAGTCATCAAATTGACTCATTGTAGAAGTAAATACATAGACAGAAAACACTTATCTTCATTGTGCAATTGTCCCAAGCAACTAGCTATGTCGCTGCAACGTTCCACCCAGCCATAGGCTCTTCGACAGCTTATATTGAGTCCGTCCGAAGGCCACCCCCGAGCTAGGCATGATTCTCATAGGGAAAGGGGACATTAACTCTCTCACACCCAATTAATCATTCCATCTGAGCCAAGCCCGTCCATAGCTGGGTTTATCAAGCTACAATTGAGCCATGGATGCTTATTCTCAAGCTCAAGCCAAAGCAATGAATACCCATACCCATACCCCAACATATTCATTTCTCACACAGCAAACACAAACATTGGGCATAGATACACATTTCCAGTAATGGAATTCACAAACAAGGTGGCCATAGATTTTCCCCAAATCGTGGCTCACCCAAAACGAGCTGTGGGAAGGAAAATGCACCCACAGGGAGGAGAAATGTTTTCTCCCCAACTCTCTCAGCATTTAACAACAAAAATGATCTCTATGGAACCCCCGTTCCATTCCCCTTCTTCCCCACTGGTATACAACACAAAAATGCCCTTCTCTACTGGGAGAATGAAGGAAAAACACAACAAACATGCCTCGAAAATGCCCAGGTAGCTCTAAACTAGTGAGCGAGAAGGAATGATCATGGATAATGGCTTGAGGAAGAAATTCATGGCTCTTTTCTTTCCCAAGAAGCAAAACGCGAATTCCCATGCAGGGTGGTTTTCCCATACTCGAATTTGGACAGCCATACCTCCCATTCCCCAAGGCATTAACTACCTCAACCAACTCTTGGGAGAAATCAATGATTGGGTACAAAAGTCAACATGGGTAGTTGAGGGTTTGATGGGTTCTCTCATTGACACTTGGCTTGACTTGAGTGGCTCAAGGGTTTGAATGTTTTCCCTTCCAATTCCTTGTAAAATCATGCCCCCATCTCTTTGTTGCATTGCATAGCTAGTTGTGGGTATTTTTATTAAAATGCATATTACATGATGTTGAAGTTCCAATGTGCCTGGCTAGCACGCAAACCATATGCGTCAATAAATCGATGGCGGGGCCTTGGCCTTGAGCTTCTCACCACGATTTCATAACAATATTACATCATTTAAAATGTTAAGGTGATAGGGTCTAGATGGGGACGTGACAGGAGGCTAGATTGACTCTCCTTGTAAGGGTGCATCTTTCTGTCGAGACATAATTCAATTCTGAGCATTTTCAGTTTTGGCCCTCAAAATTAGGGTTTCCACAAAAATAGGAATTTCTGAAATTTGAGGACATAGCTGGATGATCCTTGGAAAAATTGAAGTTTAGAGATTTAGATCGAACTTTTTGGTTGTGTGAAGCTCCGGGAAACTCAAACCTTATTTTAGGGTCCTCCCTAGTGAATCCGAGAGATTGAAAAGCATTTCTGAAGGGCAAAACTTTGCAGTTTTCAATTTCTGAGTATACCAGGCTGATCATCTCATCAAGGCGCATCTTTCTATCCTTTCAAAATCTTGAAATTCACATTTTGATTTTTTAGGGTTTTTCTGACAAACCCTAATCCATCTCCAGATCCAGTTTTCAGCAAATCAAGTGGTAAGACCTAAATATTTTCTATTTCCATTTGAAGTACTCTTTAAAATGTCTCACCACACCAAGATTGAGGATAATCTTGAAGGGCCTGATAAATTTCGAGCCTGGAAGTATAGGATTGGGTTAATCCTAGAAGAGAATGAGTTGGACAACTACATAAAAGAAGAGGTTCCAGTTCCAGAGGGAGATGAGGCTAAGGCCTTACACAAGAAGGACTTGGTCAAGGCTAAGAGAATCATTGTTGATTCTATAAAGGACCATCTCATACCCCATATGTCTTCCCTAAAGACACCTAAGGAGATGTTTGACTCCTTGACCAAATTGTTTGAAGGAAAGAACATAAATCGGAAGATGACTATGCGGAACCAATTGAAAGGGGTAAAGCTTCAGAATGGAGAGACCATTCAATCCTACTTTTATAAGGTCTCTCAAATCAAGGAACAACTCGAAGCTGTGTATGAAGTAGTGGAGAATGGTGAAATTGTGATGACCACATTGAATGGCCTACCTAGGTCATGGGACTCCTTCATCCAAGGAATCTGTGCAAGAAGGAAACTAATCTCTTTCAGTAGACTTTGGGATGAATGTTCACAAGAAGAAGATAGGCTTGTGGCCCGAGAAGAAAATATGGGAAATGAAGATCAAGCTCTCACAGCACATACCAAGAAAGGTAAGTTCAAGATGGAGCATTCTCATCCCAAGAAAACTCCACACCATCATCATAGAGACAAGAAAGATCTAAGATCTTTTACATGCAATGAGAAGGGACACTTTGCATCAGATTGTCCTAAGAACAAAAGGAACAACAAAAAAAACTTCAACAAGAAGAAGAATGGAAGCAAGAATATATATCATGCTCATGCTGCTGAGGATGATGAAACACCCAAGAAGAAAGCTAGAGTAGAAAGTGATGACTCATCAAGTGAAGATGAATATGTTCTAATCTCTGCTCTCATAGGTACTATCTCTCATGGATGTAATGATTGGATGATTGATAGTGGGGCTTCTAAACACATGACTAGATTTAAAGAATCATTCATGGACCTATCTGAACATGAGTCACCTCACAAGGTAAAACTTGGGGATGACTATTAATATCCCATAAAAGGAAGTGGTGAAGCTTCCTACAAATTGGACTCTGGGAAGTCTATAAAAATGCAAGATGTTTTATATGTACCTGGACTTAAGAAGAATCTTCTCTCCATATCATCCTTGGATGTAAAGGGAATGATAGTTGCATTTGTGGATGGCCAAGTACTCATGTGGCCAAAGGGTAATACTATAGATGATGCAGTAGTGATTGGAGAGCAAGAGGGAGGATTGTACAAATTGAAGGGACAACCTGAACATGCCATGGTACATGAATCCATGGAGCCAAGTGAACTTTGGCATAGAAGGCTTGCCCATGTGCACTATAGAGCACTACCAATTGCAAGTAAATCTATAGAGGGTCTTCCTGAAATCAAGACAAAGCATGGAGGTGTTTGCAAAGGATGTGCAAAAGGAAAGAACATTAAGAATTCATTTCCAAGCAGTGAAAGCAAAGCTAAAGGAATATTAGAAATTATCCACTCCGATGTATGTGGTCCAATGTCATCCATTTCTCTGAGTGGGTATGTATACTATGTCTCTTTCATTGATGATTTCTCTAGGAAGACTTGGGTTTACTTCTTGAAGAACAAAGATGAAGTGTTTGATAAGTTCAAGGAATTCAAAGCCTTGATGGAAAATCAAAATGACAAGAAGATCAAGACATTCAGATCCGAAAATGGTGGAGAATTCACTTAAGGTGATTTCAAGAAGCTATGCAGTGATTCAGGGATTAAGAGGGAGTTGATTGCTCCTTACAATCCACAACAAAATGGAGTTGCAGAAAGGAAGAATAGAACTATCATGGAAGAAGCATGGGCAATTCTTCATGACCAAGATCTTCCTATGCATCTATGGGCAGAAGAAGCTAGGACAACTGTATATGTGCAGAACAGAACACATCACAATATATTGGACAACAAGACACCAGAAGAGGTCTTCTCTGGTAAGAAACCTTGTTGATGCCCCGAAGATCGCAGCATCAAGCAGAAAGGGATTCTCCCCGGTAGACTATCCCAATTAGATTGTCCACCGTTTGGTATGGGGAATCCATCCGGTTAGCGGTTCCGGCAACCGTTGGGTTTGGAGATTTGCTTCAATTATATCGGTTATGGCACGATCCACCGTTCTTTTTGATTTTATGGTTTAGAATGATATGCAAGTGCCTGAACTAACTTAATCTAGATTCAGAACTCAAAACAAATCTGTATTTAAAACCGAAATAAACCTAAACTATCCCTGCAAGGAGTAAAATTATAAGTATGAGTAATGTGCTGGAAGAGTTATCTTAAGATCAACAGATAGCCATTAAATGATAAAGATAAATTTACAGCAAGAAAGCAAGAGATATTAGAAGATAGCTTCTAATTCACATATAACACGTTCCATTACTCATGTAGGAGAAAATTCATTTGCACAAGAAACAGTAAGATCATTAAATAAAGAGAAATAATTCAAGGCAGCAAAGAAAGACCTCACAGTAGAATATGAAAGTCACAGGAATAATCCAGCATGCATCCAATATCCATTTCCATGCAAAAGACGTCCTCTCTAGGCGCTTATTAGGTAGATTTCATTTTCTTGAAACAAGTGCAAGATAGCTCGTACAAGTTCAGAAATATTATTTCCCTGCCAAAAGTCCTCTACACTGTTTCCTAACCTTCTATTTATATCTTTACAAAATGCCTCTTGGGATGCCACCTGGCTCTTTACACATATCATTTACAGACTTTTCCCTTTTAATAAACAAATTGTGGTCCTTTTCTTAAAACATAAAATTTCTCAAAAAGAAAACGACAGCTGTCCAATGGTTCCACGCTTTAACATATGGAGACAAAAAAAAAATACAAAAAAAAAAGGAACAACGCTGTAGAATCAACATGTTCACCCTTGGGAAGGTGCTTCTGCTGGGAGAGAAGGACTTGGACTGGCTGCTACTGCTGGGAGAGAAGGACTTGGACTGGTTGTTACTGTTGTTGCTGCTTTCTTTTCCTCCTCTGCTATGTAACTGAACCAGATACCAGTGTCTCTGATAACCACATTTGCTAAGGAAGGGAGCAAGATTTTCTGGGAAGTCACATCTTTACCAAGTTCTGCTCCAATACCCTGAATTTCTGCAACTGCTGCTTGGTGGATTTCTTTAAGCAAATGATTGTATATTGATGACAACCCAATATAGTGATGGAGATCATCAATGGCTAAGTCATCAATCTTCTTTACATATTCTATTTGAATGCCTAGCTCTTCCTTCAAGTCTGATAAACGTTGCTCCTTGCTTGGAAACTCATCGAGGGACTGAGGGAAACTCAACTTGCACTTATCATGCACTTCATGGATTTTTTGATAAAGACTGTTACCTTTATCCATTGTTTCTTGGATCTTAACCATTAGCTTAAGGCCACAGTTCCGGCAGAATTCCATAAGGGCTATATCTTCTTTAAAACCATCTACATATTTGAATGGGAGATGCTTGGGGAAATCATCCTTCCCTTCTCTCCATTATATCTGGCTCAGGATGTTTTCTTTAACCCGAGTATATTTACCCTTAAGCCTATTGGCCTCTGCATCGACTTCTTTCAATCTAACCATCATGGATTTGAGCTTGCACACTTCCTCAGTAATCAGCTCCTGCGTGGCATGCATTTGTCTCAGAATGTCACAAAACATCTCATGTAAGGGAGACATATCTATTGCTCTGCTCTCTCCCTGCTCTAATTTCCCAACCATTGCTTGCTTATCTGCTTGCAGATGAGAAACTCTAGCTTCCGAATCGTTCTTTTCTGCTTCTAAAACCATCATCTGGACTGCCAGGTGCTCCTTTTCTTCTTCTAACTAGCGATACTTATCTGACAATTCCTTGTGCTCAACATACAGGCGATTATACTTATTCACTACAGGATCCCTGTAAACCTATTCATTAGCCACAGTATGTTGTAACATGCGAGCTCTCCTCTTTGTCGACTCAAATTTTCTAACCATATCGACCACATTGTCCTGTGTTGCTTTTGCTGCTTCTACAGTGGTGGATGCCATGGCTATGGGAGCCTTATTTGTATTTTGCATCACCGTGGTCTCCCGCTGGGTAACAATATCTTCTTGGAAGAGTCTCTTTATCCTCTCTTCCGATTTCAAGACTACTGGCTTCCTCTTCCTATCATACACAAATTCATCCCATCGGGACACAGTATGATCTTCTGATGGAGTGTAAGGGATGATTGGGAGGTCTATTACATGTATTTCTGCTTCTATGGGTGGGGTCTGTATTGCTTGAGCTGTGTCTGTTCCCACATTTTGGGTGCCGGGAACGCCTGCTTGAGCTGTGTCTACCTCCACATTTTGGGTGCCGGGAACACATGCTTGAGATGCATCTGCCTCCACATTTTGGGTGTCGGGAACACCTGCTTGAGATATGTCTGTTTCCATATCTTGGGTGCCGGAGTCACCTGCCTGAGCATCTTCATTGGTCTTAAATTCTTCTTCCGCCTTTTGTTCCTCTTCAGCCTTTTGTTCCTCTTCAGCTTTACACCTTCTTTCTTCTACTTCAGCTTGCTACTGATTTTTATTTTCTTCCATCAACTTTGCATCTTCAGCTTCTTTCTGCAGCCTTGCATCTTCTGCTTCTTGTTGCATCCTTGCTTCCTCAGCTTCTCTCTGCAACCTTGCTTCCTCTTTCAATCTTTGTTCTTCTTGGGCTCGGGCATCAGCTGCTTCTCTCTCTTTCTGTAGGCTGGCTTTTCGGGCTGGGGTAGAGCTAGAGCTTGCTCCACTGCCTTGACGACAAATCTGCAACTCAGTCATGTTGCTGATGCCTCTGAACACTTCTTCCTCGGCATCATAGTAATGAGCATATTCAAAATCAGCATAAATTTCTTTGCAATGCTTGGCAACCTTCCCCCGCCTATCATTTCTATGGAAGATCATTTCACCGAAGTGGAAAGCTTTCAGCTCTTGAACAAATTCCTTAGCTGATGCAACCCCTAAGAATTTGTAGGCTCCTATGCATCACCGTGGTCTCCCGCTGGGTAACAATATCTTCTTGGAAGAGTCTCTTTATCCTCTCTTCCGATTTCAAGACTACTGGCTTCCTCTTCCTATCATACACAAATTCATCCCATCGGGACACAGTATGATCTTCTGATGGAGTGTAAGGGATGATTGGGAGGTCTATTACATGTATTTCTGCTTCTATGGGTGGGGTCTTTATTGCTTGAGCTGTGCCTGTTCCCACATTTTGGGTGCCGGGAACGCCTGCTTGAGCTGTGTCTACCTCCACATTTTGGGTGCCGGGAACACCTGCTTGAGATGCATCTGCCTCCACATTTTGGGTGCCGGGAACACCTGCTTGAGATATGTCTGTTTCCATATCTTGGGTGCCGGAGTCACCTGCCTGAGCATCTTCATTGGTCTTAAATTCTTCTTCCGCCTTTTGTTCCTCTTCAGCCTTTTGTTCCTCTTCAGCTTTACGCCTTCTTTCTTCTACTTCAGCTTGCTACTGATTTTTATTTTCTTCCATCAGCTTTGCATCTTCAGCTTCTTTCTGCAGCCTTGCATCTTCTGCTTCTTGTTGCATCCTTGCTTCCTCAGCTTCTCTCTGCAACCTTGCTTCCTCTTTCAATCTTTGTTCTTCTTGGGCTCAGGCATCAACTGCTTCTCTCTCTTTCTGTAGGCTGGCTTTTCGGGCTAGGGTAGAGCTAGAGCTTGCTCCACTCCCTTGACAACAAATATGCAACTCAGTCATGTTGTTGATGCCTCTGAACACTTCTTCCTCGGCATCATAGTAATGAGCATAAATTTCTTTGCAATGCTCGGCAACCTTCCCCTGCCTATCATTTCTATGGAAGGTCATTTCACCGAAGTGGAAAGCTTTCAGCTCTTGAAAAAAATTCCTCAGCTAATGCAACCCCTGAGAATTTGTAGGCTCCTATGCAGAAGGGCAAAGGAGGGAAAGAAGCCTTATGTTGCTTATTAAGCAGCCCTCCTATTCCATCAAGGAAAATTTGCTTGACGGCTTCCTTGAGGACTACATAATCAATGGTGTATTTTGGAAAAATGTATGGCGCTTTGGTACCTCCAAACATCCTGATGTAGGTGCCCTGCTCTGAGAAATAAAAATCTCCATAGTTTTCCAGGACCTCCATGGCATTTTCTGATAGATAGTTGGGCTCTTCCTTGAATATCTGCTCATATAAAGGCATGATGAACTCTTCGCAGATGAGCTTATAGCTTGCTCTGTAATTTTGAGCCCACATTATCTTATAAGCAGTGTAGACTTGGGTGTTGGCTTTATCCCATGTGCAACCTAGGTTGGGGAAAGATAGTTTGGCCAAAATACAGTCAATGAGATAGGAAGACATGTAAAATTCTGACTTTTTTAAGGCCAGAACTTCTCTTGCAGCAGCCACTGTGGATGCCAAACTGTCCGAAAGGATAGTAGCCCAGTCAAACACAGTCCCTTTGAATGATACAAAGTGGATGATGGGTGCCCACTGTATCCTATATACAGTGCCATCGGACATGCCAAAAATCCTGCATAGCATCAGGGCGATTAACCTAAAAGGAGGTCTTAGGTTCTGAACATCATATTCATCATTACCTCTCTTTCTCAAGTGCTTGCCTGTGACCAATAATTTTTTGGCCATCTCAATATTGTTCATCTTGCCCAACCATTCATCACTTAGAGCTTGCTGGGGACGTGAGAATTTGTAGGCTGCAGCAATATATGCTGGATGGAATGAAGCGAAAGCCTCTCCCCTGCTGTCATGTAATACTCTTGTCTCTGGGTCGGCATGTTCCAGTATCCACCCGATCACTTTAGAGCATGGGAACAATTCAGGGCGGGTAGAAGCCCTAGCTATGCCGGAAGTTCTGATGTTGAGGTAGATTTGTTCTTCTTCCAATAATACATCTGGGATATCTTGGTTCCTGATCATCCTGTAAACATCTACCCAATGGACCTCGGGAGGAATGCCGGTGGTACACTTAGTATCTTGGAACATAGTTTCAGTCCTTAGTTGCATTGGCTCTGGTTCCATCACTTTAGCTTTCTTTCTACCACCTTTTGGCATCCTGGCTTATCCCTGCTAGCAACCAAATGTGAATCATTATAAAAATTGCAACATGTTATGAGAGTGTAACAAAGAGAAGGCCAAATTCAACATGCTAATGAGAAATATAGACAAATTATGAAGCTGCATGCTGGGAAAGCAAAATAGATCACTCCAAAAAATGAAATATGGTTCTGAGACTTGATTATTCTAGGGAGACAATGTCTAGTTAGGAGCTTTTGGAATGCTTCCGAAAAGGTAAGCATATGACGTGGAAGAAAACCTGCTTCCCGCCTAGCCCTTGGAGAGAGGGTATTCGTCATCGTAGCACTTCTAATGGTCAATGGTGGGGAATCCTGGAGTGGAAAAAATCCTATGAGTAAACAATGAAACAAGGGACTGCTCTTCACACTCATTAACTCAACCAAAAAGGAGAGTGGTTGAGTATCTCAAACGACCACAACTGCCATTAATAATACTTGCGAAAAGGTCTGTGGCTGGTATGAGGTTTGAATCAGGGTAGGAAAACGATGGGAATGCGGTCAGTGAAAAAATTGGATGGTCATGGCTACGGCTTTCAGCTGGTAGGAATGAGGAACCTAAGGGGTCACGGCGGCCGTAATAAACAAAAAAATGACCTACGCTACCAATGCCTATCGGCCACGTTATGAACGGGAAGACCCAAAAAGTAATTCGACGTGGAGATGAAACAAAGATGGTGGTTTAAAAGCCTACCTGGAGGCGAGACAGTGGTTGAGTGAGGTGGCGCGGTCGTGGATGCACTGAGCTGGAGCAAGCCGACGCGGTATTCCTAACGGCGTTCTTTAAACGATAAACAAACAATGAAATCAACGAAACCCCCACCGTCCTTATAAAAGGTTAGACACGTGCGGAACTTAAACGGGTAGGTTGTGTCATTAAAACATGGTTTTAATGCCTTGTACGGTGCGGTCATTTCAAGCCATCTCGGCATTTGTGCACGACGGTCGGTTGCGGGGCGGACTTCTGAGTTTCATCCACAATTTGCGGAACAATATGGCGAACTGCTTTGGCATTTCGGGAGTATTTGGCGTATCTTTTCGAAATACTGTCTTCTCGAAAGCTTATCGCGAATGGCTTCCACAGTTTCAGGATACTTTCATGAATTCTTCTGCAGTTTTGGAAAGATTCAGGATATCCTTATGCAACTACGGCAACATTCGACGAAAGCTTCCGCAGTTTCGAGAGATTTCACCGAGTGCTTCCACAATTGCGGGATAATTTTGTGAATGGCTTCCGCAGTTTCGGGAGGCTTTCGTGAATGTTTCCGTAGTTTCGAGAGAGAAACTTGAGTCCTTCCAAAAAAACTCTAAGTCTTTCCACAGTTTCGGGAGACTTTCGTGAATGACTTCCGCAGTTTCGGGAGAGATATGCAAATGACTTCCGCAGTTTCGGGAGAGATAGGTAAATAGCTTCCACAGTTTCAGTAGTCTTTCGTGAATGCTTGGAAGAAGAAACTTCAATTTTTAAAGCAGACTCCTCAGTTGAAAACAAAACTAAGTTAGAAGGAGAATTAACCTCTTTAGGTAGTCTTTCCAGAAAACTAAAAGGAGGGGCCCCAATATGTACAAATTTTTTGGGGGGGATGTTGCTCAAACAACAATTGGCAAGTCGCTGGCGAACACAGATCGCTGAAAAAATTTCTCTCGATGATCCGACACCTTTAAAAGATATCCATCTTATATGCAATATTCAGCTGAGCCTTTGAATCTCGGTGAAGGAAAAAAGTCACTTTATCTGCTAGCCATTGGGGAAAGGGGAGCTTTGCTAGAGACATATTTAAAACTCTCAAAGGGCCAACATATGGGATTCATTTTTAGAAGATTCATCTTTCAGATGGATACTGCTATCGGACTCCACAGGATTTGCAACACTTTCTCATGGACATTATTGCTCTTGTTCCTCATTCCCATGCCGCTTGCATCCTTTTGGATGTTTATACTTTTGATAGCTTTGCTGTTTGAGCCTTCCAGAAATATTTTCTTTAGACATGATCTTTGATTTTGGCTCCTCAATCCATAATGTCCTTTTGTGTGAGTGGGATATTTTATTGATTTGATCAAGCCTCACGGACGGAGAGGAGCCTAATTTGAGCTGAGTCTTTTGGACAACTTTCTTGACTTACATGCTTTGCTTTTGTCTCAGCCATGCTTCAATTGAGGCGAGAATATTTGGAAAACAGACCCTTGATCATAAGCCATTTTGGATGTTAAATTTGCAGCATGGAGTCATTTCAATACCCTATGCCCTCGGGATGTGCTACTTTCCATGGGTCCAATTTCGATGACCTTCTTGAGATGCCTTTAAGTGTGAGAGGGGATGGAGCCCGAAGATAGTAATAAAGATAGTCATACATCTCTGCTATTTAAACAGGATTAGTGTGACTAACAGAATAGGCTTCTTTCCTTCTGAAGAAAGTTCAGCAAGAGCACAATACATAGATAAACTTTCATTCAAGGATAGTTTCGGATTCATGAGTTGTGAGATTTCTTTAAGAGATCTATCTTGATGAGAAACCCAACCGCAAGAGATTTTAGAAAGAAAACTTTGTACAAAAGGTTCAAATGATGAGAAAAGAAACAAAATAGCTGAAAATAATGAAAACAAAAAGGGCTAAAGCAATATAAAAGAAAATTTTTATTTATGTATAGAAAGTCTCAGTGATACTACGCAAAGTATTGTTTCAGGGCGAGGCCATTGAGAGGAAGGGTTACCTCTTCTCCCTCGAGTTCTGTCAACTTATAAGTGGATGGGCCTATCTTTGCCGAAATTTGGTAAGGGCCTATCCATAAATGTTGGAATTTCGTGTGCATCCCTTTGCCTTCATGATTATGATCCCATTTGAGGACTAAATCTCCAACTTCAAAACTTCTTTTACCGGACTTCCTCTTATCGAACCATCTCTTGACTATGTCTTGATGTTGATGGAATCAGTCTTTAGCTTTCTGTCGGGATTCTTCAAGTTGAAGCAGGGTATTGATCCTCGATTGTAAGACTTGGCTACCAAACCCCCGAGAGGCTTGGGACAACTGTAAGGATGGGAGCAAGATGTTGGGGGGAAGGATGGCTTCCTTTCCATACAAGAGTGAAAGGGGAAACCCCCAATGCGTTCTTTGGAGTCACCCTATCTGCCCATAAGGAGTTTGGGAGAGCTATATGCCAACTTCGCTGGTTTTCTATCACAGGTTTCTTGAGAATTCAAATGAGGTTTTTGTTTGAAGATTCAGCTAATCCCTTTCCTTGAGGGTAATAATTGGCTGAATAATGTAGCTTAATTCCCCATTCATAAACAAATTCATTTATATTAAAAGATGAAAAGTAGGGAGCATTATCAAAAACAAGGGAAATTGGAACCCCAAACCTGGTTATGATGTTTTCCTTCAAGAAACTGATGACCGTATCTTCATTGATCTTGCGCAACGGGATAGCCTCCGTCCATCTAGTGAAGTAGTTGGTAGCCGTCAGGATGTATCGATGTTGCAAAGAAGAATTTGGATTTATCTCTCCAATAACATCTATACCCCACTGTTCAAAAGGTTCAGAGATGATAACCGGCTGCAAGGGTCCTGCTGCCTTAGGTAATTTCCCGGCACTTCTTTGGCATACATCACAGTTCCGTGCATACGTATGCGCATCACGAAACAGAGTGGGCCAATAATATCCAGCTCTTAGTGAGCTGTTGTCTCCCCTGAATAATGTCCACCCACGGGGCCATCGTGTAATTCTTTAACAACTTTACTTGCGTCTTCATTTTCTAGACATCTAAGAAAAACTCCATCATAATTCTTTCTAAAAAGTATCCCATCAATGATTTGATAAGCTGCTGATTTCAAATGGAGTGCCCTCCTTTACTTAGAGTTCCAGTGCTCAGGTAGGTATCCTTGCTGTAAATAATGCACCAGATCTCTATACCATGACTGAGGAGTTGAGAAGATAGGACATACTTCAACCGAGTTTAGCTCAGCTTCATTCTTCCAATGTTGCTCTTCATCAGTCGAATTTCCTGTAAGCAATTTTCACAGGCCTTTCCCTTTGATGATCGTGGCTGGTTTAAAGTCTAAATCATATTCTTGAAGAGCTATGACCCAGTTTCCTCTCCTTTATCCTAGTTCCTTTTGAACAAAGAGGGATCTAACAGCTAGGTGGGGAACTATAACTTTAGTTCTGTTCTTAAGAATATATGGTCTGAACTACTTGACTGCTTTGAAGACAACATATGGATGCTTGTCCACCACGGGATAGCTTAGCTCAGCCCCTTGCAGACCAGTGCTCATAAACGAGATTGGTTATTCGTCTCCTAGCTCCACCTTTTGTGTGAGTACAACCGCGAGGGAGTCATCCGAAGCAAAGGTGTACGGGATAAAATCCTTATCAAAATCTGGGCTTCTTAAGGAAGGAGCTTTAGCTATAGCTGCCTTAATGTCTCTAAACGCATCCTTTTCTAAATCTGTCCACTTGAACTGTATGCTTTGTTTAACCATTTGTTGCAAAGGTTTAACAATTTGCGCGAAATCTGGAACAAATCTTCGGACGAAATTGATAGTACCCATAAAGGACTGCATAGATTTTTTGTTATAAGCCATTGGAATTTTATTGATAGCTTGTACTCTTTCCTGATCTATTGACACTCCTCCTTTGGAAATGATATGGCCCAAGAGTTTACCTTCGGGAACAGTGAACACACTCTTCTTGGGATTCAATGAAATACCATATTTTCGACAGCGATAAAAAATATGCTTCAAATGGACAACATGATCTTCCCTTTTCTTTGAAAAAACTATCACATCATCTAGGTAGACAACAACACATTGCCCACCCAATCCTTGGAAGGCGATATCCATTGCTCGCTGGAATGTAGCTCCTACATTTATTAGGCTGAATGGCATCCTTCTATATGCGAAAGTTCCCCACTTAGTGCGGAAGTTAGTCTTAAGACGATATTCTTCGGCTACTAATACTTGATTGTAGCCAGAGAAACCATCGAGAAGAGAAAATAGCTCAGATCCCGACACCATTTGAAGAATTTACTCCATTGAAGGGACGGGATAGTTGTCTTTATCTGAAGCTCTGTTTAAATTTTCGAAGTCCACACATAGTCTTATCTCTCCTGACTTCTTTCTTACGGGAACTAAGTTAGCAACCCACTTAGAATGCTAGACCTTAAAGATTATTTTAGCGTCCAGGAGTTTCTTTAATTCCTTTTGAATCAGAGGTTCCAAAGTAGGATGCATCCTTCTTAATTGCTGCTAAAATGGCTTGACACCCGCTTTCATCAGTATAACATGCTGAATAATGCAGACATCATACGTTTTCAGATCTTCATAGGTCCATGCAAAAAAATCCTTATATTGTCTAAACAGTTTGATGAACCTATCTCTTTCTCCCGGCGAACCACATTTGCCAAGGTTGACAAATTTTGGTTCTACCTCGGTACCTAAATTAACTAACTCATGCTGCATTGATGAACTGTTAGTTTTGGTGTTCGCTAGCCTTTTGAACTTACTTTGAAGGTCAAACAACATTTCGAGTGACCTTACCCCTTTGGGAATGAAATTTCCTTTATCTGCATCCTTCTTTAGCAAATCAGAATTGTGTTCCTCTTCATCTATCACAGCTCCTTGGAAACTGTCTTCATTCATTAGAAAACTGATAATCTGTTCGTCATCATCGAAAACCCTGAAGTTTGTGACATTGTCAGGAACGAAGGGCCTGAAAATTAATTCAATTGAGCATTTGTTATTAGATGGCACCAATGTAGAAGCGGATGTTGATAACAAATCAGCCGCATAATTTTTCAATCTAGGAATAGACTTTATATTGAAAGCATTAAAATGCATAACTAAATCCCATACCTCAACCTGATAACCCTTCAAATGCGGTGAGAGACAGTGAATGGTATCTCTTACCTGTCTCACAACTATTTTCGAGTCATCGAAAACCTTCAAGTATTTAACATTTAAATCAATGGCTTTCTTTAATCCATGTACCAAAGCTTCATATTCCGCAGTGTTGTTAGTACAATCAAATTCTAACCTACAGGACAAAAAATACTTATTTCTTCCCGGATCCATCAGAACACAATCGGCTCCGGATCCTTCCAGAGTTTTAGAACCGTCAAAGTATAATATCCAAAACAAATTTTTTGATTCAGCTAAGTTAGTATCTCTATGGTCTAAGTCAGTGACTAAACTAACTATATTATAGTCAACATCATCAGTTCGAGAAAAATGAAGGAGATCAGACTTTCATCTAATTCATGGCTGATAGTTTTAGACTGATAATTACCCGGATCGATTTCTAAGAAATAATTCCACAGAACCAAGGATGAGAAGGTTACAGTCTCATTCTTTCCCTCTAGTTGAGTTACATTTTGCTTCATGTGCAGTTCTCTCAGGACTTTGATCTGATTCTGCCTATTTTGATAAGGCAACCACAGATGAGACCAATCAGTTGCAAAGTAACTGTTCAGCTTGGTGGATGAGTCCCTACTTAATATTAAACCATAGGACTCAGGAATATCAACTACCATTATGTCAATAAACTGACAGACTCTAGAGTCGGCTGATAATCTAATGAGGACATCTTTCATTTCCCTAATAACTCTGACAGCAGTCCTATCTAACTGAATAATTTGGGCCGGAGATGGAACAGGTTGCCCCTTAATTTTTTTACAAATTGACAGTGGCATGACATTTGAAGATGCCCCAGAATCTACCAAACAATTGTGAACATTATGATTGAAAATTTCAAAGGTTAATAGGAATGGCAACGTCTGAGATTTAGATTTCCCGCCGATACTAGCCTCATTAATTTCGGGATCTTCTTGAGTATCCGTTAATGGAGTACTGGGTTGGGGTTGCAGAGCATGCAACAATTTATCTCGTTGCTGAGGCAAACTGCACATATCGAATATTGACACATTTGCTTTGACTTTCTTTATATCTTCAATAATGTCATATCCTATATCAGAATCGTTCCCAATTCTGGCTGGATTGTCTGTTTTATTCATTGTGCCCTTCGGTTGTTGAACTATGGTGTCAATGTTTGGCTGTTTAGTCGCTGTTTGGATAGCTTTAGGTTGCGGTAGAATGATTGCTATATGTCTCCTAGGTATTTCTTTTGAAACTTTAGGCTTGGGAGGAGTCGAGTTTGGGACAAGATCCATAATAGGACCTTTACTGCAAGTATTAATGTTCACAGTAGAGGGAGAGATTTCTATGGGATCTTCTTCTACTAATTCAGTTAAAGGTACCCAATCCCATAGCACCATAGTGGTGTCCGGAGGTGGTTCTTCTAATTCAGGGCTTGATTCCTCTAGAGGATCGTCTTGATCTGGAATATGTGAATCCAGCATTTGGTTCATCACTAAACTCATAGAGTTAATCCATTGTGGGTAGCTCTTCTCCGAATGCGGTTCTTGATGAAAGGTGCAGAAGTTTTCCATTCCTATCTCATTGAGGTTTAAAACAGGGGAAGTATTCATGGGTGGATGAGGTTGATCGCTGTCTTCCTTCCTTTTGTAAAATGGCTTGAAGGGTTTCCTAGATGTACTAGCAGCCTTATCTTTCTCGAGATCTACAATTTTATTGGACAACTTCTGCATCATCTTAACTACATTCTCCATGTCTGTTGATGACTCTTCTTTACCTCTAGTGAGCAGCAAGGTTTATTTACTGACTGCTGGTTTTGTTTTTGTATCTAAGGCATGTTTAGCAATGCTACTCGCTTCTTCTTCCACCTTTCTAGCTTCTTCGAAATTCTCTATCAGGGTGGTTTTCTTAGATCTTTTAACGAACATTGCTATGAGTCCTTCAAGAGATGTTGTATAATATTCAACCAGAGATTCCTCTACTGGTTTATTTTCTTCACTAAAATTATTTAAGAGTGTTGTGAACCTTTGGTTGAAGTATTGAACCTTTTCTTTCTTTTCCATTCTCATGGACAATAATTCTTTCATAAGCATAGCTACAGTTTTTTGGTTTCCATATTTGTTTAAGAAACATTTTTCAAATTCATCCCAGCTTGAGATTGAGCTAGGTTGTAGGCAAAAATACCAGGACGATACTTTCAGCTCAAATGTGTATGGAAAAAGCCTACAGACTACATCTTCATGTTGCACATCTAAAAGATTCAGATCTAAATAAAAACTCTTGAGATGATCTTTGGCCGAAATGGCTTTCCCTGGGTCGAATTTAGGCAAGACTTTCTCTGGATTTTTTGGAAGATTGTGGAATGGCCCATCCAAATTCAATGCTCCCCTTGCTCTCCAAGCAGGTACAGCCATGTCTCTATGTGGAGAATCTGGTGGAGAATTGTAAGGTGAATTCAATGGAGTGTTCTTTGGAGTAATAAGTTCTCCAAAGCTTTCTTGATCTGAAATATTTTCTGGGTTTTCAAGATCGACCTTGTTCAGGGGTTCTGCAATTTCTTCTAAGGTTATATTCACAATCTCTTCAAAATTTTGCACAAGAATCGAATCACGGATGTACTGTCGCTCTTTTCTAGGAGAACTTTTTCTAGGGAGAAAATTTACTGCATTTAAACCACCTAGCTATCTAACATAAGATCGTGTATGCCTCCTTAAATCTTCTATTTCTGCAAAAGGCACAGCATACAATACTTCTTGAGGTTCAGAATCAGAGATGAGGTTTTCTTGGTTTGCTACTTCAAGATTTGGGCTGTCTGAAATTCCATTTTTAAGCAGGTTTTTAGTAACATTTTTGACAATGGGATATTTTCCTTTATCAGCCATGCACTTTCAGGCCCTCCTTCTAGCGCCAAAAATTGTTGATGCCCTGAAGATCACAGCATCAAGCAAAAAGGGATTCTCCCCTGTAGACTATCCCAATTAGATTGTCCACCGTTTGGTATGGGGAATCCGTCCGGTTAGCGGTTTCGACAACCGTTGGGTTTGGAGATTTGCTTCAATTATATCGGTTATGGCTTGATCCACCGTTCTTTTTGATTTTATGGTTTAGAATGATATGCAAGTGCCTGAACTAACTTAATCTAGATGCAGAACTCGAAACAAATCTGTATTTAAAACCAAAATAAACCTAAACTATCCTTGCAAGGAGCAAAATTATAAGTATGAGTAATGTGCTGGAAGAGTTATCTTAAGATCAACAGACAGCCATTAAATGATAAAGATAAATTTACAGCAAGAAAGCAAGAGATATTAGAAGATAGCATCTAATTCACATATAACACGTTCCATTACTCATGTAGGAGAAAATTCATTTGCACAAGAAACAGTCAGATCATTCAATACAGAGAAATAATTCAAGACAGCAAAGAAAGACCCCACAGTAGAATATGAAAGTCACAGGAATAATCCAGCATGCATCCAATATCCATTTCCATGCAAAAGATGTCCTCTCCAGGCTCTTATTAGGTAGATTTCATTTTCTTGAAACAAGTGCAAGATAGCTCGTACAAGTTCAGAAAAATTATTTCCCTGCCAAAAGTCCTCTACACTGTTTCCTAACCTTCTATTTATATCTTTACAAAATGCCTCTTGGGCTGCCACCTGGCTCTTTACACATGTCATCTACAGACTTTTCCCTTTTAATAAACAAATTGTGGCCCTTTTCTTAAAACAGAAAATTTTTGAAAAAGAAAAGGACAGCTGTCCAATGGTTCCATGCTTTAACATAGGGAGACAAAAAAAAATACAAAAAAAGAAGGAACAATGCTATAGAATCAGTGTGTTCACCCTTGGGAAGGTGCTTCTGCTGGGAGAGAAGGACTTGGACTGGCTGCTACTGCTGGGAGAGAAGGACTTGGACTAGCTGTTACTGCTGCTGTTGCTGCTTTCTTTTCCTCCTCTGATATGTAATTGAACCATATACCAGTGTCTCTGATAACCACATTTGCTGAGGAAGGGAGCAATATTTTCTGGGAAGTCACATCTTTACCAAGTTCTGCTCCAATACCCTGAATTTCTGCAACTGCTGGTTGGTGGATTTTTTTAAGCAAATGATTGAATATTGATGACAACCCAATATAGTGATGGAGATCATCAATGGCTAAGACATCAATCTTCTTTACATATTCTATTTGAATGCCTATCTCTTCCTTCAAGTCTGATAAATGTTTCTCCTTGCTTGGGAGCTCATCGAGGGACTGAGGGAAACTCCACTTGCACTTATCATGCACTTCATGGATTTTTTGATAAAGACTGTTACTTTTATCCATTGTTCCTTGGATCTTAGCCATTATCTTAAGGCCACAGTTCCTGTAGAATTCCATAAGGGCTATATCTTCTTTAAAACCATCTACAGATTTGAATGGGAGATGCTTGGGGAAATCAACCTTCCCTTCTCTCCATTCTATCTAGCTCAGGATGTTTGCTTTAACCCGAGTATATTTACCCTTAAGCCTATTGGCCTCTGCATCGACTTCTTTCAATCTAACCATCATGGATTTGAGCCTACACACTTCCTTAGTAATCAGCTCCTGCGTGGTGTGCATTTGTCTCAGAATGTCACAGGACAGCTCATGAAAGGGAGACATATCTATTGCTCTGCTCTCTGCCTGCTCTAATTGCCCAACCATTGCTTGCTTATCTGCTTGCAGATGAGAAACTCTAGCTTCCGAATCGTTCTTTTCTGCTTCTAAAACCATCATCTGGACTGCCAGGTGCTCCTTTTCTTCTTCTAACTGGGGATACTTATCTGACAATTCCTTGTGCTCAACAGACAGGCGATTATACTTATTCACTACAAGATCCCTGTAAGCCTGTTCATTAGCCACAGTATGTTGTAACATGTGAGCTCTCCTCTTTGTCGACTCAAATTCTCTAACCATATCGACCACATTGTCCTGTGTTGCTTTTGCTGCTTCTACAGTGGCGGATGCCATGGCTATGGGAGCCTTATTTGTATTTTGCATCACCGTGGTCTCCCGTCGGGTAAAAATATCTTCTTGGAAGATTTTCTTTATCCTCTCTTCCGATTTCAAGACTACTGCCTTCCTCTTCCTATCATACACAAATTCATCCCATCGGGACACAGTATGATCTTCTGATGGAGTGTAAGGGACAATTGGGAGGTCTATTACATGTATTTCGGCTTCTATGGGTGGGGTCTGTACTGCTTGAGCTATGTCTGTTCCCACATTTTGGGTGCCGGGAACACCTGCTTGAGCTGTGTCTGCCTCCACATTTTGGGTGCCGGGAACACCTGCTTGAGATGCATCTGCCTCCACATTTTGGGTGCCGGGAACACCTGCTTGAGATATGTTTGTTTCCATATCTTGGGTGCCGGAGCCACCTGCCTGAGCATCTTCATTGGTCTTAAGTTCTTCTTCCGCCTTTTGTTCCTCTTCATCCTTTTGTTCCTCTTCAGCTTTATGCCTTCTTTCTTCTTCTTCAGGTTTTTGCTGATTTTCATTTTCTTCCATCAACTTTGCATCTTCAGCTTCTTTTTGCAGCCTTGCATCTTATACTTCTTGTTGCAGCCTGGCTTCCTCAGCTTCTCTCTGCAACCTTGCTTCCTCTTTCAATCTTTGTTCTTCTTGGGCTCGGGCATCAGCTGCTTCTCTCTCTTTCTGTAGGATGGATTTTCGGGCTGGGGTAGAGCTAGAGCTTGCTCCACTGCCTTGACGACAAATCTGCAACTCAGTCATGTTGCTGATGCCTCTGCAAACTTCTTCCTCGGCATCATAGTAATGAGCATATTCAAAATCAGCATAAATTTCTTTGCAATGCTCGGCAACCTTCCCCCGCCTATCATTTCTATGGAAGATCATTTCACCGAAGTGGAAAGCTTTCATCTCTTGAACAAATTCCTTAGCTGATGCAACCCCTAAGAATTTGTAGGCTCCTATGCAGAAGGGCAAAGGAGGGAAATAAGCCTTATGTTGCTTATTAAGCACCCCTCCTATTCCATCAAGGAAAATTTGCTTGATGGCTTCCTTGAGGACTACATAATTAGTGGCGTATTTTGGCAAAATGTATGGCTCTTTGGTACCTCCAAACATCCTGATGTAGGTGCCCTGCTTTGAGAAATAAAAATCTCCATAGTTTTCCAGGACCTCCATGGCATTTTCTGATAGACAGTTGGGCTCTTCCTTAAATATCTGGTCATATAGAGGCATGATGAACTCTTCGCAGATGAGCTTATAGCTTGCTCTGTAATTTTGAGCCCACATTATCTTATAAGCAGTGTAGACCGGGGTGTTGGCTTTATCCCATGTGCAACCTAGGCCGGGGAAAGATAGTTTGGCCAAAATATAGTCAATGAGATAGGAAGACATGTAAAATTCTGACTTTTTTAAGGCCAGACCTTCTCTTGCAGCAGCCACTGTGGATGCCAAACTGTCCGAAAGGATAGTATCCTAGTCAAACACAGTCCCTTTGAATGCTACGAAGTGGATGATGGGGGCCCACCGTATCCTATATACAGTGCCATCGGGCATGCCGAAAATCCTGCATAGCATCAGGGCGATTAACCTAAAAGGAGGTCTTAGGTTATGAACATCATATTCATCATTACCTCTCTTTCTCAAGTGCTTTCCTGTGACCAATAATTTTTTGGCCATCTCAATATTGTTCATCTTGCCCAACCATTCATCACTTAGAGCTTGCTGGGGACGTGAGAATTTGTAGGTTGCAGCAATATATGCTGGATGGAATGAAGCAAAAGCCTCTCCCCTGCTGTCATGTAATACTCTTGTCTCTGGGTCGGCATGTTCCAGTATCCACCCGATCACTTCAGAGCATGGGAACAATTCAGGGCGAGTAGAAGCCCTAGCTATGCCGGAAGTTCTGATGTTGAGGTAGATTTGTTCTTCTTCCAATAATACATCTGGGATATCCTGGTCCCTGATCATCCTGTAAACATATCCCCAACGGACCTCGGGAGGAATGCTGGTGGTACACTCAGTATCTTGGAATATAGTTTCAGTCCTTAGTTGCACTGGCTCTAGTTCCATCACTTTAGCTTTCTTTCTACCACCTTTTGGCATCCTGGCTTATCCCTGCTAGCAACCAAATGTGAATCATTATAAAAATTGCAACATGTTATGAGAGTGTAACAAAGAGAAGGACAAATTCAACATGCTAATGAGAAATATAGACAAATTATGAAGCTGCATGCTGCGGAAGCAAAATAGATCACTCCAAAAAATGAAATATGGTTCTGAGACTTGATTATTCTAGGGAGACAATGTCTAGTCAGGAGCTTTTGGAATGCTTCCGAGTAGGTAAGCATATGAAGTGTAAAAAAACTTGCTTCCTGCCTAGCCCTTGGAGAGAGGGTATCCGTCATCGTAGCACTTCTAATGGTCAATGGTGGGGAATCCTGGAGTGGAAAAAATCCTATGAGTAAACAATGAAACAAGGGACTGCTCTTCACACTCATTAACTGAGCCAAAAAGGAGAGTGGTTGAGTATCTCAAACGACCACAACTGCCACTAATAATACTTGCGAAAAGGTCTGTGGCCGGTATGAGGTTTGAATCAGGGTAGGAAAAGGATGGGAATGCGGTCAGTGAAAAACTTGGATGGTCATGGCTACAACTTTCAACTTGTAGGAATGAGGAACCTAAGGGGTCATGACGGCCATAATAAACAAAAAAAATGACCTATGCTACCAATGCCTATCGGCTACGTTATGAATGGGAAGACCCAAAAAGTAATTCGACGTGGAGATAAAACAAAGATGGCGGTTTAAAAGCCTACCTGGAGGCGAGACAGTGGTTGAGTGAGGTGGACACGGTCGTGGATGCGTTGAGCTGGAGCGAGCTGACGCGGTCTTCCTAACGGCATTATTTAAACGATAAACAAACAATGAAATCAACGAAACCCCCACCGTCCTTATAAAAGGTTAGACACGTGCGGCACTTAAATAGGTAGGTTGTGTCATTAAAGGGCTGTTTTAATGCCTTGTACAGCGCGGTCATTTCAAGCCGTCTCGACATTTGTGCGTGAACGTCGTTTGCGGGGAGGACTTACGAGTTTCATCCGCAATTTGCAGAACAATATGGAAAACTGCTTCGACGTTTCGGGAGTATTTGGCGTATCTGTTCGAAATACAGTCTTCTCGGAAGCTTATTGCGAATGGCTTCCATAGTTTCGGGAGACTTTCGTGAATTCTTCCGCAGTTTCAGAAAGATTCAGGATATCCTTCCACAACTACGGCAACATTCGACGAAAGCTTCCGCAGTTTCGAGAGAGTTCGTCGAGTGCATCCACAGTTGCGGGATATTTTCATGAATGGCTTCCGCAGTTTCGGGAGGCTTTCGTGAATGTTTCCACAGTTTCGAGAGAGAAACTTGAGCCCTTCCAAAAAAACTCTAAGTCTTTCCGCAGTTTCGGGAGACTTTCGTGAGTGACTTCCGTAGTTTCGGGAGAGATATGCGAATGAATTCCACAATTTCGGGAGAGATAGGCAAATAGCTTCCGCAGTTTCAGGAGTCTTTCGTGAATGCTTGAAGAAGAAACTTCAATTTTTAAAGCAGACTCCTCAGTTGAAAACAAAACTAAGTTAGAAGGAGAATTAACCTCTTTAGGCAGTCTTTCTAGAAAACTAAAAGGAGGGGCCCCAATATGTACAAAATTTTTGGGGGGGATGTTGCTCAAACAACAAACCTAAAGTCAGCCATCTCTGAATATTTGGTTGTCTAGTATATACACATATTCCAAAGGAAAAGAGGACTAAGCTAGATCCTTCAGAAAAGAAGGGCATCTTTGTGGGGTACAGTGAAAACTCGAAGGCTTACAGAATATACTTTTCAGGGTTCAAAAAGATTGATGTCAATAGGGATGTAACATTTGATGAGGACTCAGCCTACATCAAATCAAGGAAGACACCTGTTGAAGATCATGAAGAACCAAAGGAATCCATATTTCAAGATACCACTATGAATGAAACAATTCCAGAAGCAACCCGTGAAATTGAAGATCCACAAGAACCTATAGATCCACCCCGTGAGAAGAAATCTCACAAGAGGAAACTTGCATGGGTTAGAGAGCTCATCCAAGATGCAGGAAAGATATGGTATTCCAGAAGAGGAACATAGAGAAAGGAAAAGGACAAGGTCACACACTAGCTATGTTGCCTTGCTCTGTGACATTATGAACAAAGAACCTTCCAGTTATGAAGAAGCAACGGAAAAGAAAGAATGGAAGGATGCCATGGTCGAGGAATACCAATCAATCATGAAGAATGATGTTTGGGATGTGGTCCCAAGACCAGAAGGGAAGTTTGTTGTGACTTCCAAGTGGATCTATAAGATCAAGCATGTTGCAGATGGTAGCATTGAGAAATACAAGGCAAGGTTTGTAGCTCGTTGCTTCTCTTAGAAAGAGGGAATAGACTATGAAGAGAACTTTGCTCATGTATCCAGATACACTTCCATCAGAACAATACTTGCTTTGGCCGTAGTGATGAAATGGAAGACACACCAGATGGATGTCAAGACAGCTTTCTTGAATGGTGTAGTCGAAGAGGAAGTGTATATGGAGCAACCACTTGGTTTTGAAACACATGACAGGAAGTCATATGTGTGCAAGTTGAAGAAATCATTGTATGGTTGAAGCAAGCTCCTAGGACTTGGTATGGTAGGATGGATAGTTTTCTATCCATTTTGGGATTTACCAAGAGTAAAGCAGAATCCAACCTTTACTACAAGGTTGAGGAAGGCAATCCAGTGATATTACTCTTGTATGTGGATGACCTGTTTGTTATAGGTGAGGATAGATTGATTGCCAATACCAAGAGGAATCTTGCTGCCGAGTTCAAGATGAAGGACTTGGGGATGATGCACTATTTTCTAGGCATGGAGGTGTGGCAGAGTGCAGATGGGATCTTCCTTGGACAAGGGAAGTATGTAGTAGAGATCCTGAAGAGGTTCGGGATGATGGAATGCAAGGCCATGCCACACCTATGGAATCGAACCTGAAGCTTCTGTGTGATGCTTCATCTGATCCAGTTGATGTCAAGATGTATCGTCAGATGATTGGGTCCTTGATGTACCTGACGAATACGAGACCAGATATTTGCTTTACAATGAACACATTGATCCAGTTCCTAGCGGATTCGAGAGGTGTTCACCTGGTAGCTATAAAGCATATTCTGAGGTACTTGTAGGGTACAGTTGATTATGGGCTCAAGTATGATGTGAATCAAAAGTTTAACCTGGAGGGTTATGTTGATTCAGATTGGGCAGGCAGTGCTGCAGATAGGAAGAGCACTTATGGGTGCTGCTTCAGTATGGGATCAGGTGTGATCTCTTGGTTTAGCAGGAAGCAATCCTGCATATCACTGAGTATAGCTGAAGCAGAGTATGTTGTAGCATGTTCGGCTAGTTGTGAGGCATTATGGATGAGGAATCTACTGTCTAAGTGATTTGATCTATCGTTGGATGCTACTGGTATCTTTTGTGACAACCAGAGTTGTGTGAAGCCGTCTGAGAACCCGATGTTCCATGACAGGTTGAAGCACATTGAGATCAAATATCACTATATCAGGGATATGGTGCAGAGAGGAGCAGTGAAGCTCCTATATGTTGCGACAGATGAGCAGGATGCAGATGTGTTGACGAAACCACTAGCCAGAGTGAAGTTTGAATACTTCAGAGAGAGGCTTGGTGTTCTTTAGATTGAAGACACTTCGAGGAATAAGTGATGAGACACATTTGCAGGAGCCATTCCAAGCATGGTGAGAGGAGGATCCTTCCCATGGATATGGATGTAAGTGCTGTGTGATGAGCATCAGGATGATGCTCCAGTTACTGCTTTGTATGATCAGTTGGATCATGTATATGTGTATGCATCAGTTGGATGCTTTGTATGTATTAGGTGGATACATTGTATGTATCAGGTGGATACATTGTATGATTAGGTGGATCATGTAAAATATTAGTCACAACAAAACCTAGCTACTATGGATTCCTCACTAGTGAAAGATTTGCAACACATTTACAGGAATTGGCATACATTTGTAAAATGAAGAACAAATGAAATTAACATATGAAATGGGTGAAATATCTGAATATTATTAACAGTACAACCTCAAAATAGGTTAGGAACCTCCTTTTATACAAATAGGAACAATTTGAATCCATTTGGAGTGTTCACATTGATCTAGCTTAGAAATAGATCAATCCCCCCTAGGTTGACCCAAAATGTCCCAAACCATCCCAAACTGGTTCAAACATGCCATTGAACATTGGGAATGACTAGACAGGCCCATGTGACCTCACACATGTGGAGAATCTGATTGGTTAGAGGTTAGGCAGCTAGAATTGGCTAAAAATGGGCAAAAGAGGCAAGTTTGTCCACATTCTGAGCATGTGCGCCCTTGGTCAAAGAGAATCCCACAAAAAAAGGGATAAGAGCACCCTAGGCATGCTGGAAGCAATAAATGACTGGGAGGGCACACCCAACAGCTAGTTTGACTTGGTACAATGCTCAGTTTTGTCCACATTGCCAACTAGTTCAAGCTAAATGACCATTTACCCACTAACCAACTTAGGGATGCAGTTATTAAACTGTTTGGCACTAATTAACCATTATTTGATAAATACTTAATGTACGTAGGTGTAATATTGTTCTAACACCCCCCCTTAAGCTATACTTAGTGAAATATCAAAATTAAGGCCTTGGAAACTAGGCTCAAGTCACCTTTTACATCATAAAAATTTATTTGTCCATGTAACCAAGGTAAGGAGGAAAACCACATGGGAAATAAAACCTCCCCTCTAAAATGGACATGTGGCATATATCAAAATACACCAATCATCACCATGCATCACTCACCCCAAGCAAAGATCTAAGTTAAGTGAAGGTCTTCTCGGTAAAACACTTGGTGAAAATATCAGCAGTTTGCTCACTGGAAGGGCAATGCTGCAATGCTATGGTCCGGTCATGCACCAAACCCTGAATGTAATGCATGTGTATCTCTATGTTCTTGGTGCTTTGCCTCTGAACTGGATCAGTAGAAATCTTGATTGTACTTTGATTAACAAACCAAAGAATAGTGGGTGAATAAAAAACAATCCCGAACTTTGCAAGAATACCTTGCAACCAAACACATTGCGTGGCTGCATTTACTTCTCCCTTGTACTCGGCCTCAGCTGAAGATAAGGAAATAGTATGCTGTTTCTTGCTTGACCAGAAAATAGGTCCATGTGCAAGCATAAAAACATAACCGGAATTTGATTTCCGATCAATACAATCACCAGCCCAATCAAAATCAGTAAATCCTACTAGTTCAAGAGATGAACCAGCAGCATAATGGATACCGAAGTGCTTAGTACCCTGAACATAATGGAGGATCCTCTTGGCTTCCCTCCAATGAACCTCATGAGGCTCTTGCATGTGCCTAGCAACGGCCCCAACAGCATATGACAAATCTGGTCTAGAATGAGTAAGATATAGCAAGCTCCCAACAAGCTGCCTATACAACAAGCTGTCAACTAGTGGAGAAGAACCCCACTCATTTAGCTTAACTCCAGATAGGAATGGGAACTTTTCTCGTTTACATTCAGCCATCTTAAATTTATGCAGCAAATCTGAAGCATACCTTGCTTGGGTGGCAGAAATTCCTTTCACAGTTTGCTCAATTTCCAAGCCTAGAAAATGCCTCAACAAGCCTAGATCGGTCATTGCAAATGCACTGTGTAATGAAGCTTTTAATGAGCCTAATTCTTTGGTGTTGATATCGGTGATCAAAATATCATCAACATATAGTACAATAATCAATATCAGATCACTAATATGCTGCATATACACATTTGGATCAGACTTACACCTCTCAAACCCCAAAGATAGCAGGAAATTGTCCATTTTTGCATACCATGCTCTAGGCGCTTGCTTGAGCCCATAGAGTGACTTTTTCAACCTGCACACAAGTGTATGATCAGAATTAAATCCCTCATTCTGCTGCATATATATATACTCATTCAGATCGCCATGAAGAAATGCACTATTCACATCCATGTGATGAACCTCCCATCGCTTGGAAGCCCCAATGGCCAAAACTAGTCTTATGGAGTCCATCTTTGCCACCGGTGAAAATGTCTCTGTATAGTCCACTCCTTGGACCTGAGAGTAACCCTTGGCCACCAACCTAGCCTTATACTTCATATCAGAGCCATCAGATCCAACTTTGGTTCTATAAACCCATTTGCATTGCACTAGTTTCCTCTTGGGAGGAAGAGGGACCAAATCCCAAGTTTTGTTCTCATGGAGGGAGTTCATCTCTTCTTGCATGGATGTTTTCCACCTTGGGTCTTTACATGCCTCTGAGTATGAATTTGGATCAGATCCAATCATTAAATAACATGCATTAATCAGATCAGAGTTACAACTTGCAAAAGAATTCTGAAACTGAGATCTAGTTTTCCTAGCATCTTGAGGATCCCCCGCAAACTCACCAACAACTTGTATTGTTTTCTCAGCCCACTTGGGCCTTGGGGGAGGGTCATGTTCAGCATCCATATCATCATCATCTTCAGATATATCAGAATCAGAAATATCAGAGGAAGAACCACTACTTACATCATCATCAAGAAGAGGATATGTGCATTCCCCATCACCTTGTTCTGTAGCTTGCATGAGTTCTTCTTCTTGGAACTGGACACTTCTTTCGATGAAAGTTTTGAGAGTGGATGGATCAAAGAGATTGTATCCTTTGGAATCCTCTGCATACCCAACCATGATTGACTCCTTGCTTTGGGGCTGCAAGGCCTTTCTCTTCTCTGGAGGAATTCTAGCCCAAGCCTTTGAGCCAAAAATTCTGAAATGAGACACATTGGGTTTGTGGCCCATCCAAGCCTCATCTAGAGTCATGCCTTCCAAGGCTTTATGTGGTGCTCTGTTCTGAACATATCCATCACAATTCATAGCTTCAACCCATAGCTTTTGTAACATCCTGAAAAATACCGAAAATTTAAATTTTTTTATAATAGCAATAATTATCGAAATCAGTAATGCGGAATAAATAACTAATTAAATCTCGTATCTAGAATAGTCGAACATGGTAACATGTTGAAATTAATAAATATAAAACATAACAATAAATGAATTGCTAATGCGGAATTTAAGTAGATACTAATCTTTGATCGCAAAATATTTTATGATTGTAACATCATTAAATGCAGTCTTCACCTTTCTGAGTTCTAAAAGTACTTCTATGCTATACATATGCTTATATTAATATGCTGTAAATGATGATGTACTAACAGTTTGCTTGTATGATTATGAAGGGGTCCTATGAGGTACCCCAGAGTTTACTGAGCTATGATTAGCTAAGGCATTTGAAACAATTTCCATGTGCAGAAAACAGGTAAGAATTCTACGGCAACAAAATTCATCGTCAAGTAGAATTAAATGCTAAGTACATCCTTGTGAAACAAGTTGCTGGAGGTATGAATATTTTGGTTTCCAAACAAGTCAATGTGCTGAAATACAAACTCTTCAATGCTATTGAAAACACGTCGTCAGTTGATTGATGTAATGCTATTTAATTTTATCGTAAGACTCCTGTCTTTATCGTGAACACCTTTGAATTTATCATTAAACTTTGCATCTACAGAACTTAGATTATTCTAAATCCTGAATTCATTATTCGATTATCAATGATCTAAAATGTATTTGAATGGTCTAGTGATTAATGTTATGAACCCTGCATTATAATGTATAATGTCCTTTTTTTTTAATTATGCCCTTGGCATCATGCTTATCCATGTACCTATATGGCTAGTTCTTATTAGTTACTATGCATTTACAAAATTCAATGCTATGTAATTCAAATATTATAGTGCCTAATCCTTGAATTATATGAACTATGCACATAAATTATAATACTATGAATTTCAAATTGCAATGATATGTTTATCACTATACGATGTAATCATTATCATATGCAATACTATAATTTCAATATGCAAACTATGGAATACGATGTAATTCTATCTATTTATTTACTTGAGAAATAATTGAACCAATGATATAGTGTCTCCAACCTTTAAAAACCGAGACTATAGCAATGAATGGAACTATGCTATAATACCTAGCTCTTACCCTAAGTATTGACAATGTATCAAACTAATTCATAAAGGAGTGATGAGTTTGACGGTTGTTAAATGTTATCTACAGGTTGACAGTGTCCCGATCGGTAATAATAGGCTAACCAAACTCCATAGTGGAAAGTATAGGTGTCCATCCACGTAATCCCTTCATGTCAGCTTTGGTTTGTTTTACAACTAGGAATCCTGGCTAGCATGGTTGTTAAGACGCTTCTCCTTCGAGTTGTACACGGTAATATCTCTTGGCAGGCAGTGTTGGCACTGTTGTGGTTGATGTAGTTAATGGGATATTAATTCAATGTTGCTCGGTTTTCAACGTAGCATCGTTGGCATCTCCATGCTCGTTGATTTCATCAAATCTCGATCGTTTATGTTGTTTCCCTAAACCTCGTTGTATGTAATGTTTTGCAAGCTTCCCAGTCTTCATTGTTACGCTAGGTTGAGGCCGACAGGCTGCTAAAATTTAGGGTTTGGCAAGAGTGTCTCTCAGGGTTTCGATCTTATGACCTGTGAGTGGTAGTTTTCTAAATAGTTACAGGCATTGGACCTTCTGCATTTAAGCTACGATACCAAAATAGTGATAGGGTGTTCTTCTTCTTGTGTAGCAGAAGTGTTTCGGTCAGGGTTCGATTCTCCTACGGTTGAGATTGGTTTGCTGTGATAGCTTTAGGGTTGTTGTCAAAACCTACTTGCTTCATCATTTGATGGTGTAATGGATTGATACTTCTAAATGCCAATTTTAAAGGTAATTATTCGAGAATTGTAACATAATACTGTAATACTTGATTTGGTCCTGCATAATCTTGTTTTAACCTTTCACTGCATGTTTTGGCAGGTACCCGCTCGAATGAGGTTGCTGTGTGAAGAATAGGAAACTGGATATTGCTACGGTTTTGCTGGTAAGATCCGGTGGTTCACAATAACCCTCGTAGGTGCCTTCGATGGTGTTTATTGTATGCCGAGAGTTGGAAACCTTCGTCTTATTTCAATGATGGCCGACTGCAAAGTTTTTAGTTTAACTTGATTTGATGTCAAGGTGTAAGAGGTTGATCCTCAGTCCTTTTTAATGCTCGGCTCAGTAGGTTTTTACTGAAGTGTTGGAACCAACTTCGAGTTGGTCTTTACACCTTTTGTTGTTTGAGGGAAAAGACCTATCGTGTTTTTGGAAAACTTTAAATGGAAAACAATACAGCCTCTGTCATGTTTTAACTATGTTGTTAGGCAATCTTTAATGGAGTCGTGTTTTATTTTCACTTTCCTCTGAGCTATTGGTTTTGATAAAAGTATAAGATTGTTTTGAATACTGTTGATTCGAGTCCGAAAATGAAATTATCTCAGGTCTAGTGTAGATGATTGCTTTCTATTCTTCGCCAATGATGTCGATAGTGAAGTTTTTGAAAGATTGTGAAAAGAGTTCGAATGTCAAGAAATTCTGCAAAAGATAGTACACAAGGTCTAAATTTGGAATGTAAAAGTGTTTTACCTGTACCTTTTTGGTTTCTATTTGACTTGCATTTAAGCTATGGTTCCAGAAGCTTAACCTGTGTATAAACAATTTCGATAGTGTAATTGTTTTCAATTGTTGAGATGTGTTCTACTAGGGTTATGAGTCTTTAATAAACAATGATAAGGATTCGTGCTTTCTGCTATGTGAAATTTCTGTCTTGAAAAGGTTTCGAAATGTTAGCTAGGGTTTGAGAAAGAAATGTTTAGGATTCACCATGAAAGGCTTGAGCAGAACAATGGAGGACAGTGTAATTAATTCTAGGGTTTGGAATTAAAATAAGGTTTGATACTATTTTGAGATATTCAATAATGAAAACAAAAGTATAAGTAATGTAAAATAAAATATGAATATTGGTACTAGATTGATACAGAACTAATTATTGAAAATACAGTTGTATTGAAATACTCTATGACAAATGTGAGGAGAATGAAAAGTATTTTCTCATAACAAAAATTGTATGGAAATAAATTGCAGCTACTATATTTTGTAAAATTTGAAGGACTGGAAAAACAATAAATTCAAAATGTTTGAAATGCAAAATATTGCTATCTGAAAGGAATAGAGTTAGAGAAAAATATAGAAATGTGCAGAAGCATACTATGTTTTTCTTTCAAGTATCATTTAAATAAATTCTATGTTGCAATTGATATTATACTGTAGTGTTTTACTGTGTTTAAGCATAGGATAGAATTTTAACCAACACACTACTGCAATCATTTATCCAATCAATGACAATCTTCCTATCTCTCATCTATCATTAATTTGCTTCTCTATACTAGAGTACTATGCAGAGAACAACACGGGGAAAAATATAGAGATGGTTATCTAATGAAATAATTCACAAGCTTTATCATTCAGAATCAAACATAGATCAGAAAATAAAATAAATTCTTATACCTAACAGAGTTTGAATAAGTAGAAGCATAAAGCTATAAACAAAGTAGGAACAGTGAAACCTGGTTAACTGTAGGCAAACCAAACAGCCCAAGGAACCTGTTCCACCCAACCAATTCTTGAAGACAGCCAAGTTACTTGCCTTAGGACCCCCGAGCCTGTTCACTGAACCACTAGGAGGAAGAAACTTAGAAGCTTAGGACCTCAATCTTGCAATAGCAATAGTTATCCAGTCTTAAAGACTTAGCAGTCAAAGGGACCTGCACCAGCACCTTTGGTTCTCCTTCTCAGAATAATTTGTAGACTTACAGTTGCACTCTCACATAGCCTCCCTATTTGAATCTTTCCGTGATCACCTGATGCACTTGAGGAATATTTCTGTAGAAAAATATTGTAAGAGCTTCCTGCTCAATTCGAATTTTCCTTATGTAGGCTGCCTAGGCCTTTTAGTGGTTAACTGGTCATTTAATGAGTTTCCTGCTCACTCCCACCACCTGGGGGATAATGCCACATTTTTAGGGGTAGTTGTCCCATAACCAATAGCTAGTGGTGAAGTGCAATTGCTTCCATTTGTCCCATGCCTTCTAACAGCTTCCATTCCTCCTAGTGGGTCAGTGAACACTCATTTAACAATTCCCTTGGGTGTTTGTCTCCTACTTTAATTTATTAAATAATAATAATCAGTAATTATATTCATCCTTGACCAACCTTGGTCATAATTACAAAACTTTGTAATTAAAATTTAACATAAAGTATTTTGACAATAAAATAATATTTTCAGAATTTGGGTAGGTGACAACTTTGGAGACAAAGACTTAGCCTCCATAATGCAAGTGGCCATCTCCTTCAATGCTCTATTCTTGCGCTCTGCAACACCATTTTGCTGAGGTGTGTAGGGCACAGAATGTTGCATTTGGATGCCATTTTCTTCATAGAGATGCTGCATGTCCTTATTGACATACTCCCTTCCATTATCAGTCCTCAAGGCCTTCATGGATCTCCCACTAAATTTCTCCACCATGTTCTTGAAAACTTTGAAACATTGGAAAACTTCAGATTTTTGCTTGAGAAAATACAACCAACAGTACCTTGAGTAGTCATCGATGAAGGTGAGCACATATTTGCTGCAGCCATAGGAGGGCGTGGGGAGTGGACCAATCATATAAGAATGTACTAAACCAATAGGTTCAGCAGCTCTCCTTGCCTTCCCTTTCTCATACTTCTTCTCAGCATGTTTCCCAACAATGCACCCTTTGCAAGTGCCATTGGAAAAAATGATTTGTGGAAGCCCTTCAACCATCTCTTCTTTGCTCAATGCTTGGAGATATTTGTAGTTGATATGCCCAAATCTCTCATGCCATAGCTTGCTGACTTCATTTCCATGTGACAGAAGTGCATTTGAGGAAGAGAACCTTAGAAAATGTGAGAACTTGTACATCTTCATACCATGGTCTTCAACACCCATTGCAACAATTTTTCCGGTGGAAATTTATGATATCTCCACATCATTCTGAGTGAAGATCACTCTCTTGGTTGCACCAGTGTGTGTCATCTAATATACAGAGAGTAGGTTGGATGCAAGATCAGGTACATACAACACATTGCTGAAATACCCATTCTCCACAGAGATTTTTCCAATCCCATGAGCAGGGATTTCTGAGTCATCTCCCATGCAAATGGAGGGACCACTGTAAGGAGCAATAGTAGAGAATGAATCTATTGAAGAAGCCATGTTCCTTGAGGCACCTAAATCAATTATGAACAAGGATGACTGAGATGTACTAGCCACCAAAGCATGACACCTCTACTTGTCTTCATAAACACCCTCTTTCTTCTTGGAACTTTCAGGAAGAGGAATGTTATTTTTCTGTAGGAGATGGGTCATCATGTCTATGGTTTTCTTCATGCATGAGCTCTATGGATGAAAGCCCCTTTGACAATAGCTGCACTTAGTCTTCTCCTTCTTCTTTACTTTGTCTTTGACAGGATTCGAAACCCCATCAGTGGATTTGGGCCTCTCATCCTTCTTCTTCTTCTCTTGAGGTTTCGCCCCCCTTGGTTTTTGCTTGCTTCTTCCATTTTTTGAATCTGCAGCTGCAAGAAATTGGTCTTTTTGCTTGATGGTTCCCATCAAGACCAGCTTGTCTTGCTCTTGAGTTAGCATCTCTGTGAAATTATCCAAAGATGGCATCTTCCAATTTCTAACTGTGAGCCTTGTGGAGTTGAAAGAAGACACAAAAACTGAGTATTCAGAACCCAGTTTGGAGAGAATGGACAACACCAACTGTTCTTCTTTATTCTCTATGCCACATTGTCGAATTTGCAAGACCAAGCTCTTGAAATTGGTGAAGAAGTCCTGGATGGAATCAAAATTCCCTGGGCTCAGTGAAACAAGCTCATTTTCGAGCTGGTGGCCTCTCATCTCATCAGTCTTTCCAAACAAAGACTCAAGCTTGAGCCAAACTTCATTTGGAGTGGCTAGACTTTCTACATGAAACAGGAGGTCTCTTGAAATGCTGAGACAAAGGAGGCCAAATGCCTCATCCATTCTATTGAAAAACTTGGATTTCTCCACAGCTGAGTTAGGCTCCACCTCAGTGCCCATTGTAATTCTGTAGAGACCCTTAGATCTCAGCAAAATCACCATTTCTACCTTCCAATCGAAATAGTTGAAGGGAGTAAGCACATTTGGGTGAGATGGCTCCATTCTTCTCTGCTGCTCATGCACTTGCTGACAATGTTGATCTTCAATACATGCAAACAACTCTCAAATCACTCAGGAGGGATCTACATTAACATATTTGATCCCTGTTTGATAGTGGGTTCATTCGGGAGAGAATCACACCTGAGAAGAGCCACTATATTTCTCCAATGGACTCAATGCAATGGTCTCAGGAATTATGTGGTTTCTCCACTGTTTTTGGCAAGCCACTAAAACAGTCTTGCTGGTTCAAATGGTAGTTACAAGAGCTCTGATACCACGTAAAATCTTAGTCACAACAGAACCTAGCTACTATGGATTCCTCACTAGTGAAATATTTGCAACACATTTATAGGAATTGGCATAAATCTGTAAAATGAAGAACAAATGAAATTAACACATGAAATGGGTGAAATATATGAATATTATTAACAGTCCCAGCTCAAAATAGGTTAGGAACCTCCTTTTATACAAATAGGAACAATTAGAATCCATTTGGAGTGTTCACACTGATCTAGCTTAGAAATAGCTCAATCCCCCCTAGGTTGACCCAAAATGTCCCAAACCATCCCAAATTGGTTCAAACATGCCATGCGAACATTGGGAATGACTAGACAGGCCCATGTGACCTCACACATGTGGAGAATCTGATTGGTTAGAGGTTAGGCAGCTATAATTGGCTAAAAATGGGCAAAAGAGGCAAGTTTGTCCACATTCTGAGCATGTGCGCTCTTTGTTAGTGCAATGCCAGTCGATAGGGGTCCCACTCACTATCGACACATACCACAGTATTCCTGAGCACCGGAATGGACAGGGTTTATCCCTCCCAGCAACACCTGCAGAGCAGATGAGGTCTCACCCGAGGCGTCCAGGAAGAGAAGACGGAACCATGTTTCCGCCGAATGAAGGAGGATGGTTGTGGCTATGATACTTAAACTTATTGTAACACAGAGACAGATATATTTAAGCTTTAAACATAGTATTAAAGCAATATTCAACCCAAACATTCATCATTGCAACAACAGTAATTGTAAGGTAAGTATTGCATCAAAGAAGCATGACATTATCTGTATAGTGCAAGATAACATTATCATAACTGAACACATTGAACACAGGGATTGCACCAAAATAGCTTCATCATATTATCATTGTCAACCTAGATACAACGCCTCTGCAAAAACTAGATCTCCGCAATGACTCTTGACATCAAAACATACCCGAAAATCATACAACATCAAAGCTTCACATTCTTCTCCTATCAATTATCATCTCAATGCTTACAACTCTTATCTATATATAGGCTTCCACCTTACAACTCTTGTCCACTTACTACCGACTTCCTAACCGACACTATGGACAAATGACCCAATATCTAATTGACTTATCCAAAAACGACTAAAAACCCGCATTCTATGGTATAGCTGACTCAACACTACATAATATGTGGTCCAAATGACCCAAATACCGCATTCCGCAGTACAATTGAACCAAATGCATAACTAATCTTCCGCTGATTACCATTCATGTCATATTCTTGCCATTCGCTCCATCTTCTTCCTTGTCGCGGCATTGGAGATGCTGCGATAGCACTCTACCAAACTGTCTGCCAACAGGCTCCCAACACAATCTTGTGGCTCTCCCTCGAGCCAGATCAGCAGGATATAGTGTACTCCGTCATTTTTACTTTGAAGTCCTCATACGACTGTTCAACTGTCCGCACCGCCTCCTTGGCTTCCGTAGCTGCTGCCTGACTATCGACCACGTCATCTGCAGATGGGTGATCTGTAATCTTTTCCACAACCCGTTGTCGACACTTCTGCACTGCCTGCAGAGCTTCACTAGCTTGCATCATAAATTTGCTGCCAGTGTCTTGGAACTCTTCTAACTGGGCCGCGCGTGTCTTCTGTCGCTCATCCACCTTGGCGACATGGTGCTGCAAGTCTTTCAATTCTTGAGACTTAGCAACTTGCTCTAGTGGTGGCATTGTTCTCATTGTGGCTTTTAATGTGGCCAACTGTCCCTCCGCTTCCTGCCGGTACTTAGTTAGCTGCTCAACTTGCTCGCCGTGAACAATGCGGCCCCAGAATTGTACCGTTTCAGCTGTGAGCCTAGTTTCCTGCGTTTCCATCTCCTCCATCTGAGTGGCAACTTCTTCAATTTCCCTTCTTCGTTCACCCACGTCATCCTGAGGCATACCCGGTTTCATCTGGGCCTTCAACTTGTGATTCTCCTATCGCAACTGAATAATGGCAGCCCCCAGTCGCTGCACTTGGTGGAGCACTTCTACCTCTTCAGTGGGCTTTGGTACATGTTGATAAGCTTCTGCGATCGTCCGGTCAACCTGTACACTGTCGTCCCACATACGAGCCTTCTCCGCAATAAGGAAATCATGTTCCTTTTTCAGGCCTTCGATTTCGCGGGCCTTCTTATCCCGTTCTTCCTTGATGTGTGCTTCGAGGTCATCCACGGCCTGCTGTGCAGAAGCATCCTTAGCAGTCAATTCTTTGATAGTGCATTGCGCATCGACCTCACTTGCCTGTAGTCGGACACACATACCGTTGATCTGCCATAGTCGGTCTGTCATTTCCTTGCTGGTAGTAGCCTGCAGAGTGGTCAATCCTTCCGCGGGCAAGGCATTCACATTAATGGTCACCATTTTCAGCTACTGTAGCAATGTGGTTACTGCTGCATCTTTGGTCACAATCGCAGTTGGGGGAATCTCCACATTCTTGACCCATGGCTCAGTGCTGATTGTGTCAAAAGTTGATGCTGCTGCTTTCTCTGGTGCCTTGCCGGAAACCATGTCATACAAAGATTCTAACCAAGTGGTGATTGCATGGAATCCTTCATCCACTTTCCTTTCCATCTTTTCTACTGTCGTAGAGGATGCAGTATTGATCGTTGTGACCAGGCGGCCAAACTGTGCCTCAGCGGGAAAAGACAATCCACTGATCGTTGCATGCTCCTGATACCTTTTCGAGCGGTTCTCTTCAAGCTCCCAGTCGCTATCATCTGATATCATTTTGGTCGACTGGTGCCCTGATTCATGGTGATTTTGCTCATCTTGTGCCGATACTCGATCATCTGGGCCCAATGTCGGGCCACCAGCTTCTATCTCTGCTAAACTCATGGGTTGTCGCCATGCCTCTGGCCACTCGTTCACAGTAGCCTCCAAATCTTCGGACGTCACCTTATACGAGGTCGGCAACCATTGCCGATCAGGATCATGGCGGGCTTGGATATGTATGGTATGCGGTCGAATTGAAAATGCCATGATAGGTTTGAACCGTGCTACAGTTTCTTTAGATATTCGCGGGACCTATGTTGCCGTGACACAGAGCATCTCCCAATACAGCCAAAACTGCAATTGGCAATCCTGGAGTCGCTCTGGCTCCCGTTCATACCATAGATTTTGATATCGCGCCCCCCATCATTCTGCTGTAGCTAGATATTCCATGCCCTGGTACATGCTGGGTTCTTTCCATGCGACGAAGGTGATCAAAAGAAACAGCCAACTGTATGTGAAGGCACCCTTTCCCAATTGGACCACCACAACGTCCTCCATCAATTGATTCAAGAGATACAGGGACCAGTTCATTTGGAACCCTTCCGCACATTGCTCTGCGCATGCAACAATCCCTGCGTTGCATTGGTTAGGTTGACCACCCCTAACCACCTTGCAGGATAAGATCTTAATTCCTGTGAGTACTGTTTGATCATTGTAGCTACTGGTGTGATACCCACTCCCATCCATTTCTAGGCCATATTTCTGTGCCAACTGCAGCACCCGCTTCTTGTCGTTTTCCTTTCCTTGGATGAACTACGACAGATCAACTCCATTCTTAGGCAAGCTAGTTATGTACGAAATTAAGTCAACGGTGACCCGGACTTCTCTGTCCAGCCACAATGAACCACCATGAAAGCACGTCAGGAGTTGCTTTACACATGCATTGACTTCCGCCAGTCACCCGAAATGTGGCATGTTAAGAAGCCCTAATAAGCCGGCCTGCTTCAATCCTCGTGCCCAGTCTTGTACTACCGGTGTCAGGGAAAGTCGTGTCTCAGGCACATAGGGAGCGGATGCAATTACAGGGTAGGCCACCATATCATGGTCATCGTAACGCAATCGCAGCAATGCCAGCCTAATATCCACAGAGCACTCCATTCCAGTTGGGAGTGTCAGCATTTTCACACCGTACTTCTGTCTTGGGTTTATCTTGCGTGGGGTGGGATCCGGCCGAACGGGAGGGATATACCCAAGGATGTCACCGGCTGACAGTCCCGCCCATGGGGCAGACTCATGAATGGGGCGACTGGACTACCCCACCTGTTCCTGAGCTTCACCTGCCGTCGTGGCAGAGGACCAAAGCACCCTCTTACCTTGCGGGGACTTAGAGTGCTGACCTCCCCGTCGCTTCTTAACGACGACTGATGCTCCCACCAGCATATTGGAAACTTCGGCTCCAAGATCAATAGCTCCAGAGAACACAACTTCTTGCTCAAAAACCACCGGGATGAAGGGAGACTCCACTTCGCTGCTAATTTTGACTGTCTCCAGTTCACCTAGCATACCTCACAGCACCTCGTTATATGCTTAGCAGCACCTTGCTCAATTCACGACTGTACTCTGCAACAACACTTCTCAACTAATTTCTCGGTGTCTTCCAACCAACTTCGATCCATTTTTATAGCATCCAGCCAAATCCACCGTAATCATCACGAAATCATGCATTAACTCAATCAAAATCCTGTATTAATGACACAAATCCGCCGTCGATCCTGTCCACCGATCGGACGGATCTGCCATTAATGCCTATCATTCAAATGAGCGCTATTAATTAACTGTCTTAACTTTTTGCATTTATTGCCGATTTGACCTAGTCGCAACGCTGCCATGTGTCTCTGACCGCTCCAAACTTGCGGCAGAAGCCTCCCTGCTTCCACATTTCATCCATGGTGGTGCGACATCCTGCCACCAATCAATCTACTTCTCTCTTATTTTTTTTTCCCGATGCAACTCAGGCATCGCGGTATTCCAAGCCCGACTGATAGGGCTTCAACCTATGACCATTCACCAGTTTTGGGAGCATCGCCCCGTTCAGCTGCTGCATCTGAACCACACCTCCTAAAGTAATACTACTGATGCGATACGAACCAAGCCAATGCATCTGCAACTTTCCTGGATGTTTTGTAAACTTGCTGTCGTACAACAACACCAAGTCGCCCTACTGAAACTATTTGTTTTTGATGTTTCGATCATGCCATGTTTTTTGGCGATCCTTCTCTACCCCCTGGTGGAACCCAACAATGAAACGATCTTCCTCCAACTGCACCAACTGCTGTAGACGTTCACCTAGTGCCACTGCATCATCCAGGCCTGTTGCGGCTACGATGTGCAGACTTGGGATAATACACTTCATGGGAATAATTTCTTCTTGTCCATACACCAACTTAAATGGTGTCTGCCCTGTCAGCCGTTTACATGTGGTGAGATAGGCCCACAATACTGCTGGGATTTTGAGATCCCAGTCATCACGGTTCATGTTACACACCTTTGTCATCGCATGCTCCAATACCTTATTGAAAGCCTCCACTGTGCCATTCGCTTGCATATGATAGGGTGTACTCTTCTTATGATGTATCTACAACTCCTCCGTCAATGCGCTGATGGTGTGATTAAGAAAGTGGTTGCCTTGATCGCTCAATAATATCTTGGGGCAGCTGAAGCGAGTGACAATGTGGTCAAAGAGAAACCACGCGGCTGTGGCCACGGAGCAATCAATGACTGGTGCAGCTTCTTCCCATCGAGTCAAATACTCTATCGCGGTGATAATATAGCGTGCACCTGTGCGCTTCCCTGGTGGATTGATCGGTCCTACAAAATCCACTGCCCATTTGTCGAATGGCTGTAATGTCAACTGGGGCATCAACGACATCTCATTGCGTCGGGATGGTTTTCCAGTTCGCTGACAGACATCATAGGAGCGCGCATAGTCTATTGCATCATTATGTAGTGTGGGCCACCATAGCCCAGCACGCAGCACTTTCCTAGCAGTCGCCCTACCACCATAGTGTCCTTCGGCTACTCCATGCGCTTCTGCTAATATCTGCGATTGCTCATGCGGCAAGACACATCTGCGCAATACCTCATCGGCACCCATTTTGTATAACTCTCCTGCAATTAGCTAGAAGTCTGCAGCATTGACTACCAACTGCTTCTTCTGACTGGTGGTGAAATCGTTTGGTGCAGTACCCATTGTCAGAAACTAGATGATTTCCGCAAAGTAGCCATCTACAACCTCAATCCGAAACAGTTGAGCATCTGGTAAACCATCGTCTATGTTGGTTGGCTCCTCTTCTGTATCGATCCATGAGAGATGATCAGGACCGGCATTCAACTGGCCTGGCTTCACAATGACTTCAAAATCAAACTCCTGAAAAAGAAGTAGCCAACGGCATATCTTCCCCCCCAACACAGGCTTATTGACTAGGTATTTCAACGTGGAATGGTCGGTGAACATTTTAAAGTGCCCACCCAACAAATAGTGCCTGAACTTCTGCAGCGCGTAGACCATTTCCAGACCTTCCCGCTCAGTGGTAGTGTAATTTCTTTCTGCAGAGGACAACTTCCGACTTGCAAAAGCAATAGGATGATCAAGGTTTCCTTCTCCTGGATGAGCCAATACGACACCCAACGCAATCGATCAGGAATCAACATGGACATGGAATTCTTTACTCCAGTCCAGAAATACCAATATCGGTGCCGACACCATCTTCACCTTCAGTGTTTCAAAGCTAGCCTGACATTCTGGGATCCACTAGAATGCCGCATCCTTCTTCAACAACTTCTCCATAGGGGCAGTAATCGCAGCATAACCCCTGATGAACTTGCGATAATACCCCGTGTGTCCCAGAGTCGCTTGCAATTGCTTAACAGTAGTCGGTGGTTGCAAACTCAAAATGAGCGCAATCTTAGACGGATCGACCAACAACCCTTGCTTACACACAATATGGCCGAGCAATATCCCAAACGGTGCACAAAAGATGCATTTCTTTAGATTCAGTGATATCTGGTGCTGTCGGCATCGCTCGAGCATCAACCGCAGATTCGCCAAATGATCACAGACCAAACCATAGACCGTCCAATCATCCATGTATACTTGTAAAAATTTCTGAATGAAGTCTTTAAATGTAGCAACGACAACCCGTGAAAATATCGCAGGTGCGTTCTTCAAACCAAACGACATTACAGTGTATTGAAAGCAGCCCCATTCAGTAATGAAAGTTGTCTTATGGCGATCTTCTTTGGCAATGCAGATATGATGATAGCCAGAGAACCCATCTGTGAAGGAGTACATCTCCTCGCCACCCACACCTTCAAGCACTTCATCGGTAAATGGAGTGGGGAACGGATCGTGCAAACATGCATCATTTAGCTTCCTGAGCTCAACGCAAATGCGCACTTCACCAGTCTTCTTAAACTGCACCACAATAGGACTAATCCATTCCGACTTCTCAACTGGTTCATTAATACCAGTGTCCAACATGCGATCCAGCTCAGCCTTGACCCGCTCCTTATCTCATGGATTCAATCGATAGGGTCGCTGCTGGATCGGCTTAGCATCTGGTTTTAATGGAATCTTCATTTCTCCTAAGTCACCCAGAATCCCCTTCATGTCAGAAAAATTAGTAGGAAATATGTCTTGAAACTCATGGAGCAAATCAGTGACCTTTCTTATCAGCTCATCATCCCAGTAATCCCCGACATTTGCGAACTTCGGAGTGTCCACTGTCCCAATGTTAATCTTGCGGATCCTCAGTGGCTGATTGATCGGGTCGCTTGGCGCATCAGGTGGTACCATAGTACGACTTCCTTTTGACTCCGGGATATTCACATTCCGTGGATTATCACCATCTTCTATCCCACCACTGATATTGAAACACTCCATGAGAGACTACATCTGGCAGTGCGTGTGTGGATCCGCAGGATATGCTATTGGGACAACTTGAAGAATTACATCATGGATGAGTTGTAATGCATTATTAACCTCTGGATCGACATCCGCAAAAATGAATGTATGGGTAAAACACACTGTGAGCTCCAGCTAAGTAGAAATTTCCCCTCGCAACTGAACTGCAGCATACCATGAGCGTGGCATCTCATCCAAAGTATGGATAAAAGCATGGACCCACTCATCTTTTGGTCGCGATACCCATAGCCATTGACATTCCATCAAGTGACCACCAGGATCAGTCCACCCATCATACTTCCCAGTGTGGTAAACCTCAGTATCACCAAAATGTACCATCATCAATCTTCGTCATTTCGACCATCCATCAATCGATGCCGTGTGTGTCGCCCACTAGCGCGCTGGAGCAGCCTTCAATGCTTCATTCAATGCTAGCAAGTGCTATGGTTCGGAAACTCTTTCTTCAAAATCCATCAGAAAGTCGGATAAGCCAGGTAGTCCTTCATATATTGGTAGTGTAACCGTTTCAATAGTGACACGGTGTAATGACTGTGTGACCAACCCGCACTTACAGAGCGACACTTCGTGCAAGCAGTTCTGCCAATATTCCAGTGCATCGTCAGATTCGGAAGATGCAGAGCTATCACTACGCCATCCCATCTCACCGTTGGCAGTCGGATGTATATAATCTTCAGAAATATTGAATGCATGGTCCCATCCACTGTGATCGCCGTCCTTCACTGGCTCTATGTAGCGGCATCCTTCAGCCGGATCCAATGGGGTGATAACTCTGAGATCACGATTTTCAAAATTCATCATCCCAATGGGTGTTACTTTCACATGGTTAGCCAATCGAAGCTGTACAGGAGACCAACTCAATGGGGGGTTCCCCATCTTCTGCCAATCCTTCTTGGTCAAGATGTTGACATCCGAACCAAGATCCAGAATAATTGAATAACCATCATAGTCGCCAATTTGAATATTCATCTGCATCTCCTTACCCGTCTTCCGTCGTTGCAAGGAATTAACCGCAAGCTCTTGTCGATCTTGGGTCGGTTGTCGCAACAAGGCTTCAATCGCAGCAAGAGCATTGGGATATTTTTCCAGGGACAAACAATGTTCCAAAAATGCTCGAAGTGTGCTAGACCGCCACGATGGGCTAACCTCCGAAGTAGCATCAAAAGTAGAGGGCATGTCATACATGACGGCTTTACCTCGGTCGTTCCCTAAGGCCCGTCGTGCCTGAAGAAACGTCTCCTGTTCCGCATCAATATCAAATGATACCTTCTTTTGTCTAGCTAACCAGATTGTTGAGCTGTCTTCTCTAGTTGTCTTTCCTCCTTGAGTGACCACAGCAACGGAAGCATCTTGCGGTCTTGGTTCTGTAGAAATTATTGCGATGTTTGCACCCTGCTGCTGATTCAGTGGTACGTTCCCCGGTTGATTTATATTTTGATTTATGTTCTGATTTGGCCGCATATTCTGGTTCTGCACTGGTTTCTATACTTGGTTCTGAGCGGGCTGCTGTGCCTGGGGCTGTGTCTGCAAATGGGGAGTGTTCCCTGCCTGCCATCTTGCAATCAACTGTGGACAATTCTCAACTATATGATTGTTAACGAAATAGAATGTACACTGGTTCTGCAACAATGGGTAGTATTGCTGATAGTGTCCCCATACCGCACAGTGATAACATTGAACAGTTCCATGAACACCTCATCCTCCTCCACGACCAAATCCTCCACCACGTCCTCCCTGGTATCCTCCCCAGAATCCTCCCTGCTACTGGTACTGTGGTTGGTTAAACTATTTCTACATTGGTTCCGGTTGCATCCCTTGCCCTTGTGGTGCATACTACGATTACTATACATATTGTGGCTGTTGTGGAGCCATCTGCATCGGAGCATATTGTGGCATGAACTGTGGCGGTTGCTGTTGCTGCAGTACAAACTGCATCTGCGGTTGAGGTAGCAGCTGGGCTACCTGCGGCTGCAGTTGTGATTGTTGTACGACACACTGATTTTCCTTGATGTAGAATGCATCATACATTCTTTCTTGTAGCAACCCATATGCACGGCAATCTTTGTCATCGTGACCCGGCGACTTGCAAAATGTGCAATAAAGGTTTCTCGGGGTTGTGACCATTTTCTGCATATAAGGGCAATTGTCGTGACTGTGCCCATACACCTGGAAGACACAACACCACGGCATTCTGCCGCCATTCAACGGGTTTGGCGCACCTAACACCAAATAATTGCGGAAATACGGGCAATTGTCCTTCATATGCCCTTCTCCTCGACATCATGTACACTATACTTCATCACACTGTTCTTTGCTTTTCTTCAAATCTTGCAGCTATATAGTCAAGTTAGCGAGTTGTGTTTGTATCTGCGACATCCTAGCTGCATTATCTCCAATCGGCGATGCCTCCAATCGCATTGCAATCTTTAGAGCTTCACTGGGTGTCGAGATGCTTTGTTGCATCAATGGAAGCCGAATGTGTGGTAGCATTGCTGTGATGAACCACTCTTTATGTTGGACGACGCTCATATCAAAACTAACCTTTTCCATCAGCGTCTTGAATCACTGGTCGAAATCCCATACCGTCTCATTGGGATACTACTTAATTTCCTTCAATTCTGTAATATATTGAGCCTCAGACTTGGGCCTTCTAAATTGGGCAATCAGTCCATCCCGAATCTCATCCAACAACTTCTCTGGAGCTCCTGTAGGGACTAGAACGAACTTCATAAACCAATCTAATGCACGACCTCGCAGAGTCGTCGCTAACTATCCTTTCTTAGCAGCATCATTGGTGATCTGTTTTATGGTCCAGACCGCTTCACACAAAAACCAATATTGTTCTGGGTTGTCTGTCGCACTCCCATGGAACAACGGTAACTTAGCATCATCGCCCGCCATTCTAGGCTTCCTTCCTCCTTTCGCTGTACTACTACCAATTAACTTTTGTGGAATTGGTAGTGTTGAAGTGGTATTTCTTGCTATCTGAGAGATAGTGAGCGGAGGTGTGGGTACGTTGGTGCTGGGGTTTGGTCCTGCCTCTATCCTGGGCGTAGCCTGGTTGTCATTGTTAGGACTGTGAGGTTGCTTCGTCCCGTGTGTCCTTCCTTCACGGTCTTGCGGTTCGACCGCAGCAGGACCTTCTCCTGTCCTCTTCCTCTTTTCTTGTCCGAACCTCTCTCCTCCCCTCGTAAGAACACTTTCTTCCTCGGCTTCACTCACAATCTCATCATGACCTGCACCCATCTATCCCTTACCATTCCATGTACCACCCCCCAACAGTCGCAGTACCCACGGCCTATGCCCACCAGGCTGTCTACTGATCAAGATGCATCTTCAATATACCCTTTTCGCAAATAAGCATCTTGATCGACATTTGAAGCGATAGTAAAAACCTGCCCCGAGGTTCACGGAAAAAATATCTTTCGGCTTCACTATAGGACTTCTGAGTATCAACCGTGAACTCTATGATATAGCCTTCTAGGATGCTATCGAACCACACTTCGACTGTCGACGATGCTTTATTATCAACTTCCTGCAGTTCCTGAATCAATTCGGGGGTCTAGGTCATCGGTTCACCACCTTGGAAGTTCCTCTTTTGGAAGGTCAACTTTGCCAACCATTCAAACAATAGGACTGGAAGTTCACAGAAGAACCATTCGTGTGGACAGTCGTGATTGTATCTACCCACCCACTGATCTACTATCAATTGAGTGTTCCTGCTTTCCTCTTTAGCGAATTCTTGCAAGTTTTGATCAAACCATTCTTGGATCTCCAGTTTCATCAGGTGCCACAACATGTCCTCCTTTCACTCCATACACGGTCTCGGAAATGGAACCATTTGTTAGTGTGACGCCAGTCGACAGGGGTCCCACTCACTGTCGACACATACCATAGTCTTCCTGAGCACCGGCTCGGACAGGGTTTATCCCGCCCAACAACACCTACAGAGCAGATGAGGTCTCACTCGAGGCATCCAAGAAGAGCAGACAGAATCATGTTTCCACCGAATGAAGGAGGATGGTTGCGGCTATGATACTTAAACTTATTGTAACACAATGAAAGAGATCTTTAAGCATTAAACATAGTAGTAAAGTAATATTCAACCCAAACATTCATCATTGCAACAACAGTAATTGTAAAGCAAGTATCGCATCAAAGAAGCATGACATTATCCGTATAGTGCAATACCACATTATCATAACTGAACACATTGAACACAGGGATTGCACCAAAATAGCTTCATCATATTATCATTGTCAACCCAGATACAACGCCTCTACAAAAACTAGATCTCCGCAATGACTCTTGACATCAAAACATACCCGAAAATCATACAACATCAAAGCTTCACATTCTTCTCCCGTCAATTATCATCTCAACGCTTACAACTCTTATCTATATATAGGCTTCCGCCTTACAACTCTTGTCCACTTACTACCAACTTCCTAACCGACACTATGGACAAATGACCCAATATCTAACTGACTTATCCAAAAACGACCAAAAACCCGCATTCTGTGGTATAACTGACTCAACACTACATAATATGTGGTCCAAATGACCCAAAACCCGCATTCCGCGGTACAATTGACCCAAAATGCATAACTAATCTTCCGCTGATCACCATTCACGTCATCTTCTCGCCATTCGCGCCATATTCTGCCTTGTCGCAACATTGGAGATGCTACGATAGCACTCTACCAAACCGCCTGCCAACACCCTTGGTCAAAGAGAATCCCACAAAACAAGGGATAAGAGCGCCCTAGGCATGCTGGAAGCAATAAATGACTGGGAGGGCGCACCCAACAGCTAGTTTGACTTGGTACAATGCTCAGTTTTGTCCACATTACCAACTGGTTCAAGCTAAATGACCATTTACCCACTAACCAACTTAGGGATGTAGTTATTAAACTGTTTGGCACTAATTAACCATTATTTGATAAATGATTAATGTACCTAGGTGTAATATTTTTCTAACAGATCATGTATTTTTGTATGTATTAGGTGGATACATTATATGATTAGGTGGATCATGTATGATGATATGTATCAGGTAGATACTTGGTATGAATCAGGTGGATGCATTGTATGATTAGGATGATCATGGATGACGAGCTTCAAGATGTTGCTCCAGATGACATGCATCAGGACGATGTAGTGACGATGATTAGGATGATCATATGTGATGAGTATCAAGACGATGTTCTGGATGACATGCATCAGGACGATTCAGTGACGATGATCAGGATGATCATATTTGATGAGTATTAGGAAGATGCTCTAGATGACATGCATTAGGATGATGCAGTGACGGTGATCAGGATGATACTCTGGATGATATGCATTAGGATGATGCTATGATGATGATCAAGATGATCATGTACATCAGGACAATGTATGGTGAGTATCAGGTTGATACTCTGTGGCCGTGGACAGGTTGTGCAAATGAGCATGTAACTAGACCTGGGAGATCCGATAGGTTGAGCAGTACACTCGTAATTAGTCCTGGGATTTTCATTCGAGGCATTGCTCTAGGAGGACATTTAACTAGACCTGGGAGATCTGATAGGTTGAGCAGTACGCTCGTAATCAGTCCTGGGATTCTCTTTCGAGGCTTTGTCCTATAGCATGTAACTAGACTTGGGAGATCCGTTAGGTTGAGCAGTACGCTCGTAATCAGTCCTAGGATGCTCTTTCAAGGCTTTGCCATGACCACATGTAACTAGACCTGGGAGATCCGATAGGTTGGGAAATACGCTCGTAATAAGTCATGGGATTCTCTTTCAAGGCATTGTGGTAGGAGTAACATGTAATACGTCTTGGAGATCTGGACAGGTTGTGCTAGTCACGTAAAAGGCCTTGGATTCTCTTTAGAGTTCTTGCTAGTCAAGACACTCTTTTAAGGTTTTGTGACAGTCACATGTAAGTAGACCTGGGAGATCTTTCCGTTCGTGCTTCGGCACATAAAGGATACTGGGATACTCTTTCGAGGCATTGTGACGCACGTAATAAGTATTGAGGATTCCACAGTATGGCCAGTGATGACAAAGACCAATAGGTAGTGGGCCGACATCCAACATGAAAAAGGGCCGGCTCTGTAGAACTTCCTATGACGAGAAGAATTCAGAGATAGCCTAGTGATCAAGATGTCGAGTACAACTGTAGTGATGATGATGATGCTCCGTGATCCAGTGATGATGATCCAGCTCCATAATTGAAAGACTTGCGCCAATATGTATTGATGACCTGTGTCCAGAATACCTTTCTAGTTAAGAGGGAGTGTTGATGTATTTGTAACTTCAGAAGATATTCTTCTATGTATTACATTTGTACTTTATTGTATATCCATTAGAGATGTTACATTCATCTATTTGGAAGTGTCGTCATTTGTATTTGTAAGTTTCGTCATGTGCATCGACAAGTGTCGTCATTTGTATTGATGGGTTATTAGACCACCAATGTGGGGTCGGCCCTGGTTAGCACATGTGGTTGGGTTATTAGGCTTGATTAGCAAGTCGGCCCCAGTGGATTATTGGCAGGTCAAGTCAGTGTATAAATAGAGAGGTTGTGTCTCTCATTTATCTCATTCACTCACTTCTCAAGCTTGCATAGCTAAGAGAGAAAGTGGCGCACTTGTGGAGGAGGAGGAGCATCTGCTAGAGACATCTTATTGGGTTTGATCATTGTGATCTTGGTTTGTGGCTTATCTTATCTCTGAGGAAGTTGCGGGGTTTTTCACCTTCTTAGTTTTCCCCGGTGAAACTTTGTGTCTCTTGTGTGATTGATTTTGTGTCTATGATTGATATGCTGTACATGTTATTCTCTTAGAGATCCTTATGATAATGGAATGAAATTATCGAAAAATTAACATTATTTACCTAAAGATGAGACATATGATTTTTAAGGGGGATAATTTAAGAGTCATTGCTCCATTAGACCCGATATAAGGAAAAAGATATGCGAAATTGGTTAGGAGCGAAGAACGCAAAAACCTATACAACATGACTGGAAGAATGGAGGAATATGTGAATCCTACTATTGATGGTATGCCCCATTGGCGCAGTATCGACTCTTGTGCGTAAGATTTTGAAGACTAGTAGCAAAGGATGCATGAAATACATATGAGGAGGTGTGCACACATCACACATTCCTTATGTTGGATTGGAACAGAGGTATGTGATCCCATGAAGTATGATGGTCTAACAGACGTATCTTCTTTTATAAAAATATTTGAAGTACAGATACCGGAACAACAAAGGTTGTTAGCATTAGATGTCACGATGAAAGCAACACCTGCAAGATGGTGGGTTGTGCATAAAAGTGAAATATAGGAGTGGGAGCAATGCAAAATACTGTTGGAGGTCATATTTGGAGCCGAGTATATCGTGCAAAAATATACAGAGTTGAGAAGTCCATCAAAACATGTTGCATAGTGCATCGAGACATGGAGTGTAGTGCTCAAGAAAGAATGGACACATCTATTTGTGCACATGTTGGATAACATCTCAAAAAATTCGTATGTAGAGCTGGAATTGCGTAGAGGTACAATAGACTAGGAGGATATGACATGAAATTTTAACGTAACATTTAGATTTGAAGATGAGGCATCTTCAATGGATGTAATGTTACAGACTATCAAGGACACGATTTTTGCATCCAAAGTTTCTATAGGAGGTATACCCGTATGTAATACACATAAATCATCTACGACTGTGGAGGAGCTTTCGAAAAGATATAAAGTGGCTGAAGAATACTAGGAGGAGGATAACCCAAGAAATGTACAAATACCAGAATCCGAGAGAGAATGGACAGTAGAAGGACTTGAGATGGGATCTATCAATTATAGACAACCATTGAAGACCCACAAACTGAATATTGGCATAGAAGATAATCCTAAGTTTTCCAATATTGGGGACTACTGTAATGATGAAACAGTTGAATCAGATTGCTGATTTACTATGTGAGTATTAGGATCTATTTCCCACGAATTTTTCAAAAATGAAGGGGATTACTAGTGAGTTAGGATAGATGAATATACCTTTGAAGCCATATCCTAAACCAGTGAAGTAGAGACCATACCGCCCGAATCTGATATACAAGGAAAAAATGAAGGATGAGATAGACAGAATGTTGGAATCCAAAATTATAGAACCTGTTGAAGAATCATAATTTATTAGCCCAATGGTGGTCCAATATAAGAAGACAAGAGGAATCATAATTTGTGTGGATATGTGCAAGTTGAATGATACTTGTCTACATGACCCATTTCCCACACCATTCATAGATGAAGTGTTGGAGAATGTAGCAGGCCAGGAAGCCTATTCATTCATTGATGGATTCTCAGAATACCATCATATCAAGATCATGCCAGAGGATAGACATAAGATGAACTTTGCGACCGAATGGGGATGTTATCAATATATAGTGATGTAGTTTGGACTAAAGAATGCACAAGCAATATTCTCCATAGTGGTTTTCAGATATTTCAAGGAGTTCATTCATAAGTCTCTAGAAGCCTATCTAGATGATTGGACAATATTTAGTCTATTGAAGAATCATATTGAAGTTCTATGTTTGATGTTAGACAAATGTAGATAGTTCCATATTTATTTAAATTTGAAGAAGTGCATTTTATGTGCGCCATTTGGTATTCTACTGGGCCATGTAGTTTGCAGGAAAGGATTATTGGTGGATCCTGCAAAGATTACTATGATTGTTTATTTATCACCACCTACTTTAGTGCGATAGTTGCACACTACATTCAGGCACATAGGATACTACAAGAAGTTTATCAAGGGGTATAAAAAGGTCACATCCCCACTGGAAAATCAATTGAAGAAGGATGTCAATTTTCAATGGAGCGAAGAGTGTCGGCAAAGCTTGGATGTATTAAAGTAGAAGTTGGTAACTACGCCAATCTTAGTATTTCCATACCGGAAGAAGGAATTTCATGTTCACGTAGATGCACCATCCATAGTGTTGGGCGCAATTCTAGATAAACCAAGGGCAGGAGACTTAGATCACCCCATTGAATTTGCAAGTAGGAATCTATCAACTGTAGAAAAAAATTACACCACCAGAGAGCACGAAGGATTGTCAATGGTGTATGCGCTGCAGAAATGCAGACACTATTTGTTGGGATTGCGGTTTAAGATGTACACTGACCATTTTGTGTTGCGATACCTAGTTAATAAGATAATATTGGGGGGGGATATATGTATATGGTTATTTTTATTTCAAAAGTATGATTTTGAAGTTGTAGTGAAACCAAACAAGTTGAAATCAAGGCCTGGCCACCTATGACGCATAGAACCGTGGGAAGATGAAAGAAATTTGGATGATAGTCTACCAGATGTGCACCTGTTTGTAGTTCATATGGTTGATGATTAACTCTTAGATATTGCGCTATTTTTTAGTACTGGAGTAGCTCCAACCGAGTACATGGTTGCACAGAAGAAGCAACTAGTGGTCAAGGCAACAGACTACCAATTGATAGTAAGGAATTTGTACAAGATGGGTTTCGATGAGATTCTTCAACGTTGTGTATTAGAGAATGAAAGGCCTATGATATTGAAAAAGGCACATGAATGAGTTTCAGGAGGCCACTATGCAAGAAAAGCGTCTGCTCAGAAGATTCTATGTGTAGGATTGTGGTGGCCTACTCTGAACAAGGATGCTAAGGAATTATGTCAGCTGTGTGATGTCTTCCAGCGAGTCAGAAATCCATCAAGAAGGGACGAGATGCCTTTGATTCCCCAAGTAACATTGCATACGTTTAATAAATGGGTAGTGGATTTTGTTGGGAAAATTATTCCACCAACAAAGAGGTTGGGAGAAAGATACATAATTATCACGATAGATTACTTAAACAAATGGGAGGAAGCAGAACTTGTGAAGGACTACAACGCATAGACAAATACACGCTTTTTGTTTGAAAATGTTGTGACAAGGTTTGGATTCCCAAGTATTCTAATGAGTGACTAGGGGACCCACTTCTTGAATAAGAAAATTGTTGCTTTAACATAGGAGTTCCAGATCTACCATAAAAAAGTACTCCCTATCATCCTCAGGATAATGGAACATCTGAAGCATTTAACAAGATTCTAGAGAGTGCACTGACAAATATCTACAACGTAAACCGAGATGATTGGGACTTGAAGATACCTGTAGTATTGTGGGCATATAGAAAAACATGTAAGAAACTAAAAGTACAGACTCCATTCAGGCTAGTGTATGGTAAAGAGGTAGTCATGCATATCGAGTTCATCATACGAAGCCTGCACATTTTTGTGCTGATAGAGCTTAAAAATAGTGGCGTAGTAGAAATAAGATTGTCAAAAATAATGGAATTGGAGGAATATCGGTTTGTCATGGGCTTTCACCAACAACTTCAGAAAGAACACGAGAAGGCCTAGCATGATAGACACACCAAGAATAAGTAGTTCAAGACTAGAGATCTTGTTTTGCTGTACAACAGCAAGTTTCTAAAGCACCCAAGTAAGTTTAGAATGCATTGGTTGGGTCCTTATCTAATAAAATCTATCATAGAATCTAGGGCCGCTCAATTGTAGAAACTGAATGGGGAACCACTAGAAGGATTTGTCAATGGAATTTGGATGAAATTGTATAGGGACAACCATCCTTTGCACAATAGTCAAAATAAGAGGGGAAAACAAGAAAAAAAAAAGAGAAATGTGTTGCAAACAAAGAAAGAAGAAAAGGCAACATGAGAAGGAAGCACACATAAAGGAATATCAAATGGTGTAGAAGGGAATCCAGGATGAGATAATTAATAGTAGACATGATGGAAAAAAGGTGGGGACTTAACATAATATATTCATAAGATCGCCAACGGGATTCAGATAGAATAGCAAATCCTGAATAAATCTAGACTAAATATAGGTTATGGTACATGGATCTAGGCCATCATTGAATGCATAAATGGGCGCAAAGATAGACAAGACATCCAAAAGAGGGAATTAAAAGAAAGGGTGAAACGACAGGTGTAGGGCATAAGTCTTGAAACACTAAAAGTAGAGTTGATTTGAGTAGAGCAGAGTGAGCAACAAATTTGCATATGTTGAGGTACATGGTAATGGAGCTAAAGGTAGTAGCCTCCATTTAGAGAAAGGTTAGAACCAATAATACATCCACTGTGATAGAAGAAGAAGCACCAGGAGTTGACGCATCAAGATCATGAGAAGGAGAAAGAGTAGTAGCAGGAGCATCAAGCTCCACACAATTAAGGTTTCCAAGGCCATATGAAACTCCAATAAAGATGACTGCAAAACCTGCATATTTGTCGAAGTATCCCTTAGAAACACATTTTCTTACAAATGGGGTCATTGTAGGGGAAAATATGTTGGGAACATTGAAAATTATGAAGTATGCAAAACACAACATTACGAATACAAACAACTTCCCATATCTCTCACCATCCAGATATTTCATCGCAAATGCCACTACAGATTCACCAATTATTACAATAGAGCCACAATAATGGGAAATAAGGTTACAACGAGAAGACATATTGAATTTCATGGAAATTCCACACTTCTGGTAGAAGTCCAGCTATTAATAGATGTGTACAACTGTTGCTAACTTGCATACGTGGACGATTCTTGTGGTTGGACAAGTCAGTGTCCATCGAAAGAAAGCTTATTGTGCAGATAACATGACAACCAACAACAAGGGAGGACCCAACACTATTGTTCAGAAATAAGAAGTACGATAAAGCACTAGCCAAGAAGATGAAAGATAAATATGGAACCCACAGAGCATAATATGGGTTGGATGTGGAAAGTATCAATGATGACACAATGAAGTTTACGACGCAAATATTGGCTTGCAAGCTGTTTAGAAAAAGTCACAAGGATTAGGTCGTAGTAGGGATTACAACAAAAATAGAGAAGTGTGCAACAGGCATATAGCTAAATTGGGAAAAAATTCTTAGTGAATAAGTTCCCGGAGGATTGCAGAGAGGCGCAAGAAAAATATTAACGATTCCATTATGTGTGGATATTAATTTCAATTGCATTAGTTGCATGGAAGGAGCCAGAAGATTCACAATTCTTAGACACTACGAAGAAGCCATGTGTGGTAGCTATATATGCTAATTTCAAGCTAATTTGTGGCATACCACCAACAAAAGGAGGAATATTGATAACAATGTGACATTCTTTTTTTATAACGATGCTATCCGACATATCATTAAGACAACACCGCACATTCAACCACAAGTGGTAGAAATGTATAAGGGAATTGCTTGTCTTAAGGAAGGCATGCACCATATGTATATCCAAGCAAAAAGGGATCCATAAGCATAATGGATACCAACACTTTTTTGACTGATGGAGCAACATGTCATCATGATTGTGAATGACTGGGATGTAGAATGGAAATTCCCAGCCCTAGAGGAGGAACAACTAAAGTAGGATGAAAAGAAGGATTAAGAGAAACATGAAGAGACAAAAGACTAGTAGGATGAAGATAAATATGAGGAACAAGGAGAGCAGCAAGAAAAATAAATAGAGAAAAGGAATGGTGCAAGTGACACTATGTAGGAGACTGCAGCAAGGGTAGGTGAGAAGAGAAATGTGTAGAACGAGGCAGGTCCCTCAAAGCAAAAGAAGAAGAGGAAAGTGGAGAAAGAGAAAGCTATACAGTCACTGACGAAAGACAATTTGGAAAAGACTGGTGAAAAAGTAAATGAAGTAGATGAGGAAGCATTAGATAAAGTGGCGCGAAAGCAGGAGGAAATACAAACAAGCATGCAAGAACAATTAGCTACATTGCACCAGGTTTTGTAAGCAGCCAAAATAACACCAAGTAGATCAGAGGAAGAGCATATAGAGAGTACGGTGCCAAGATAGGTGGTTTCTCAACCATCAAAAACGTCAACTGCGCAATGAATCCTGAAGATAGCACCAAGATATTTGGAGTTCCACACAACATACATGCAATAGTGCGCAATGGAGATAAGTTCAATTGCGTTAGTCTTATCGCAAATACCAACATATGTGTTGCACACTTCGTAGATAGGCATGATGCAGGAGATCCAGTTGTGTGCAATCACGACATCAATAGCATAGACTTAAGAAAGTGCATCCAAAGAAACACTACAAGAATAAAATAATAAGCTATATAAAGAGAAAGAGTAGGTTGTATAGGAGAAGGAAAAATTGCAGTAGGCAGTGGAGAGAATTTATAATGCCATACCAGAGGGTCAAATGGAGGTAAATATTCCAGTGGAAGAGAAGGCGAAGAAGATAAGTGAATCTATTTAAGGATTCCATGCAAATATTGTATACTTGGAAGCAAGAATGGTGCCAAGTACACCACCAATTGAAAGACAACAAAGGGAGCAAACGACTAGTGCAACAACAACAAATATTAAGAATTTGGAGGAAAAGTCTGTGCAAATGTATGAGGAAAGCACACAACTCATTGAGGATGTTGAATTGAAGGATATAGAACATAAAGTGTAGGATATGTAGGCGAAGGCACATAACCTAAAAGACACAATGAGCACTCTGCCAACAACAGAGTGTATGGTTACGTTGGTGGAACATAGGAACCAGTTGATGGAAGTTAACAAGTTAAGATCCCAACAAAAAAACATTGCACAAATATTAGAGCAACTACAAGAGGAAGCATATCAAGTGTTTAAGAAAATTGTTGTAGTGCAAGAAGTGGTTAAGAAGAACATGCAAGTCATTGAGGAAAAACTACAGGAAACTGTGATGACACAGATAGTAGATGGCATCACAAAGTAGGAATCCAAATAAAAGGAACGTGTTGTGACAACAAATGAAACAATTCAAAATTTGACGAAGATGGTAAAGGAAGCGCAACAAAATGCTTGGGGTGACACGGGACATAAAACATGTGTGGCCATCATTTGAAAAATCTGTGGCCACGATTCCCACATGAGAGAAAATCGACATCAAATCCATGAAGTCAAAATAGGTGACAAAGGAAAATCATGATGAGGAGGGTTGAGGTCAGGGAAAATTCTAGGGGCGAATTATATCCCATGGGCGAAATTATAGGGGTCACCAAGAAACCCTTGGCGAATTTTTAATATGAAACAGGTTTTTTGAAATTTAACAAATTAGCCCACATTTTATGAATCCCAACATAGTAAAAAGTCGGATAGCCCACCTCGTGAGAGAGGGAAAACGTAATTTAGCCCTGTGAAAGAGGGAGGAAATCGTGGGTTCGCCCCCGTCATTCCCGTAATGGAGTTCAGAGGCAGTTGGTTTGCCCGTAAATTTTCATTCATGGAGGTGTGAGCAGTTTGTTTTCCCATGGTTTTCATTCACAGAGGGTATTGCTAGTTTGTACGCCCCCGATTTATGGTCCATATGGCATTTTCGCTAGTTATTTAGCCTTGGATTCGAGGTTTTCGATTGAATTCGCTCCCTATTTTCTAATTATTGGGCCAAATATTCTGTGGAATTTTACCAATGGAGGTATCAATGTTGTTTTTGAGTATTCGACCTCCCCATTTGGCGGTTAATGAAAAAATCGAGGGTTTTAGCTCCTAGATGGAGTATCGATGCTATTTTCGACCTCCCCATTTTGCGGTTAATGAGGAAATAAGAGGTTTTAGATCCCAAATTGCACTCCCATATTGAGGAAAACGTGGTTAATGAGAAAATTAGAGGTTTTAGATCCCAAATTGCACTCCCATATTGGGGAAAATGTGGTCAATGAGAAAAGCAGAGATTTTAGATCCCAAATTGCACTCCCATATTGGGGAAAACGTGCAACAGTCCAGTGATTCAGTGAAATGGGGACATTTTTTCCCCTATATTCATGGCATGAGAACTGTTTTTCTGCTTTGTAGAACTCAACAGCCGACTGATCTCAAGAAAGTAGATGCCCATGTCCACCAGTTCAAGGGTAGCAGTTCCAGGTGATTTTCCTTAACATGTTGGGTGTGTTGGCAGTAGCAATTTTTGTGTTGAAATTTGAGTTCCAAGAGAATAGAAGTTAATGAGGAAGATTATTGGCTTTTTACATGGTTGCTTATGGTATATTGATTCACTGTAATATTACATTAGATGAGATATACGGGGCATTGGTACTCAGATTTTATTTTGCTTGTCATAGTTCTTCTTGACCAATTTTTGCTCCAAGATTCAATCTGGATGTATCTCCTTCAACATCAAAATGTTAATGAAAATATGGAATCCAGATGTGCTTCAGAGAAACTTGTCATGAAATTCCCAATATCTTTCCAGATTATCCCTGAAATCTGCCTGGAACATCTTGGGTATGGCCATCAAGTCCCTGATGAAGTCCTTGGTAGTTTGGAACCTTTCCTAAGGGTCCTCAAGTTTCTGAAACACTAGAATGACATGTATGGGTTTTTTTGAAGGGGGATGGGTACCCATGCAACATAGATTTTTTTTCCATTAAGAGTTCTTATTTACTTTCATGATTCATCAATATGACATAGGTGTTGTATTCTCACTAAAATTTTGAATGAACTTCCAATAAAATTCACTGAGTTGATGAAACCATCAAGCATTAGTGCAGGCATTGTTTGTAGTTGACCCTCATAATTTCCTTCATTGACTTTATTCCAATTCCAATCCATATTTTGGAAATCACATGCCTAAGTTATGTCCACAGGGGTTGGAAAAATCCACTTTTCCAATTTTTTTTATATATTTTGCTCATAATCTGTCAAAAAATGTTCATAAATGCATGAATTGTTTTTTCTACTCCATATTTTAGAAATCGCATGCCTAAGTTATGTCCACTGGGGTTGGAAAAATCCACTTTTCCAATTTTTTTTATATAGTTTGCTTACAATCTGTCAAAAAATGTTCATAAATGCATGAATTCAAATTGTTTTCTCCTATTCTCCTTGGAACATCTTGGGTATGGCCATCAAGTCCTTGATGAAGTCCTTGGAAGTTTGGGAACCTTTCCTAAGGGTCCTCAAGTTCTTGAAACACTGGAATCGCGCGTATGGGTTTTTTTGAAGGGGGATGGGTCCCCATGCAACATATATTTTTTTCCATTAAGAGTTCTTATTTACTTTCATGATTCATCAATATGGCATAGGTTTTGTATTCTCACTAAAATTCTAAATGATCTTCCAATAAAATTCACTGAGTTGATGAAACCATCACACATCACTGGCATTGTTTGGAGTTGACCCCCATAATTGGCTTTATTTGACTTTATTCCAATTCCAGAGCATATTTTGGAAATCACATGCCTAAGTTATGTTCAGTGGGGTTGGAAAAATCCACTTTTCCCAATTTTTTTTATATATGTAGCTCACAATCTGTCAAAAATGTTCATAAATACGTGGATTGTTTTCTCCAGTCCATATTTTGGAAATCACATGCCTAAGTTATGTCCACTGGGGTTGGAAAAATCCACTTTTCCAATTTTTTTAAATATTTTGCTTACAATATGTCAAAAAATGTTCATAAATGCATGAATTCAAATTGTTTTCTCCTATTCTTCCTGGAACATCTTGGGTATGGCCATCAAGTCCCTGATGAAGTCCTTCGCAGTTTGGGAGCCTTTCCTAAGGGTCCTCAAGTTCCTGAAACACTGGAATGGTGCGTAATACTCAAAGTTAACCATTGGCCTAAAGTATAACAAAGCTCTCTAATTGCAACAACTAGCTACATATCTCACAATCCAAGGTGATCGCATGGGTTCCCATTAAGCACTAAGTTATATTTGACCCTTGAACCTAATGAAAACCCAAACACATAGAAAGAGGCTGTAATGAAATAGGAATCCAAGCACAGTGATGATTAATGGAAATTTGAATCCAAAATACAACTATTAAGAAGGATGAACAGAAACAGAGGGGTGGACTACAAACCTTCATAGCCATGAAAACATCAGCACTCTCCATGTTCACCATTACAAATTCCATGGCCACTACAACCATCTGTTAAAATTCAATATGCTAAGACAGAAAATAGCAGCATTACATTCCATTTCACAATAATAGCATATACAGGATCACTGAAGAAACAACAAGCATAGCATAAACACAAGAGACAGAGATTTATCTTGGGAAACCCTCATGGGGTAGAAAACCCAGCAAAGCTTCCTCAATATAGATGACCAACAATATACAAAGATGCAAACCCTGAGCATAAGCTCCTTCTCCTCCATAGCAGACCTCTCCTCCACAAATGCGCCTTTCTCAAGTGAGTGAGTGTGTATAATGAGGAACACACCTCCTCTATTTATACACTACTCTGATATGTATTTTACACAAGTACACGTAGGCTCGTATTTAACCAATAGGTTAAATACCCCACTACAACTAACTGGGCCGACCCCTCTAGGGTGGTCTAATAACCCTTTGACCCACATAACACATACAGGGACGACCCCTACTAGGGAAGTCTAATAACCCGAGTTACCACATTCCGACGGAGGAATAAACATCTCCGGATATACAATAAGATCTTCACGGAGGAATGAAACATCTCCGGAATAATAAAGTACAAATATAATATTCTTTGAAGTTACAATATCTCAACACTCCCCCTTAACGAGAAGGATATTATAACAACATCTGCACGAGCAAGGAGTCATCAACATCATACATGATACATCTATAAATCATTGGAAGCTTTCTTCAATTCATCATCATCAGTAACTTGACTAGTTACTGGAACATCAACATCGTCATCAACATCGTCATACGATCATCAGCATCGTCATCACACGATCATCATCATTATCGTCACACGATCATCAACATCGTCATCACACGATCATAAGCATCGTCATCACACGATCATCAGCATCGTCATCATACGATCATAAGCATCGTCATCACACGATCATCAGCATCGTCATCATACGATCATCATCATCATCGTCACACGATCATCAACATCGTCATCACACGATCATAAGCATCATCATCACACGATCATCAGCATCGTCATCATACGATCATCAGCATCGTCATCACACGATCAGCAGCATCGTCATCACACGATCAACAGCATCGTCATCACATGATTAGCAGCATCGTCATCACACGATCAGCAGCATCGTCATCACACGATCAGCAGCATCGTCATCACACGATCATATTTACAGGATGATCAATCCTGCTCTCTTTAGGACATGAGTCCATGGATGATACAATCCAGATCAAGTTCCAGGATGATCAATCCTTATCAAAACTACAGAGCCAACCCTGTTTCATGCTGGATGTATCACAACTACAGAGCCAACCCTTTTTCATGCTGGATGTATCACAACTACAGAGCCAGCCCTTTTTCATGCTGGATGTATCACAACTACAGAGCCAGCCCTTTTTCATGCTGGATGTATCACAACTACAGAGCTAGCCCTTTTCCATGCTGGATGTATCACAACTACAGAGCCAGCCCTTTTTCATGCTGGATGTAACACAACTACAGAGCCAGCCCTTTTTCATGCTGGATGTATCACAACTACAGAGCCAGCCCTTTTTCATGCTGGATGTAACACAACTACAGAGCCAGCCCTTTTTCATGCTGGATGTATCACAACTACAGAGCCAGCCCTTTTTCATGCTGGATGTATCACAACTACAGAGCCAGCCCTTTTTCATGCTGGATGTAACACAACTACAGAGCCAGCCCTTTTTCATGCTGGATGTATCACAACTACAGAGCCAGCCCTTTTTCATGCTGGATGTATCACAACTACAGAGCCAGCCCTTTTTCATGCTGGATGTATCACAACTACAGAGCCAGCCCTTTTTCATGCTGGATGTATCACAACTACAGAGCCAGCCCTTTTTCATGCTGGATGTATCACAACTACAGAGCCATCCCTTTTTCATGCTGGATGTATCACAACTACAGAGCCAGCCCTTTTTCATGCTGGATGTAACCTAGAGTAATTCTAGGATTTGTCACGTACATTTTGAACCGAGGTCCAGGGACGATTCAGTCCTGTCATTCAGTTATCGGAGACCTCATGTCTACGGCTCTTCTTTAGGACTGAAGTCCGGGAATGATCCAATCCCCTCAACTGTCCACTAAGGACTTCATTCTCGGAGACCTCACGTCTACGGCTCTCTTTAGGACTGAAAGTCCAGGGATGATCCAATCCCCTCAACTGTCCACTAAGGACTTCATTCTCGGAGACCTCACGTCTACGGCTCTCTTTAGGACTGAAAGTCCAGGGATGATCCAATCCCCTCAACTGTCCACTAAGGACTTCATTCTCGGAGACCTCACGTCTACGGCTCTCTTTAGGACTGAAAGTCCAGGGATGATCCAATCCCCTCAACTGTCCACTAAGGACTTCATTCTCGGAGACCTCACGTCTACGGCTCTCTTTAGGACTGAAAGTCCAGGGATGATCCAATCCCTTCACATGTTCACCAAAGCAGAACATGTATCCTCATCTTCAAAACATGTATAACCACAACATGTATCATCATCATCAAAACATGTATAACCACAACATGTATCATCATCATCACAACATGTATAACCACAACATGTATCATCATCATCACAACATGTATAACCACAACATGTATCATCATCATCACAACATGTATAACCACTCATCATCACAACATGTATAACCACAACATGTATCATCATCATCACAACATGTATAACCACAACATGTATCAACATCATCAAAACATGTATAACCACAACATGTATCAACATCATCAAAACATGTATAACCACAACATGTATCAACATCATCAAAACATGTATACATCTATCATCTATCATCAAAAGCATGTATACATCTATCATCAAAACCATGTATACATCTATCATCAAAAGTATGTATACATCTAATCATCAAAAGTATCTAGCATGTATACATCTATCATCAAAAGCATGTATACATCTAATCATCAAAAGTATCTAGCATGTATACATCTATCATCAAAAGCATGTATACATCTAATCATCAAAAGTATCTAGCATGTATACATCTATCATCAAAAGCATGTATACATCTAATCATCAAAATAAATAATGTAAGAGTCCTAAATCTAAATATTTCTAAGTAACTGGGTGTAGAGAACAGGTTACCTCATCAACGACCTTGTTATTTGATGAGACAATCTCATCAGTAGTGACTATACTACTCCCCCTTTCGAGGAGGGTCCTTTTGAACTACACCAAGCTTGTCTCGGAAGTATTCAAACTTCACTCGAGACAGAGGTTTGGTTGGTAACTTCTTCACTTGACGTAGAGGCTTGGTTAGTACAATGGTAACCTGTTACAAATTCAAAATTTTTAGAGTTCCTTTCTGTGTCATATCTTGTTAGTTCCCTATGTTCTTTGACTTATCATGGAACACTAGATTCTATGTCATCTTGATACAACTCTAATTATCACATAGGATCTCAGTTGGTTCTATCTCTAAGTCAAACAATCCTAAAGTCAAACTTCTTCACAACTAGCAGAGCAAGCAGCCATATATTCCGCTTGTGCTGAGAGTCATACTAGACAGCTTCCAGCTAAACCACGAGATCATGGCTAATCCCAGACAATAACATCCTCTCGATGTGTTCTTCTTGTCTGATACACTTCCTGCCCAAACAGAATCTGAATAGCCATCTGAAGTCATGATCTTCAAGATAGCATAGATCAAATTCTCCTTTATGTGCCTCATCACATACTTTGCAACTATCAGGTAAACACATCTAGATTCCACTAGATACTCACTCAAGGTGTTCATAACAAAGCATATATCTAACCTAGTATATGTTAGATATATCAAAGACCCAATAAATTGATTGTACAGAGTTATATCCACTAACTCTGATGAGTTATCCCCTAACAGCTTCAAGTTGGAATCCATAAGAGTGGCCATTCCAACACCTCAAGTCATATTTCTCATCATACTTTCCCTGGTTGAGAAATATTCCTTCTGAGCCTTGCGATATTTCCAGACTTAGGAAGTAAAGCATCAAATTGAGAATGATCTTCTGCATATCTATCTGTGCCATCTCTCGTTAGATGGGTCTACTGATATGAGCCTCAATATCATTCGAACTCTATGGTGAGTTCCTTCTTGCATCCATGTCATATGTGTATCATATTCAACCTTGTAGCAAAGGGTTGAGATCCACATCACCCATGGTGATCATTAAGCTTATCAAATTATTATCGATCCTAGGTACCTATACAGAACCTGATTCATACTTCTTCTTTAATTACACCATACTTGGAGAAAACATCTTGTCGTGATTCTCTTCCCCTTTCTAAGAGAATCTTCTAGCCATGAGCCTTCTATATTTTGTTTGATTTGTAAAACTTCTTGTTTGAACATCCACCACTTGTACGATGTCCATCATTCTTCATGACCTTTCCTACAAATCAAAATTAAGTACATGATTAGTAATAATTCATAATCATCAAAAGATAACTCATTATGCATACAGGTATCATTTACATAGTGATGCAACTATTTTGACCAATACTTTGGCACAACACTTTCCCATATCCTATATGCATACAGTGGCTATCTAGATGCCTTCCATCTCTACCAGAACATACTATCGAGAGTGTGCACAACTCTCAGCATGTCAGCAAGGAAGTTTCAAGCAACAATGGAATGTTTGTCCAAACATATGCACATTAGTTGTATACTGTTCAATGCTCTATGAATGTTTACGCTCAGCATTATATATTCTAGGAATACAAATATGCATGCAGGCAATATCATTACTATTTCAAATAGCAACTCAAATACTTATCTTTTATGTTTGTGTGGCTGCCTCCTGCTTGATCTTCTGTATGTCTTTTGAACTTCTATTCATTCTGTACCACTGTGCATGCTCAAGAGTCATCCTCATGATCTCATACACAAACATACACTCATTAGTATATTCTAAATGCTATCAAAACTAAATAATCTTGAAAACATATAGTCATGATTATAGTTAATAAACATTAGTATTCAAGATTTCAGGGAAGTCTTCTTTTACTCATGCATATCATTGATAAAAGATATAATATGCATAATCCCTTGATTACTAACTTTATGAATAAGCATAACCAATCATTCCAAGTATACTTATATAAGGGATCCTAACACAAGGTAAGATTCATGGGAAACATACCTGGATTAGTATACCTACTTGGTTATGTACAACATACCTCGTAAGTAGAACAAAGATTATGGATGAGTCTTTGTCTTCATGTTTTCATGGTCATGGAGCCTGATTTGTCTTTTTGTGATGTACCTGTATCTTGTTAGTAGACAACCTCAACCTTACACAACACCATAATGCATTAGTACAATCATAAGTGTCAATACCCTAACCAATGAATATCTTCTATCATGCATTCAAAATTTTGTTAAGGTGATACAACAAATCTAGAATCAAGATTGTACTAACTGTAATAACATGAAGACAAACATACCATAAACTTAATTATGAACAAATCTCAAAACATACCTCGATGAGTCATACCTGTCGAGATCGCTTGTAATCTCCTTATGTAAAGCCTTAGCCTCATCTCCCTCTAAAACATGAACTCTTTCTCTTATGTAGGTGACCAATCTATCTTCTTCTAGGATTAACCCTATCCACTTGATTTGCAAGAACTGGACCTGGAACTGGATATGGGTTTGTCAGAGAAACCCCAAAAATTCAAACTTTGAATTTCAAACTTCCGAAAGGATAGAGATATGCGCCTTGATGAGCTGATCAAACTGATATATTTAGAATTTGAAAACTGCAAAGTTTTACTCCTCAATTTTGCGTTTGAAACTTTCGGATTCACTGGACGTGACCCTGAACTGGGGTTTGATGAAGCCCACTCTTTTGCCCCATCAAAAAGTTTGATCCAAAGCTCTAAGCTTTTATTATTCTGAGGAGCTTCCAGCCGTGGTCACAGATTTCAAAAATTCCCATTTTTACAGAAGCCCTAATTTTCCGCTTTTCTAATCAAAGTCCCGAACTAGGGTCTAATCAAGCCCGGTCTTCTGCCCAACCAAAAATTCTGATCTTGGTCTCTAAATTTCTATTTTTATGAGTAGCATCTAGCCGTGGTCTCCGATTACAAAAATTTCAACTTTCTTCAAAGCCCTAAATTCCGGAAGCCATGAATGAAGGTACCAAAAATAATTCTGTTTTTGACAGAAATATGTACCTGATTGTTTCTAGTGTAACTCCGAAATTTTTGATCCAAAGGGTCTGAAAAAGTTTTTTGAGATATCCTGACCTGTTATCTTTCCATCCTGACAGGTCTGACCTCAATTGGATTCTCTGAGAGAGAGTTATGCCAAATGTCGCAACGTGACCTGTTTTGGGAAAATACAGGAGAGCGAACTTGTACGGAGTGCCACGTGTCACTGTTTGACCTTCGGCCTCTAAAAAAGTTTTCTGAGATATCTCGGCCTGTTATCTTTCGATCCTGACAGGTTTTACCTCAATTGGATTTTCTGAGAGAGAGTTATGCCAAGTGTCGCAACGTGACCTGTTTATGGGATAATACAGGAGAGCGCACTTGTACGGCGTTCCACATGTCACTGGTTCAACTTCGGCCTCTGAAAAAGTTTTCTGAGATAGTGCAGACTGTGTACTACCTGTCACTTTTTACGAAATTTCATTTGGAGCTTCCTAGCCCAAGATATGACCTTTTTCCCAAGGTCACCTGATTTTGACTCAGATCTGGAAGAGGCAGAAACCCTATATTGTACAGATCATAAATCACAAAGTACAACGAATTAGAGGTTGTCCTTTGGACACAAGGTACCTGGAGATCTTATCTTAGTCCTGTAACAATTTCAGATCCGAAAAATTCTCCAAAACGGATTTATAGCGAAAGTTCTACGATGACTGGTTTTTGCTATGTAAAACCCTAACCTTCAAAATGTCGTAAGTAAAGCAAGTGTCTTTAGTGCCATACCTTGTCTTCCTTCAGGTTAGCTCTGATACCATGTTAAAATTCAATATGCTAAGACAGAAAATAGCAGCATTACATTCCATTTCACAATAATAGCATATACAGGATCACTGAAGAAACAACAAGCATAGCATAAACACAAGAGACAGAGATTTATCCTGGGAAACCCTCATGGGGTAGAAAACCCAGCAAAGCTTCCTCAATATAGATGACCAGCAATATACAAAGATGCAAACCCTGAGCATAAGCTCCTTCTCCTCCATAGCAGACCTCTCCTCCACAAATGCGCCTTTCTCAAGTGAGTGAGTGTGTATAATGAGGAACACACCTCCTCTATTTATACACTACTCTGATATGTATTTTACACAAGTACACGTAGGCTCGTATTTAACCAATAGGTTAAATACCCCACTACAACTAACTGGGCCGACCCCTCTAGGGTGGTCTAATAACCCTTTGACCCACATAACACATACAGGGCCGACCCCTACTAGGGAAGTCTAATAACCCGAGTTACCACATTCCGACGGAGGAATAAACATCTCCGGATATACAATAAGATCTTCACGGAGGAATGAAACATCTCCGGAATAATAAAGTACAAATATAATATTCTTTGAAGTTACAATATCTCAACACCATCCTTGCACTTCTTTCCATTGATAGTCTACCCACATGAAGATGAAAAAACAATGAACGACCTTTTATACAAAAGAGAAAGGATAACCTCAAAAACAGAGATAAAAAGAGAAATCGGGTCCCAACGTCATTGATGTAAATCAGTGCTACAATATCATGGAGTCTATTTATTCACTTCCCAATATAAACCTTCCATGGTGCATCTCTATATAGGATTGGCCCATATGAATAATAAATTTGTGAGTATTGATCTTGATTCTTGTTCAATATTCTTAACACCTGTGGAGGACTTGTTTTTTTATTGATGATGCATCAATGGAGCTTTTGGTCTGTTGAGATCTAGTGAAATCCAGAGAACTTGGTTTGAGAGTCACAAAGAAAATATGGACGATGGAGATAATGGAAACAAGGATCATAATCACAATGGTAAGATGATGTAGGAGCATCTTGTTCATCAAACTATGAATGACCTTCATAGGTTAATAATTGGAAAACAACAAATTTTGTATGTGGAAGTTGGATTCCTCATATTCTCTTTGTAATATTTAGTATTATTAGTTTTCAATTAGTTTAGAGATTCAAGAGATTTGATTAGGGAATAATTCGTTAAAGAATAAATCATAAGAATTTGGGGATTCGATTGACCAAGAGTAAGGGATTTGATCCACTTTTTGTGGATCTGGATAGAGGTAGTTTGATTAGCTAAAATTAATCAATCAAATTTGATAATCTAGGAGAGAACATTTCTTAGGTTGGGGGGAATGAAAATAGAAATTTACTGTCTAAATCATATTCCAAGGGGAAATCATGGATGTAGTAGGGAAAAGAGATTTCAGTTACATAGATTGATGATCTTTATTGATGAAATACAAATACTCTATTTTTTTGGCTGAGTGCTGGAATGAATGATATATAAATTGATTGGTGATTGTTGTTGTCCTATATACATAATCTCCATGCATATCAACCTGGGTTTCTAGATCCAAGTGGATTGCATATTGAGTAATTCAACTACTTAATATATGCATATAGAGTATGAGTGTGGGAGGGGAGTTGCATCCATTTGTAAAATGCCCAGCATATATACATAAAAGTAGGGTGCAAATTGTAGTTGAGGAAGGATATCCATCAATTGTTGTTTCAAATATTCAAATGGTGAAACCTTATTGTTTCCAACACTGATCTTGATATCCAATTGTTGAATAATCTTGAACATTGACATATAAACTTGCTGCCAGTGCCAAACATCCAACATTGTTCATTGAATAAGTTGCCAACATTGATTATTTGAAGAAGCATTGATCATCCATATGACAATAGTGCATGGTCTTGATCATTGGAAAAGTATTGGTAATTTCCTTGGTGAAAGGAATATGTTTTTTGTTAATTGAGTTCATAAGAAATCAAAGACAGAGCTGAGAATCAAAGACTATATGAATGATAGATTGTTTCTCTTGTTGGCACAATAAGCTTCCATTAATACTCTTGTTGGCACCATAAGCTCCCATTAATACTTGAAGTTTTGCAAGGAAGACATAAAAACATATGCAAACATGCATATTAGAGTCATCAAAAGCATGGTTTCATGAGTGGATGTGGAAGGAAATCAGGTGTTGGGCCCTTGTGAGATAAATTTTCAAATCTTAAAAATTTGGGGATTTATCAATTTATGGTTTTCAACAACGATGGTATCTTCAACCATGTCAATTATTTTATATTTTGATCCAGGTTTATCATCATTGTAGACACTATCATTAGCATCCATTATATCATCAAAATTGTAGAAGTGCTCATCAACTACCAGATTAGAATCCAATTTGCAGACACTCTTATCAATTACAATGGTAGGAGAAACAACCTTGCAGAAGATTTCATCAACTCACAATGTAGTATTTCCACGCACGTTAGTATTAGTCATTTAAAAAAAACAATGATCCCTCACAAGGGATGAAACACCAATGTTTGGTTCATTGTTGGTACTATCACAAGCTGGGTCAATACGACTGTCACCATTTTGAACCTCAGGATTGTCATAGAATTCAATCTCATGTTTCGCGTGCTCAGGAGAAGTAAACTCTTTCTTATATCCATTGTGACTTTCTTTCGTATAGGTTTCATTCGATACTTATATAGTATCCCTTACAACATCTATCCCATGCTCTACTTTACAAGATGCATAAATATTTGGAATCAAGGTAATGTGTGTGCGGGATGGTACTTGAATATGCTTCTCTGGAATTTGACTCACATTTTTTGCTTCTTGTCTACCAATTTCACTTCTAGTATAAACATATTTAGCAGAGTCAAAAATTTCTTGTTATAGAGAAATGGATAGGTTCAAACTATTTCCATTGCTAGAGCCATCTAATGTAGAAACGCACATTGGCAATGAATCACAGTTAGCCAACACTTCTTCATGAACAAACTAATGTTTAAAAGTAGTATCAATATGAAAATTGAGAGAAATATTAGAATATTAAGTGTGCCTCTCATATAATAAGAGTTGTTCCAAACTCTTTAGTTGGTGTACATTCATGATAGCTTCAAAACCCTTCCGGAGAATATCTTGTTCTAAGCTTCTTGCACCACCCTTCCATTCTACAACTAAATAATTCTATTGAAACTATGCAAATCCAGAGTGATAGAAAGCAATTGGAACCTAGCTATTTGTGGCTACAATTGCCCTGCACTTTATGGATAGTGAGCATGTCGACGATGGTTAGTGCTAAGGTCCTATTTCCCTGGTCAAATGCCTGCAAAGTCATATGCCGTAATAGAATTGTCGTTGTTGAAGAGGCTATTAGCAACTGTATAAACTTCAATTGGTTTTTGCATTTGTAGTCACAATTGCAGCATTATATTGTAACTAGTGTCTCCATAGATTAATTCTAGTTAGCAATGTTTGTGTGCCTTGGACTAGGCACTTCTATAGGTTTTCATTTTTGGTCTGTTTTCCAGATACCTTGCAAATAGTGGCAATAGCTTTAGGAGGATATCCAGTGAACAAATTTTTCGTAGTTATCCAAATTTGAATTAGGTTTCATAAATGTGTTCAGAATTGGAAAACTGTTAAATAGCTCATTTCTTTATCCATTGATTCTATTTTCCATCCATTGTATATGTTGGCCTAGACACTGCTATGTGTTATTCACTAATGTTCAGACTTGTATCGTGTAATGGATGTTTCCCTTGAACTCTGAATTTTGTAATCATCAACATAGATTCCTTGTAATTTTAATCATTCATTTGGGTGGGTTTCTATTTCCCAAAATATCTTCAGGGGCATGTAACAATTGACCAATGCATTGGAACATTGATATGTGCTTCACCATTGTCTTAAAAACTAGAAAACATGTGTTCAATGTTTTCCTACCTAGGTTAGGAACAATTATGAACTTTTTTGCCCCCATGTATTTCATGGCTATAGAACCTGCATGTCTTATGTCATTGGCTTCGGTTGCTAGAATTCAATATTTACTATATTCTATGCTCATGTTGCATAAAGTCCATAACTATGCATCATGTTGCCTCTTCCAATGTTCTGGAATCCTTTTTTCCATTCTTTTAGACAATTGACTCAAAAAATATCTAGTTGAGTTGATTGGCTTGTGTAACCTAGAGATGCTTTTGTTGTTGCCAAGGCTAGCTTCATAGAATCTTTTTCTATTGTTTTGAACAAAATATACTTCTGTTCATATTGGGGGAGAAAATAGTGACAACAGACTCTTACCATCTGAAAATAGTTGCAAGTTTTCTTTGTTTTTTTTTTCCTTTTCCTTTGAATCATGTAAGTTGATCATATAATTTAGTGCAATGTTGGTAAATGTTGAAATACATTGAAAATTAGCAATTTTGGTTGGTCCTACATAAAGGTTGAGATAGCTTGGCAATAGGTTGCATGCTATGAGGTCTACAGGGCTAGGAATTAGAGCAATGTTTTCCATACCTAGATTTTTGTATTTTACATACACCTATGGGATTATTGGGATTCCATTGCAATAGGTCACATGCAACCAGCCTTGCAATTTCTGGGTAGATCTGAAAGTTAAGACAACCCTTATACAATAATTCCGGACGTATTGTATCAGTTATGGGCACTTAAATAATGGTGGATAAGACTATTTCTCAGATCTAGGTGGTCTGTTGAAGAGGTTCAACAGTGAGCCTAAGACCTATGCATTAGGGAAACACATCAACCATTTCCCCCTCCAAATAGTCTTGAAGCTTCAGTATATGGTCTTGGTTAGGCTTGTATCATCATTGGAGGCTAGCGTTCAATGGTACTTCAGCCCATAGGGAGGCCACACCTCCTAGAAGTATGTATATGGGTTGTTCCAGCCTGATTGAGGTTCAAGCCTTGAGGAGTTTACATCAGTTGGAGTAGCTATGGTTTGTAATAGTGAATGCTCGCATTATGTTCAGAAAGAAGGGTGCACCCAACCATTTAGGAGACATGTTGGAAGAGAGAACCGTATTTACACTTACTTGGAAGAGCATTTTTTGTTGGAAAATTCCTAGATCCTCTTTGAATTCCTTGGAACACTGACTTCTAGCTGAATTTTTGGTTGCATTGTGGGCACATGTTGGTGGAGCAACCACCTTTTGGAAGATCAGCTGCCCATTCAGGGTCAATTTAGAAGTGTATGGGGCAAGTATTGAAGTGCCTGGGTCGAATTTTGAAGTGCGTGGGGAAAATATTGAAGTGTATAGGCATTTTTATCATCGTTAGGAGAATTTTGAAGTGGCTGAGGGAAGTATTGAAGTGCATGGGGTGTTTCTATCATCATTGGGTCAATTTAGAAGTGCATGGGGCATGTATTGAAGTGCTTGGGGTAAATTTTGAAGTGCTTGGCGAAAATATTGAAGTGCATGGGGAGTTTTTATCATCCTTGGGAGAATTTAGAAGTGCATGGGAAAATATTGAAGTGCTTAGGGAATTTTTATCATCTTTCGTAGAATTTTGAAGTGCCCGGGGAAAGTATTGAAGTACATGGGGCGTTTTTCTCATCACTTGGTGAATTTAGAAGTGCATGGGGCATTTTTCTCATCACTAGGTGAAGTTAGAAGTGCCTGGGGTTGTTGTTTATCAATGTATGGATGATTTTGTAGTGTTGGGACGTTTTAAAATAATGATGGGCAAAGTTATCACTTGTCGAGGTAAATTTGTGTGGATTGAGGCATTTTTGTGATTGCCTAGGTGATTATATCATTGTTGGGTGTTTTTATCCCTTTCCTAAGACAAGTATTGAAGTGCCTAGGGAATCTTTATCATCATGACTCATCATGGAAAGTATTGAAGTGTATGTGGTTAATCCCTCACTAAATATCTCACTCATGTATTGGAATGTGAAAGGGATGACGATCACTAGTCGGAAGATGTAGGTTAGGGATCTACTGCAGAAATCAAAACTAGGTGTTGTTTTTATTTAGGAGGTCAAGTCTTCCAACTTTGAGTTGAGATTTCGGATGAGTTACCGCTGGAGGCCCTCTTATTGGACCTCAAAGCACAATCAAGGGTGTGATGGTGTGGTTTTAACTCTCTCGTTTCGATTTTGAACACCATAAAACAATAAATTGAAAAGAATTCCTATGTCTGCATTGGAGCACTAGAGGGAATGGATTCCTGAGGTATCGCATTGTAGATAATGGGAATTCCTTACCTTGTGTTTTGTTGAGTGGGAGAGTTTTGTAGCTAATTAAGAGTTTTCACAGAGGGAAATTGAGGTATATCATTCGTTCGGTTGCATTTGAGTGTTGTTGGTTGGGTTATCTTAGAATTAGAACCATGAACATTTCTTCATCCTTGTTGTCTCATCGCCAGGCTTGTGGGTGGCATCTATAGCACATGGCCATGGTTGGGTACTGAATTGCTCATTTGCAATATGTTTGGTGGTCAATTTCAAAGAAAAGACAAGTGTTTATTCTTGTTACATATTAGTCTTTGTTATGCAATTTAATAGTAGTAATTTGAATGCAATTTGAATTGGGATGAATCTATGTAAGATCGGGCATAAAATATGTTATAATTGTGTTAATCTCATAGATGAAATGGTGCATATGCATTTAGGGAAATATTTGGGCATGTGAATGAGAAATTGGAATGTATTTGGGGAAATTGGTTGGCATGTGAATGAGTAATTAAAATGCATCTTCTTATTTAAATATGTTTCATGTTCCATCATTAATTCCTTGAATTCTATTGTTGCATGAGATCTGAAAATGGATTGAGCTAATGGTTTAATTCTGGCTAAAAAATGGAATTGGGATATTAATGATTTATGTTGCATAGAAATGAGCATGATTGTTTTACCATTGGGTTTTACAATGTTGATATTTTTAAAAAATTGCATTTTCATTTGAAATTTTCTGTACTATGCATCAGTAGGTTGTTATTGCCTTCCAATGCCAATTTTTGCATTGTTGGCAAGGGATTGGGGTAAATAAATTGAAATTGGTTCCCTGGAAGCCAAGGGAGATAGATCATGGAAGGCTAGACACTCACTCTCCTCTCTTGCTTTAGCCTCTTATAGAGTATTGAATTTACACTTATTCTCACAGAACATGTATATATTACCCCTCTCTTGCTTCAATATATTATCCAGTAGATAAAGAAATTGGCTTTGATTTTAGAAGCCTCTTCCTATTGAGGCACAATTTGTTGTAACTCTCTTTGTTCTAGGATGTAGATATTTGAAACATATGATGCATCTCTGGAAAAAAAATCCATTATAATAAATTGTTTTTCAGTCTTAAAAACTGGATCTGAACCAGTTGGTTTAGTCTATGTATATGTAATTAGTTTAATCTACGAAGTAATTGACAGTGATATACGATTATTTTAATATGAAACAATACCATTTATAGATGTGCTAATTTTCATAGGACCATTTCTTGGGTTCTACCACCTATACTCACTTGGTTCTGTTAGTTACGTATCACTTATGCAATAGGAAGACTAGGAATGGGACAATTATATGCTCTACGTCTCTGGACCGTATCCCTTCATCAAACATTGGCCCTGGTGTTTTTCTGTGTATACATGTGCTTGAGTGCTAAGTCCTATACACCATCCATTTTGTTTTTGATGTAACTCATATCCATGGAGCTCTATTGCTAAAAAAACTAATTTGATTTCCTTCAAATTTTAGACCAATTATTTTGATTTTCATGAGGCTAAAGTTGATTTGATTGTCCTATATACAGGTAGTGTTATTTTCTTTAGTTAAGGAAACCATGATCATTTATGATGTGTGGTTGGACCTTCAAAGTTCAATTTGGGTTTTTTCATGTTGGAACAAGCAATGGGCGTCCAAATCCATGATTGTACTGCCTCTTGCAGTTTCTCCATATTCTAGAGGGGCTCTACTTTTCACAGTTTGCTTAGCCAGTGCAATTGAAGAAGGTAATGAAAGTTTAACTTTAGTGAATTCATAAATAGCCAGTCATTTTTAGTATCTTGTGAGGTTTACCTAAAGTTGTTGGAATTCGGTTATTTCATTACTGTTGGTGTTAAAATTTTCTAGGTAAATCCCATGTCTCAAGTAATGAAAACCATGGATGTGATTTCTCCAAAATGCGAAGTATTTTGAACATTCGATATGGAATATATGGTGATTGGGCTGTTGGAACACATACTCCCATTCAGGTCATCTAGGAAATGTAAAATGGTGGGTTTTAGAGTGATGGTAACTTGTTTTACAGAAGTGCTCTTGTTTTACAAATGCATGTCCTTGAGCCATTGCTAGTAGTGGGTGCACTCTCATTATCATCAAATTGCTTAAAAGTGGGGCAATTAGTTAACATGAGATGGTGGATAGAAAGGTTGAAGTGTTGTCAAGACAATGAATCAGCTAAGAAGGTGTTGTAGAACATGTTTCACTGCAATTTATGGTTTATTTATGTCAGCTTGTCAATTGATGAAAATATTTTCCTTGTTAATTGCATATGCTTTTATTTTGCAACAGGAGGAAGTTGAAGCTCATTATGAGGTTGAAGTGAATCCAGAGAATTGGATGATGGCAGGGAGAAAAAGGGGTCATGAGGCTTTTGAAATTGAATCAATTTGCAATGCCTTGTTGCATAGGATTTAAAAAGGGTCTCAATGTTTTCTATCCATCAAATGCCTTGTGACAAAGCTAGAAGGAATTCTTGATATCAAAATGGAAATGGAAACCCCAATGTTTATACAAAAATGGCCAAGAAACAATGTAATAAGCCTCATCATTGCAAGATTCGATTCAATCAGTGAACCTCAAGCATTGCAAGGCGATACAATATTACAACCTGGGAATTTTTATTACTATGTTAGTTCTCCAAGTGAATGGGACAAATTGTTGTGATGGTTCACATGTTATTTTTGGGCATTAATTAATGATTGCAAATATTTGTTGGATGTTGGAAGCCTACATCCAACCCTAATAATGTTTATTAGATTGACTGTTATTACTTACGATAATAAAAGGGATTTATAATATTGCAAAGCTTCAAGAACTGAACATTGGGTATTGTGAAGAAGTTGAGGACAAGTCTTGAAAGGCTAGTATCTTTGGAGAAGTTGGAGTTTGATTGATGTGGGAACTTAAAAAATAATCTAGGGGTTGGAGAAACTGATAAAGCCTCAAATTCCAAGTGGCTCCCTGTATGATAGATGGCGTTCCATATTATCACAAAATGGCAAATATCTCATAATCATCCACACTAAAATACATTTTGTTACATTAAAATTATAAGAACAATGATAGACATTCACTGCCTCATTTAGGAATGCAGGCTATGGTAGAAGAAGCCTCACTCATGTACCATAGACCTTGTTATCCTAAACCTCTTAGGGGTAGATAGGGAAATGTTACATCTTGTGGAAGTCATCAAATTGTGAAACATATATGGGGTTTGAGAGGAATAAATATGGTCCTTCCTTTGATTTTATTGTTGCTACATTTTTGTTGTTAATGTGATCAAGGTTTTTATGAAACTATGGACTTCAGGCTTCAGGCACTCTTTCAGTTCAGACCATCAATTGTAGTTGGCAATCCAATAATAAACCACCATGAAGCCTTGATTTTTGTTATTGGCACAACATGATAGGAAGGGCTAGCTTGAGAGAGCATTAGAACAATGACTACTCAGCAAGAAAAGAGGCCTATGTTACACATCACAGAATTTGGTCCTAGTGATCTTCAAACCTGTTGAAGTAGCCTTAAGGATAAGATTAATTGTTCTATGGATAATCTTATCATGTTTTCTTTTCCCTGTGATTATACTGATAGTCTATTAGCTTTACTTGTGGAGGAATCATCACAAACAGAGAAGTTTGGACAACCTCTTCCTCTGTTCATTGTTTTTGTTGAACGAAAGGTATTTATTACTTTTTTTTTAGTGTATGTACATACTACATATAACATTACTTTTTAAAACCAATATCTTGTTCCAATATGATATGCTACAGAAAATGCTGCTACAATAATTTGTATGGTAATTCCTTTCACAGTTTTATCGTTGCACTCATGGCCTTTTTCCACCATATCTATCCACCCATGACATAGTTCCCTTTTTAATGTAGGTCCATAAAATCAATTTTGCAAGGTGCAAATTGTTAAGACTCTCTGGTTAAAAATGGAAGGCTTTTGATGATCATCTTACCACAACATGCACATTAGTGATTCCATCTGAGCAGAGTCACCCATAAAGGATTTTTCCATAAAGTTCTAGAAATATCCTATAGGAACAAACACTATATGATGCTGAATTAATGTAACTTCGAAGAATATTCTTCGTGTACTTTATTATTGTGACTCCATCGGAGATGTTTTACCTCTATCCACATAGGAGAGAGAGAAGTTTGCACAAGTGAAGGAGAGGAGTTGATTTTGTCTTGAGGTTTTATCTTGTACTTGTGAATTCTATATTGAGAAAGTTTTGACGGGGTTTTCTCCCTTGTGGTTTCCTCGAGAGAAATATTGTGTTCTTTGTGTTTGGTGTGCTTGTATTTCTTTCAGTGATTAGTTTGTTTAATGCTATTATGCTAAACAAGTGAAAAAATCTAGCGGCCATTCAAAGAAATACTAATTTGAAAGGAATACCGCTACCAACTCAAATGTTCTAGATGGTTTCGTAGGGTTTCCAAATGCTTTGTGAGCCACAAAGATGCCTTGAAGTGTATGGGCGTTTTTATCATCGTTGGGAGAATTGTGAAGTGGTTGAGGCAAGTATTGAAGTGCATGGGGCGTTTCTATCATCATTGGGCAATTTAGAAGTGCATGGGGCAAGTATTGAAGTGCTTGGGGTAAATTTTGAAGTGCTTGGCGAAAATATTGAAGTGCATGGGGAGTTTTTATCATCCTTGGGAGAATTTAGAAGTGCATGGGAAAATATTGAAGTGCTTAGGGAATTTTTATCATCTTTCAGAGAATTTTGAAGTGCTTGGGGAAAGTATTGAAGTGCATGGGGTGTTTTTCTTGTCAATGGGTGAATTATGAAGTGCATGAGGTGTTTTCTTGTCAATGGGTGAATTTTGAAGTGCATGGGGCATTTTTCTTGTCAATGAGGGAATTTTGAAGTGCATGGGGCATTTTTCTCATCACTAGGTGAATTGATCCAGGTGGATATCGGTGGCGGCCCACCTCCTCCAACTGGCTCAAAACAGTCTTCTGCCAATCTTGGTAAATTACTATTTTTAGCAGTTTTTCGGGTCCTGAACTTCCGGAGCCATTTTGAGGCCCTAAACGACATTTTTTGGCGATTTGGGGGACCAAATGGTTGCCTGCGGCATGCATTTGGGCCCAATTGAAAGTTGTAAATCTCGGATAGACCTTTCCAACGGGCCACCGAGCGCCCCAAACGGAGATCATATGCAAACGTTATGACCCCAGGAAGTTGACTGTTCAACTAACCACCTTGGGGCCGCAAACTCTATGACGGTTCATCTTCTAGGGTTAGGTTTTTGGATGTTTGGGATTCTTTCCCTCATGCTTATGATAAATAGGCCCTTTCGTCCTCTCTTTGTAATCATCTTGGCATGAATGAGCATAGTGGCCACATCTCTTCTCAGAGATAGCTACCACCATTCTAGCTATTGTATTTTACAGTCTGTTCTATTTTTTGCTATTTAATAGAATATGTGTTTACTGTATCGCTGTGTTATTTGCAATATATCTCTGTATATGATTCTGTATATGCTATCCTTTGTTTCGTTCCCACATAAATCCGGATCAGTGGTATTAGAGCGGTCTGCTCTTTGATTGTTTCTCAGTGCATGTCCCCGACGAGGTCAGGATACAGAGAGTTGGGTCTCGAACTAGTTTCACTTGGGGAAGACCACTCTTGCCGCCCCAAACGGCCTCCCATGGCGGAAGAAAAGAGAGACGACGGAGCAGTAGATCCTATCAAGTTGTTGCTCGAGGAAGCACTCGCGCGACAGAGGAACGAGATGATGGATAATTTCGCCCAGATCCTTCAACGCATGCCAACAGCGGCAAATGCACCCTCAACGAGCAGCCATTTCGGAGATACGACTCCCTTCAAGGTACAAGTTAATTTTGATATCCCTTTATTTGAAGGCCAAATCGATGCCGATGCCCTAGATAAATGGTTGAATCTACTAGAAGGGTATTTCTCTGTCCACCAATTTTCCGACAGGGAAAAGATTGTCTTTGCACTCCTCAAGGCCGTCCCCCATGTCAAAAATTGGTGGGAAACTTATTGTGAGCAAAACTCATCAGACGAGTCTGGATTGTTTGAATATTCCAATCCCACTTGGGCCTCTTTTATAGATGCCGTCAAGGAACGATATTACCCCGTTGGAAACTATGATGACCAGTACACAAAATGGACCATTCTGCATCAAGAGAGGGACCAAATGGTGTCGGAGTACACCAACAAATTTCATACCTTGCGCACAAAGCTAGGTATCAAGGACTCCGAGCGGCACCTAGTACTGAAATATCGCAGTGGCCTACACCGGTACATCCGAACAGAGATGGATTTCCTGGAAATCTCTTCACTCGGATTCGCCTATCGATATGCTGTCAAAATTGAGCAGAAATTTTAGCAAAAGAACAAGCGTGACTTCGGACCTGCGCAGAAGCAAGGCAAGGGAAACTCTGGCTCGCAGAACATGGGGCAGGAAAAGGACAACCAGTCCCAACCACAGGCGAAGAAGGGTAAAGAAAAGACAAAGAAAGACACCGGGAAGTGGTGCGAGTTCCATAAAATCCCCTGGCACAACACTGATGATTGTCGCTCGAAACAGTCATTGGTGGCTGAGATCAAAGCTTCAGAATCAGATCCCAGTTCCGAATCTGACTCGGAACCTAATTTCACAGCCGCGCAAAAAGGGAAGCAGATCATTGATGTAGAACCCAGTGCCGTTGTTGCCACCACACAGATTCAGCCAGAGGAGCCTGAAGAGTCGGAGGTAGAGGAGCGCCTTTTCCACTCACAGATGTGGGTGAAGGGAATTCCCCTACACTTTGTTGTGGACAGCGGCAGCCAGAAGAACCTGATCTCAGAAGAAGTCATCAAGAGATTGGAGCTACCAATAACGCCACACCCACAACCATACACCATTGGATGGCTAAGCCAAGGACGAAGGATCCGCGTTAGTCACCAATGTCGCCTACCATATGGCATCAAGCCCTTCAAAGATGAGGTATTGTGTGATGTGGCCCCACTTGAAGTATGTGATGTTCTTTTAGGACAACCATATATGTGGAAGCGTCATGCTGTATATGAATCACGACCTCGCAGTGTCATTGTCACTTTGGGAGGACAACTCTATCGGATACCAGAGATAGTTGCACCTACCCCAAAGGAGCAGGGAAGGAAGATAATCTCCCACACAGGGAAATTTTCCCTATTCGCAATTGCCACTAAAGGTGAACATCAGATCGCGGAGACATCCACGACCTCTGCAGATTATCCTTCTACTCAGCAGAAACAAGAAAAACACAAAGTTAGTGCAGCATCGCCCATTCGGGTACCTCTACAGTGCAAGGCCACGCATTCAAGGGGCCCCTCCAAAAAGAAACCATCCACACCAGTGCATACCAAGGATACCACAACAACCAAAACTGTTGAACAGCTCCAGCGCATCCATCAACAACAATTACAACCCTCTGAAGATGTCAAAGTAAGGCAACCTTTCCACTTCAGCAAATGTCGCACCAAGACCTCAACTCGACACACAACTCGACATATGATAAGGGATTTAACGCAATGGAGAACATTTCTTCCTAAGGAGGGAGGATTGATCCAGGTGGATATCGGTGGTGGCCCACCTCCTCCAACTGGCTCAAAACAGTCTTCTGCCAATCTTGGTAAATTACTATTTTTAGCATTTTTTCGGGTCCTGAACTTCCGGAGCCATTTTGAGGCCCTAAACGACATTTTTTGGCGATTTGGGGGACCAAATGGCTGCCTATGGCATGCATTTGGGCCCAATAGAAAGTTGTAAATCTTGGATATACCTTTCCAACAGGCCACCGAGCGCCCCAAACGGAGATCGTATGCAAACGTTATGACCCCAGGAAGTTGACTGTTCAACTAACCACCATGGGGCCGCAAACTCTATGAGGGTTGATCTTCTAGGGTTAGGTTTTTGGATGTTTGGGATTCTTTCCCTCATGCTTATGATAAATAGGCCCTTTCGGCCTCTCTTTGTAATCATCTTGGCACAAATGAGCATAGCGGCCACATCTCTTCTCAGAGATAGCTACCACCATTGTAGCTATTGTATTTTACAGTCTGTTCTATTTTTCGCTTTTTAATAGAATATGTGTTTACTGTATCGCTGTGTTATTTGCAATATATCTCTGTATATGATTTTGTATATGCTATCTTTTGTTTCGTTCCCACATAAATCCGGATCAGTGGTATCAGAGCGGTCTGCTCTTTGATTGTTTCTCGGTGCATGTCCCCGACGAGGTCAGGATACAGAGAGTTGGGTCTCGAACTAGTTTCACTCGGGGAAGACCACTCTTGCCGCCCCAAACGGCCTCCCATGGCGAAAGAAAAGAGAGACGTCAGAGCAGTAGATCCTATCAAGTTGTTGCTCGAGGAAGCGCTCGCGCGACAGAGGAACGAGATGATGGATAATTTCACCAAGATCCTTCAACGCATGCCAACAACGGAAAATGCACCCTCAACGAGCAGCCATTTCGGAGATACAACTCCCTCCAAGGTACAAGTTAATTTTGATATCCCTTTATTTGAAGGCCAAATCGATGTCGATGCCCTAGATAAATGGTTGAATCTACTAGAAGGGTATTTCTCTGTCCACCAATTTTCCGACAGGGAAAAGATCGTCTTTGCACTCCTCAAGGCCGTCCCCCATGTCAAAAATTGGTGGGAAACTTATTGTGAGCAAAACTCATCAGACGAGTCTGGATTGTTTGAATATTCCAATCCCACTTGGGCCTCTTTTATAGATGCCGTCAAGGAACAATATTACCCCGTTGGAAACTATGATGACCAGTACACAAAATGGACCATTCTGCATCAAGAGAGGGACCAAATGGTGTCGGAGTACACCAACAAATTTCATACCTTGCGCACAAAGCTAGGTATCAAGGACTCCGAGCGGCACCTAGTACTGAAATATCGCAGTGGCCTATACCGGTACATCCGAACAGAGATGGATTTCCTGGAAATCTCTTCACTCGGATCCGCCTATCGATATGCTGTCAAAATTGAGCAGAAATTTGAGCAAAAGAACAAGCGTGACTTTGGACCTGCGCAGAAGCAGGGCAAGGGAAACTCTGGCTCGCAGAACATGGGGCAGGAAAAGGACAACCAGTCCCAACCACAGGCGAAGAAGTGTAAAGAAAAGACAAAGAAAGACACCGGGAAGTGGTGTGAGTTCCACAAAAGCCCCTGGCACAACACTGAGGATTGTCGCTCGAAACATTCATTGGTGGCTTAGATCAAAGCTTCAGAATCAGATCCAAGTTCCGATTCTGACTCGGAACCTAATTTCACAGCCGCGCAAAAAGGGAAGCAGATCATTGATGCAGAACCCAGTGCCGTTGTTGCCACCACACATATTCAACCAGAGGATCCTGAAGAGTCGGAGGTAGAGGAGCGCCTTTTCCACTCACAGATGTGGGTGAAGGGAATTCCCCTACATTTTGTTGTGGACAGCGGCAGCCAGAAGAACCTGATCTCAGAAGAAGTCATCAAGAGATTGGAGCTACCAATAACACCACACCCACAACCATACACCATTGGATGGCTAAGCCAAGGACAAAGGATCTGCGTTAGTCACCAATGTCGCCTACCATATGGCATCAAGCCCTTCAAAGATGAGGTATTGTGTGATGTGGCCCCACTTGAAGTATGTGATGTTCTTTTAGGACAACCATATATGTGGAAGCGTCATGCTGTATATGAATCACGACCTCGCAGTGTCATTGTCACTTTGGGAGGACAACTCTATCGGATACCAGAGATAGTTGCACCTACCCCAAAGGAGCAGGGAAGGAAGATAATCTCCCACACAGGGAAATTTTCCCTATTCGCAATTGCCACTAAAGGTGAACATCAGATCGCGGAGACATCCACGACCTTTGCAGATTATCCTTCTACTCAGCAGAAACAAGAAAAACACAAAGTTAGTGCAGCATCGCCCATTCGGGTACCTCTACAGTGCAAGGCCACGCATTCAAGGGGCCCCTCCAAAAAGAAACCATCCACACCAGTGCATACCAAGGATACCACAACAACCAAAACTGTTGAACAGCTCCAGCGCATCCATCAACAACAATTACAACCCTCTGAAGATGTCAAAGTAAGGCAACCTTTCCACTTCAGCAAATGTCGCACCAAGACCTCAACTCGACACACAACTCGACATATGATAAGGGATTTAACGCAATGGAGACCATTGCTTCCTAAGGAGGGAGGATTGATCAAGGTGGATATCGGTGGCGGCCCACCTCCTCCAACTGGCTCAAAACAGTCTTCTGCCAATCTTGGTAAATTACTATTTTTAGCAGTTTTTCGGGTCTTGAACTTCCGGAGCCATTTTGAGGCCCCAAACGACATTTTTTGGCGATTTGGGGGACCAAATGGCTGCCTATGGCATGCAGTTGGGCCCAATCGAAAGTTGTAAATCTCGGATAGACCTTTCCAACGGGCCACCGAGCGCCCCAAACGGAGATTGTATGCAAACGTTATGACCCCAGGAAGTTGACTGTTCAACTAACCACCTTGGGGCCGCAAACTCTATGATGGTTCATCTTCTAGGGTTAGGTTTTTGGATGTTTGGGATTCTTTCCCTCATGCTTATGATAAATAGGCCCTTTCGGCCTCTCTTTGTAATCATCTTGGCACGAATGAGCATCGCGGCCACATCTCTTCTCAGAGATAGCTACCACCATTCTAGCTATTGTATTTTACAGTCTGTTCTATTTTTCGCTATTTAATAGAATATGTGTTTATTGTATCGCTGTGTTATTTGCAATATATCTCTGTATATGATTCTGTATATGCTATCTTTTGTTTCGTTCCCACATAAATCCGGATCAGTGGTATCAGAGCGGTCTGCTCTTTGATTGTTTCTCGATGCATGTCCCCGACGAGGTCAGGATACAGAGAGTTGGGTCTCGAACTAGTTTCACTCGGGGAAGACCACTCTTTCCGCCCCAAACGGCCTCCCATGGCGGAAGAAAAGAGAGACGACGGAGCAGTAGATCCTATCAAGTTGTTGCTCGAGGAAGCGCTCGCGCGACAAAGGAACGAGATGATGGATAATTTCGCCCAGATCCTTCAACGCATGCCAACAGCGGCAAATGCACCCTCAACGAGCAGCCATTTCGGAGATACGACTCCCTTCAAGGTACAAGTTAATTTTGATATCCCTTTATTTGAAGGCCAAATCGATGCCGATGCCCTAGATAAATGGTTGAATCTACTAGAAGGGTATTTCTCTGTCCACCAATTTTCCGACAGGTAAAGATCGTCTTTGCACTCCTCAAGGTCGTCCCCCATGTCAAAAATTGGTGGGAAACTTATTGTGAGAAAAACTCATCAGACGAGTCTGGATTGTTTGAATATTCCAATCCCACTTGGGCCTCTTTTATATATGCCGTCAAGGAACAATATTACCCCGTTGGAAACTATGATGACCAATACACAAAATGGACCATTCTGCATCAAGAGAGGGACCAAATGGTGTCGGAGTACACCAACAAATTTCATACCTTGCGCACAAAGCTAGGTATCAAGGACTCCGAGCGGCACCTAGTACTGAAATATCGCAGTGGCCTACACCGGTACATCCGAACAGAGATGGATTTCCTGGAAATCTCTTCACTCGGATCCGCCTATCGATATGCTGTCAAAATTGAGCAGAAATTTCAGCAAAAGAACAAGCGTGACTTTGGACCTGCGCAGAAGCAGGGCAAGGGAAACTCTGGCTCGCAGAACATGTGGCAGGAAAAGGACAACCAGTCCCAACCACAGGCGAAGAAGGGTAAAGAAAAGTCAAAGAAAGGCACCGGGAAGTGGTGCGAGTTCCACAAAAGCCCCTGGCACAACACTGATGATTGTCGCTCGAAACAGTCATTGGTGGCTGAGATCAAAGCTTCAGAATCAGATCCCAGTTCCGATTCTGACTCGGAACCTAATTTCACAGCCGCGCAAAAAGGGAAGCAGATCATTGATGCAGAACCCAGTGCTGTTGTTGCCACCACACATATTCAGCCAGACGAGCCTGAAGAGTCGGAGGTAGAGGAGTGCCTTTTCCACTCACAGATGTGGGTGAAGGGAATTCCCCTACACTTTATTGTGGACAGCGGCAGCCAGCAGAACCTGATCTCAGAAGAAATCATCAAGAGATTGGAGCTACCAATAACGCCACACCCACAACCATACACCATTGGATGGCTAAGCCAAGGACGAAGGATCCGCGTTAGTCAACAATGTCGCCTACCATATGGCATCAATCCCTTCAAAGATGAGGTATTGTGTGATGTGGCCCCACTTGAAGTATGTGATGTTCTTTTAGGACAACCATATATGTGGAAGCGTCATGCTGTATATGAATCACGACCTCGCAGTGTCATTGTCACTTTGGGAGGACAACTCTATCGGATACCAGAGATAGTTGCACCTACCCCAAAGGAGCAGGGAAGAAAGATAATCTCCCACACAGGGAAATTTTTGCCTATTCGCAATTGCCAATAAAGGAAAACATCAGATCGCGGAGACATCCACGACCTCTGCAGATTATCCTTCTACTCAGCAGAAACAAGAAAAACACAAAGTTAGTGCAGCATCGCCCATTCGGGTACCTCTACAGTGCAAGGCCACACATTCAAGGGGCCCCTCCAAAAAGAAACCATCCACACCAGTGCATACCAAGGATACCACAACAACCAAAACTATTGAACAGCTCCAGCGCATCCATCAACAACAATTAAAACCCTCTGAAGATGTCAAAGTAAGGCAACCTTTCCACTTCAGCAAATGTCGCACCAAGACCTCAACTCGACATATGATAAGGGATTTAACGCATTGGAAACCATTGCTTCCTAAGGAGGGAGGATTGATCCAGGTGGATATCGGTGGCGGCCCACCTCCTCCAACTCGCTCAAAACAGTCTTCCGCCAATCTTGGTAAATTACTATTTTTAGCAGTTTTTCGGGTCCTAAACTTTCGGAGCCATTTTGAGTCCCTAAACGACATTTTTTGGCGATTTGGGGGACCAAATGGGTGCCCCCGAAATTCATTTGGGCCCATTCGAAAGTTGTAAATCTCGGATAGACCTTTCCAACGGCCCACCGAGCGCCCCAAACGGAGATCGTATGCAAAAGTTATGACCCCAGGAAGTTGACTGTTCAACTAACCACCTTGGGGCCGCAAACTCTATGGCGGTTCATCTTCTAGGGTTAGGTTTTTGGATGTTTGGGATTCTTTCCCTCATGCTTATGATAAATAGGCCCTTTCGGCCTCTCTTTGTAATCATCTTGGCACAAATGAGCATAGCGGCCACATCTCTTCTCAGAGATAGCTACCACCATTCTAGCTATTGTATTTTACAGTCTGTTCTATTTTTCGCTATTTAATAGAATATGTGTTTATTGTATCGCTGTGTTATTTGCAATATATCTCTGTATATGATTCTGTATATGCTATCTTTTGTTTCGTTCCCACATAAATCCGGATTAGTGGTATCAGAGCGGTCTGCTCTTTGATTGTTTCTCGGTGCATGTCCCCGACGAGGTCAGGATACAGAGAGTTGGGTCTCGAACTAGTTTCACTCGGGGAAGACCACTCTTTCCGCCCCAAACGGCCTCCCATGGCGGAAGAAAAGAGAGACGACGGAGCAGTAGATCCTATCAAGTTGTTGCTCGAGGAAGCGCTCGCGCGACAGAGGAACGAGATGATGGATAATTTCGCCCAGATCCTTCAACGCATGCCAACAGCGGCAAATGCACCCTCAACGAGCAGCCATTTCGGAGATACGACTCCCTTCAAGGTACAAGTTAATTTTTATATCCCTTTATTTGAATGCCAAATCAATGCCGATGCCCTAGATAAATGGTTGAATCTACTAGAAGGGTATTTCTCTGTCCACCAATTTTCCGACAGGGAAAAGATCGTCTTTGCACTCCTCAAGGCCGTCCCCCATGTCAAAAATTGGTGGGAAACTTATTGTGAGCAAAACTCATCAGACGAGTCTGGATTGTTTGAATATTCCAATCCCACTTGGGCCTCTTTTATAGATGCCGTCAAGGAACAATATTACCCCGTTGGAAACTATGATGACCAGTACACAAAATGGACCATTCTGCATCAAGAGAGGGACCAAATGGTGTCGGAGTACACCAACAAATTTCATACCTTGCGCACAAAGCTAGGTATCAAGGACTCCGAGCGGCACCTAGTACTGAAATATCGCAGTGGCCTACACCGGTACATCCGAACAGAGATGGATTTCCTGGAAATCTCTTCACTCGGATCCGCCTATCGATATGCTGTCAAAATTGAGCAGAAATTTCAGCAAAAGAACAAGCGTGACTTTGGACCTGCGCAGAAGCAGGGCAAGGGAAACTCTGGCTCGCAGAACATGGGGCAGGAAAAGGAAAACCAGTCCCAACCACAGGCGAAGAAGGGTAAAGAAAATACAAAGAAAGACACCGGGAAGTGGTGCGAGTTCCACAAAAGCCCCTGGCACAACACTGATGATTGTCGCTCGAAACAGTCATTGGTGGCTGAGATCAAAGCTTCAGAATCAGATCCCAGTTCCGATTCTGACTCGGAACCTAATTTCACAGCCGTGCAAAAAGGGAAGCAAATCATTGATGCAGAACCCAGTGCCGTTGTTGCCACCACACATATTCAGCCAGAGGAGCCTGAAGAGTCGGAGGTAGAGGAGCGCCTTTTCCACTCAAAGATGTGGGTGAAGGGAATTCCCCTACACTTTGTTTTGGACAACGGCAGCCAGAAGAACCTGATCTCAGAAGAAATCATCAAGATATTGGAGCTACCAATAACGCCACACCCACAACCATACACCATTGGATGGCTAAGCCAAGGACGAAGGATCCGCGTTAGTCACCAATGTCGCCTACCATATGGCATCAAGCCCTTCAAAGATGAGGTATTGTGTGATGTGGCCCCACTTGAAGTATGTGATGTTCTTTTAGGACAACCATATATGTGGAAGCGTCATGCTGTATATGAATCACGACCTCGCAGTGTCATTGTCACTTTGGGAGGACAACTCTATCGGATACCAGAGATAGTTGCACCTACCCCAAAGGAGCAGGGAAGGAAGATAATCTCCCACACAGGGAAATTTTCCCTATTCGCAATTGCCACTAAAGGTGAACATCAGATCGCGGAGACATCCACGACCTCTGCAGATTATCCTTCTACTCAGCAGAAACAAGAAAAACACAAAGTTAGTGCAGCATCGCCCATTCGGGTACCTCTACAGTGCAAGGCCACGCATTCAAGGGGCCCCTCCAAAAAGAAACCATCCACACCAGTGCATACCAAGGATACCACAACAACCAAAACTGTTGAATAGCTCCAGCGCATCCATCAACAACAATTACAACCCTCTGAAGATGTCAAAGTAAGGCAACCTTTCCACTTCAGCAAATGTCGCACCAAGACCTCAACTCGACACACAACTCGACATATGATAAGGGATTTAACGCAATGGATACCATTGCTTCCTAAGGAGGGAGGATTGATCAAGGTGGATATCGGTGGCGGCCCACCTCCTCCAACTGGCTCAAAACAGTCTTCTGCCAATCTTGGTAAATTACTATTTTTAGTAGTTTTTCGGGTCCTGAACTTCCGGAGCCATTTTGAGGCCCTAAACGACATTTTTTGGCGATTTAGGGGAACAAATGGCTGCCACCGGCAAACATTTGGGCCCATTCGAAAGTTGTAAATATCGGATAGACCTTTCCAACGGGCCACCGAGCGCCCCAAACGGAGATCGTATGCAAAAGTTATGACCCCAGGAAGTTGACTGTTCAACTAACCACCTTGGGGCCGCAAACTCTATGACGGTTCATCTTCTAGGGTTAGGTTTTTGGATGTTTGGGATTCTTTCCCTCATGCTTATGATAAATAGGCCCTTTCGGCCTCTCTTTGTAATCATCTTGGCACGAATGAGCATAGCGGCCACATCTCTTCTCAGAGATAGCTACCACCATTCTAGCTATTGTATTTTACAGTCTGTTCTATTTTTCGCTATTTAATAGAATATGTGTTTACTGTATCGCTGTGTTATTTGCAATATATCTCTGTATATGATTCTGTATATGCTATCTTTTGTTTCGTTCCCACATAAATCGGGATCATGAATTTAGAAGTGCATGGGGTTGTTGTTTATCAATGTAAAGATACTTTTATAGTGTTGGGACGTTTTCAAATAGTGATGGCCAAATTTAACACATGCCGAGGCAAATTTGTGTGGATTGGGGCATTTTTGTGATTTCCTGGGTGATTATATCATTGTCGGGTGTTTTTCTCCCTTGCTTAGGGCAAGTATTGAATTGCTTAGGGCATCTTTATCATCATTGGACGAATTTTGAAGTGTCTAGAGAAAGTAATGAAGTGCCTGGGAAAATATGGAAGTGGACGATGGTGTTTTTATCTTCGTTACGAAAATTTTGAAGTTCCTGGGGAAAATATTGAAGTGTCTGGGCATTTTTATCATCGTTGGGAGAATTTTGAAGTGTCCAAGGCAAGTATTGAAGTTCATGGGGTGTTTCTATCATCATTGGGTCAATTTAGAAGTGCATGGGACAAGTATTGAAGTGCCTAGGTGCAATTTTGAAGTGCGTGGGCAAAATATTGAAGTGTATGGGCGTTTTTATCATCAATGGGAGAATTTTGAATTGGCTGAGGCAAGTATTGAAGTGCATGGTGCGTTTCTATCATCATTGGGTCAATTTAGAAGTGCATGGGGTAAGTATTGAAGTTCCTTGAGGGAATTTTGAAGTGATTGGGGAAAATATTGAAGTGCATGGGGAGTTTTTATCATCCTTGGGCGAATTTAGAAGTTCCTAGGAAAATATTGAAGTTCTTAGGGCAATTTTATCATCTTTTAGAAAATTTTGACATGCCTGGGGCAAGTATTGAAGTGCTTGGGGCATTTTTCTCGTCACTGGGTGAATTTAGAAGTGCATGGGGCATTTTTCTCATCAACGAGTTAATTTAGAAGTGCATAAGGCATTTTTCTCATCAACGAGTTAATTTAGAATTGCATGGGTCATTTTTCTCCTCACTGTGTGAATTTAGAAGTGCTTGGGGTTGTTATTGATCAATGTATGAATGCTTTTATAGTGTTGGGACGTTTTAAAAGAATGATGGGAAAATTTATCACTTGCCAGGGAAAATTTGTGTGGATCGAGGCATTTTTGTGATTGTCTGGGTGATTATATCATTGTCAGGTGTTTTTCTCCCTTTCCTAGGGGAACTATTGAAGTGCATAGGGAATCTTTATCATTATTGGATGAATTTTGAAGTGTCTGGGGAAAGTAATGAAGTGCTTGGGAAATCATGGAAGTGGATGGGGTCATTTTTATCTTTGTTGGGAGAATTTTGAGGTGCCTGGGGAAAATATTGAAGTGTTTGGGTTTTTTTATCATCTTTGGGAGAATTTTGAAGTGGCTGAGGCAAGTATTGAAGTGCATGGTGTGTTTCTATCATCATTAGGTCAATTTAGAAGTGCATGGGGTAAGTATTGGAGTGCCTCAAGGGAATTTTGTGTTAATATTCAATATGCTAAGACAGAAAATAGCAGCATTACATTCCATTTCACAAAAATAGCATATATAGGATCACTGAAGAAACAACAAGCACAGCATAAACACAAGAGACAGAGATTTATCCTGGGAAACCCTCATGGGGTAGAAAACCCAGCAAAGCTTTCTCAATATAGATGACCAACAATATACAAAGATGAAACCCTGAGACATGATCTCCTCCTCCACAATAGCAGACCTCTCCTCCACAAGTGCGCTATCCTCAAGTGTGTGAGTGTGTCAAATGAGGAACACACCTCCTCTATTTATACACTACACTGACATGTATTTTACACAGGTACACGTAGGCTCGTATTTAACCAATGGGTTAAATACCCCACTACAACTGACTGGGCCGACCCCTCTAGGGTGGTCTAATAACCCTTTGACCCACATAACACATATAGGGCCGACCCCCACTAGGGAAGTCTAATAACCCGAGTTACCACATTCCGACGGAGGAATAAACATCTCCGGATATACAATAAGATCTTCACGGAGGAGTGAAACATCTCCAGAATAATAAAGTACAAATATAATATTCTTTGAAGTTACAATATCTCAACACTCCCCCTTAACGAGAAGGATATTATAACAGCATCTGCACGAGCAAGGAGTCATCAACATCATACCTGATACATCTATAAATCATTGGAAGCTTTCTCAACATCATTAGTAACTCAAGCAGTTACTGGAACATCTTCAATACTGGAACATCGACATCTTCAGTATTGAGTCTTTATCTTCTGTAGCACTTGAACAGCTACAACAATATCATCATCTGGATCCTCACGATACACGATCATCAGCATCATCATCTCACGATCATCAGCATCGTCATCACACGATCATCAGCATCGTCATCACACGATCATCAACATCGTCATCTCACGATCATCAACATCGTCATCACATGATCATCAGCATCGTCATCACACGATCATCAGCATCGTCATCACACGATCATCAGCATCGTCATCACACGATCATCAGCATCGTCATCACACGATCATCAGCATCGTCATCACATGATCATCAGCATCGTCATCACACGATCATCAGCATCGTCATCACACGATCATCAGCCTCGTCATCACATGATCAATAGCATCGTCATCACACGATCAGCAGCATCATCATCACACGATCAGCATCATCGTCATCACACGATCAGCAGCATCGTCATCACACGATCATCAACATCAAATATTCATGCCAATACAAGTGATCATATCAACAATACGAGTATCCTACTGATACAAGTAGCCACATCATCAATACAAGTATCCTACCGATACAAGTAATCACATCATCAATACAAGTATCCTACCGATATAGGTAACCACATCATCAATACAAGTATCCTACCGATACAAGTAACCACATCATCAATACAAGTATCCTACCGATACAGGTAACCACATCATCAATACAAGTATCCTACCGATACAAGTAACCACATCATCAATACAAGTATCCTACCGATACAAGTAACCACATCATCAATACAAGTATCCTACCGATACAAGTAACCACATAAAAAATCACTTTCTCGAAGACCATACGTCTACGGATCAATTCAGGGACCTAAGTCCGAGGATGATACAATCCCCACTTCTCGGAGACCATACGTCTACGGATCAATTCAGGGACCGCAGTTCGGGGATGATACAATCCCCACTTCTCGGAGACCATCCATCTACGGATCAATTCAGGGACCGCAGTCTGGGGATGATACAATCCCCACTTCTCGGAGATCTCACGTCTACGGATCAATTCAGGGACCGCAGTCCGGGGATGATACAATCCCCACTTCTCGGAGACCTCACGTCTACGGATCAATTCAGGGACCTAAGTTCGGGGATGATACAATCCCCACTTCTCGGAGACCTCACGTCTACGGATCAATTCAGGGACCGTAGTCCGGGGATGATACAATCCCCACTTCTCGGAGACCTCACGTCTACGGATCAATTCAGGGACCTAAGTCCGAGGATGATACAATCCCCACTTCTCGGAGACCTCACGTCTACGGATCAATTCAGGGACCGCAGTCCGGGGATGATACAATCCCCACTTCTCGGAGACCTCACGTCTACGGATCAATTCAGGGACCTAATTCCGGGGATGATACAATCCCCACTTCTCGGAGACCTCACGTCTACGGCTCTCTTTAGGACTGAAAGTCCAAGGATGATCCAATCCCCTCAACTGTCCACTAAGGACTTCATTCTCAGAGACCTCACGTCTACGGCTCTCTTTAGGACTGAAAGTCCAGGGATGATCCAATCCCCTCAACTGTCCACTAAGGACTTCATTCTCGGAGACCTCATGTCTACGGCTCTCTTTAGGACTGAAAGTCCAGGTATGATCCAATCCCCTCAACTGTCCACTAAGGACTTCATTCTCGGAGACCTCACGTCAACGGCTCTCATTAGGACTGAAAGTCCAGGGATGATCCAATCCCCTCAACTGTCCACTAAGTACTTCATTCTCGGAGACCTCACGTCTACGGCTCTCTTTAGGACTGAAAGTCCAGGGATGATCCAATCCCCTCAACTATCCACTAAGGACTTCATTCTCGGAGACCTCACGTCTACGGCTCTCTTTAGGACTGAAAGTCCAGGGATGATCCAATCCCCTCAATTGTCCACTAAGGACTTCATTCTCGGAGACCTCACGTCTACGGCTCTCTTCAGGGACCGAAGTCCAGGGATGATACAATCCCTACCTGTCCACTAAGGACTTCATTTTCGGAGACCATACGTCTACGGCTCACTCATCATCGACCTTGTTGTTCGATGAGACAATCTCATCATCAGTGACTATACTACTCCCCCTTTCGAGGAGGGTCCTTTTGAGCTACACCAAGCTTGTCTCGGAAGTATTCAAATTTCACTCTAGACAGAGGTTTGGTTAGTACATCAGCAACCTGTTACAAATTCAAACTTTATAGTTCCTTTCTGCGTCATATCTTGTTAGATCCCTATGTTCTTTGACTTATCATGAAACACTAGATTCTATGTCATCTTGATACAACTCTATTTGTCACATAGGATCACAGTTGGTTCTATCTCTAAGTCAAACAATCCTGAAGCCAAACTTCTTCACAACTAGCAGAGCAAACAGCCATATATTCTGCTTGTGCTGAGAGCCACACTAGACTGCTTCCAGCTAAACCATGAGATCATGGTTAATCCTAGACAATAACATCCTCTTGATGTGTTCTTCCTGTCTGATACACTTTCTGCCCAATCAGCATCTGAGTAGCCATCTGAAGTCATGATCTCCAAGATAGCATAGATCAATGTCTATCATATCCTTTAGGTGCCTCATCACATGCTTTGCAACTATCACGTGAACACATCTAGTTTCCACTAGATACTGACTCAAGTTGTTCACAACATAGCATATATCTAACCTAGTATATGTTAGATACATCAATCACCCAATAATTTGACTGTATAGAGTTATATCCACTAACTCTTCAGTTTGGAATCCATAAGTGTGGTCATTCCAACACCTCAAGTCTTTTTAATATTTCTCGGCATACTTTCCCTAGTTGAGAAATATTCCTTCTGATCCTTGCCATACTTCCAGACCTAGGAAGTAATGCATCAATATGAGATCTTTCATTTTCATTTCTGCAGCCATCTATCTGTGCCATCTCTCGTTAGATGGGTCTACTGATATGAGCCTTAATATCATTCGAACTCTGTGGTGAGTTCCTTCTTGCATCCATGTCATTTGTGTATAGAAACCATATTCAACCTTGTAGCAAAGGTTGAGATCCACATCACCCATGGTGATCATTAAGCTCATCAATTGATTATCGATCCTGGGTACCATGATTCACACTTCTTCTTTAATTGTACCATTTAAGAGAATGGTCTTTATCTATTCACTTGGAGAAAAACATCTCATCATGATTCTCTTCTTCTTTTTTTTAAGATAATCTTCTAGCCACAAGCTTTCTATAGTGTGTTTGATTTGTAAATATTTTGTTGAACATCCACCGCTTGTTCAGTGTTCATCATTTATCATGATCTTTCCTACAAATCAAAATTAAGTACAGGATTAGTAATACTTCATAATCATCAAATCATATTGACATGATAACCTATTATGCATACAGATATCATTTACATAGTTATGCAACTAATTTGACCAATACTTTGGCACAACACTTTCCCATATCTTGTATGCATACAGTGGCTATCTAGATGCCTTCCATCTCTACCAGAACATACTATCGAGAGTGTGCACATCTCTCGGCATGTCAGCAAAGAGGTTTCATTCTAGACAAGCAACAATGGAATGTTTGTCCAACTTACCAATCATATGCACATTAGTAGTATACTGTTCAATGCTCTATGAATGTTTATACTCAGCATTATATATTCTAGGAATACAAATATGCATACAACCTATTACAGGCAATATCATTACTATTTCAAATAACAACTCAAATACTTATCTTTTATGTTTGTGTGGTTGCCTCCCGTTTGATCTTCTGTATGTCTTTTGAACTTCTATTCATTCTGTACCACTGTGCATGCTCAAGAGTCATCCTCATGATCTCATGCACAAACATACACTCATTAGTATATTCTAAATGCTATCAAAACATTATAGTACTAAATAATCTTGAAAATGTATAGTCATGATTATAGTTAATAAACATTAGTATTCAAGATTTTAGGGAAGTCTTCTTTTACTCATGCATATCATCAATCAAGATAAAAGATATAATATGCATAATCCCTTGATTACTAACTTTATGAATAAGCATAACCAATCATTCCAAGTATACTTATATAAGGGATCCTAACACAAGGTAAGATTCATGGGAAACATACCTGGATTAGTATACCTACTTGGTTATGTACAACATACCTAAACAATCTCTTCAATGATTTAGAGATCCTGAGCTAGAACCTGCATGTCTCATAGGTTAAGCATAATATAACAAAGTCATACATACCTCGTAAGTAGAACAAAGATTATGGATGAGTCTTTTGTGAACCTGATTTCATGTTTTCATGGTCATGGAACCTGATTTGTCTTTTGTGATGTACCTGTATCTTGTTAGCAGACAACATCAACCTCACACAACATCATAATGCATTAGTACAATCATAAGTGTCAACACCCTAACCAATGAATATCTTCTATCATGCATCCATAATTTTGTTAAGGTGATACAACAAATCTAAAATCAAGATTGTACTAACCGTAATAACATGAAGACAAACATACCATAAACTTAATCATGAACAAATCTCAAAACATACCTCGATGAGTCATACCTGTCGAGATCGCTTGTAATCTCCTTATGTAAAGCCTTAGCCTCATCTCCCTCTGAAACAGGAACTCCTTCACTTATGCAGGTGACCAATCCATCTTCTTCTAGGATTAACCCTATCCACTTGATTTGCAAGAACTGGACCTGGAGCTGGATATGGGTTTGTCAGAGAAACCCCAAAAATTCAAACTTTGAATTTCAAACTTTCGAAAGGATAGAAATATGCGCCTTGATGAGCTGATCAAACTGATATATTTAGAATTTGAAAATTGCAAAGTTTCACTCCTCAATTTTGCCTTTGAAACTTCCGGATTCACTGGACGTGACCCTAAACTGGGGTTTGATGAATCCCACTCTTCTGTCCAATCAAAATGTTTGATCCAAAGCTCTAAGCTTCTATTTTTCTGAGGAGCTTCCAGCCATGGTCACAGATTTCAAAAATTCCCATTTTTACAGAAGCCCTAATTTTCCACTTTTCTGATCAAAGTCCCGAACTAGGGTTTGATCAAGCCCGGCCTTCTGCCCAACCAAAAAAATCTGATCTTGGTCTCTAAATTTCTATTTTGATGAGTAGCATTCAGCCGTGGTCTCCGTTTACAAAAATTCCAACTTTCTTCAAAGCCCTAAATTCCGGAAGCCATGAATGATGGTACTCAAAAATAATTCTGTTTTGACAGAAATATGTACCTTATTGTTTCTGGTGTAACTACAAACTTTTCAATCCACAGGGTCTGAAAACGTTTTCTGAGATAGCCTGACCTGTTATCTTTCCATCCTAATAGGTCTGACCTCAATTGGATTCTCTGAGAGAGAGTTATGTCAAATGTCACAACGTGACCTGTTTTGGGATAAAACGGAAGAGCGAACTTGTACGGCGTGCCACGTGTCACTGTTTGAACTTTGGCCTCTGAAAAACTTTCCTGAGGTATCTCGGCCTGTTATCTTTCCATCCTGATAGGTCTGACCTCAATTGGACTCTCTAAGAGAGAGTTATGCCAAGTGTCGCAACATGACCTGTTTATCGGATAATACAAGAGGGATAACTTGTACGGAGTTCCACGTGTCACTGGTTCAACTTCGGCATCTGAAAATGTTTTCTGAGATAGTAAAGACTGTGTACTACCTGTCACTTTTTACAAAATTTCATTTGGAGCTTCCTAGCCCAAGATATGACCTTTTTCCCAAGGTCACTTGATTTTGACTCAGATCTGGAATTGGCAGAAACCCTATATTGTACAGATCATAAATCACAAAGTATAACGAATTAGAGGTTGTCCTTTGGACACAATGTACCTGGAGATTTAATCTTCGTCCTGTAACAATTTCAGATCCGAGAAATTTTCCAAAACGGATTTATAGCGAAAGTGCTACGATGACTGGTTTTTTCTATGTAAAACCCTAACCTTCAAATTGTCGTAAGTAAAGGAAGTGTCGTTAGTGCCATACCTTGTCTTCCTTCAGGTTAGCTCTGATACCATGTTAATATTCAATATGCTAAGACAGAAAATAGAAGCATTACATTCCATTTCACAATAATAGCATATACAGGATCACTGAAGAAACAACAAGCACAGCATAAACACAAGAGACAGAGATTTATCCTGGGAAACCCTCATGGGGTAGAAAACCCAGCAAAGCTTCCTCAATATAGATGACCAGCAATATACAAAGATGAAACCCTGAGACATGATCTCCTCCTCCACAATAGCAGACCTCTCCTCCACAAGTGCGCTATCCTCAAGTGTGTGAGTGTGTCAAATGAGGAACACACCTCCTCTATTTATACACTACACTGACATGTATTTTACACAGGTACACGTAGGATCGTATTTAACCAATGGGTTAAATACCCCACTACAACTGACTGGGCCGACCCCTCTAGGGTGGTCTAATAACCCTTTGACCCACATAACACATATAGGGCTGACCCACACTAGGGAAGTCTAATAACCCGAGTTACCACATTCCGACGGAGGAATAAACATCTCCGGATATACAATAAGATCTTCACGGAGGAGTGAAACATCTCCGGAATAATAAAGTACAAATATAATATTCTTTGAAGTTACAATATCTCAACATTTTGAAGTGCTTGGGGAAAATATTGAAGTGCATGGGGATTTTTTATCATCCTTGGGAGAATTTAGAAGTGCCTGGGAAAATATTGAAGTGCTTAGGGAATTTTTATCATCTTTGGTAGAATTTTGAATTCATGACCCCACATGTCCATTGGACCATTAAGGGACGAGATAACAAGTAGAGTCCCTACTTTCCCTGAATCTAGTTAGTGCGGTTGTGTTTCCTCAACACCTTCTAGTTGTGAGTGATCAAATACTGCTTGTGAAATGTATAAATAAATCCATCATTTCCTCATCCATACACTTGTTCATTTGAGAGTCTAGGAGTCGAGAGATTCTAGAGTTGAGCTCTAGTGTATGTTCTTTTGTTGCACCACCTTAGTAATCCACATAATAAAAAGCTTGAGTCTTATTGGCAAAAGATTCACCAAATTTTTACTATATTTTATAAATCAGTGAAAGATTCGCCAAGTTTTTACAATTTTTTATAATTAAGTGAAATATTCGCCAATATTTTACAATATCTTATAATTTAGTGAAAGATTCGCCAAGATTTTACAGCATTATATAATGAAATGAAAGATTCGCCAATATTTTACAGCATTATATAATGAAATGAAAGATTCACCAAAACATTATATATACATATTATATTATTGATAAAATCGCCTTCAAGTTTTCCTATATATCAGGGAGATTCGCCCATTTTTTATGCATATAAATTTTGGGGGGGTTCTTAAAATCATCCCTGGTTGAGGTACTTGGTAACCAGTTATAAAAGAAGGAGTAGATCAAAGACCACAACAGTTAAGCTCTCTTTTTGTTTTGGGAAATATGCTGCATTGTTCTTTTTGTTTTGGGAAATATGTTTCATTGTTGGGTATATGTTATAGAGATGCAGACCCGAAGGGAAAACCAGAGGCGTAGAGTAATGAAGCAAGCCTGATGCTATAGGAAGTAGAGTTTCCATAAGCTGAGAGCCGAGCAAGCCACAATGTAGAGAGCTATGGCACCACCAAAAGGGGGATTAACAATATAGAGAGAAGCCAAAAAAACATATTTGAGTGATGGTTGGAACTTTGATCATATCAATGATCATAATGACACAACTAGATGGGTTGGCCTCTGGTTCAAACTATGTTATGTAGTAGTAGGCACACTATTGAGCCAAAATATTTTGACTAAAGAAGTATGTGCATCAACTGATGTTGCTTAGGACAAGCAACATGTGAGTGTCGGAGGCCTGTTGAAGCAGGTTTTTGGATTAGTCTTGGGAGTCGTGCACCATAAGTGGACCACGTGATAACTCAACCAGTGGACAAAAGTAAGAAAAATGATGAATTTAGTTAGGAGTAGTTGGGAATTTGTGTCCACTTTGTAATGTGATCATCCCATGTTGTGATGTATAAATATGTAAGGCGTTTGAGGGTTAAGGGGTGTTGATGGATAACTATTCTTGGGTTGTTGTTAAATTGTTGTTCATATTCCACTACAAAATTTGAACCCAAAATCCGACGACATCCGACGAAAAGGATTATGTTGTCGGATTTCACCTTCAAAATCATGAAGTTTGAGTAATTTTTTTTTAATTGATAGAAGGATTTGTTAGATATCCTATGGCTCTCAGATATCTGACAACTGCAATCGGATATTCGACAACTATCATCGGATCTCCATCAACTCTGACGATGCTCAATTTGTCAGATATCTAACATGTATTTTATAACGAGAACTATGCTCAAGTCGTTGGATATCCCACATGTATTTTATAGTGGTAACTATGCTCAAGTTGTCAGATATCCGACGAACAATTATATTTTGAAATCTATAAATTTCAAAACATTCCGACATGTTTGCTATACAAGCGACGATTTGCGGAAATTATTTTATTCTTCGACAAACTATTTTCCGTAAAATAATACATAATTATTTCTATTATTTTTGTGATTAAAAATAGTGAAGTGTGGAGCTTGAATTTATAAGATCGATAATCTTCATTCAAGCTCTTTATGCGGAAACATCAAATAGCAATATTCTTGATCCAGACAAACAAAATCGACAATTGCTTGCTAGATTGTGGGATGGACTGAAAAGAAAGGGTGATGGGAAATGTTATTGTCCATGTAGTCAATGCAAGGGATTTTAGAGGAGAAGAATAAAGATCACAGCCAACAACAATTGTAGGGAGCATGGACACGCTGAGGGGGGACATGAATATCATCCATTTGTAAGTTTTGCATTATATATGTTTTTATATTGATTGATTTTGTAAATGTATGTATTATTTTAGTATTTCTTATATTAACTTATATCTATTTATGGTTTCATGTAATTATAAAGGAAAGACATCCTATGACATATCGTCCAGAGGAAGTGCTTTCAGAACAAGTACTGGAGGAACATGGAGCTATGAATAATGGAGAATAAGTTAATGATCATATTGGAGAATTTGATCATATTGATAACATAGTTGAATATGATGATACAAATACATTGATCCATGATTCATTTAATGTTAGAATGGATGATGATGATCATCATCATGAAAATGATGATTTTGATGATATTCATGATTTACCTCTTCTTGAGAAGGCATATGAACCCCTTTATGAGGGCTCCAACACAAAGCTCCTCTCTGCTATATTGTTGATAATGAACTTGAAGGTTATGAATGGTCTTTCAAACATATCAGTCACACGGATGTTAGCATATGTAATATATTCCATCACATAATATATATGATCGTTCTAAAGGTTATCACTATTCGTCTAATAATTTTATTGTTAATTCATAAGTCAAATCAATACGGATGAAATGTCTTTCATTAATATTATTTATATATTATATTAACCAGATTTTTATTCTAATTTGTTGTAGCTTGATAGATGATTTTTTGTTACCACCGTCAAATATTTTACCTCGCACATATTGAGATTTATCTTCCTGAAATAAATTGGAATGCAGTATGAAGCAATTCATGCATGCCCCATGTTGGTTGTAGAGCCAGATCTTCCAGTCTCATAGATGATATTGTCTTAGCCGTGCACCTCAGAGGATTGTACACTCATGCCCCTACCTTGGGGTTCGGGGGCAACGCCCCTGAGAAAACATTTTGGGGCTGTTTTTGCCACTAGTTTTCGGGCCCATGGTTTTGGGTAACCCGTGGTATTTTCCCATTGTATCTCCCTTATAAAAGAAAGACATTGTAATATGGTTAGGGTTGATGTATTAGGTATTATGCATTGTAACGATCTCTGAGATTGGAAGAGAGACTGTGAGAGAGTGTGAACAGGAAGTGCAGTGGTTGTGCTGCAGGTTGTATCCCTTCACTTTGCTGGACAGAATAATAATAAGGACTGGCAACTTCAGTGTGGACGTAGCCCAAGTTGGGTGAACCACGATATATCTGTGTCTCTCTTGTAATGTTTTTGTGTGATTATATTTGCATTTCTGTTTATTGTTATTGCTCTGCAATCCTGTTTTTCTAAAAATTGGTATCATAGCCAAAGGTCTATTTGGAAGATAAACATGCAGGAAGCTAGGGTTTCTGGTTCGAGTGGGAGCAATGGCGGAAGAAGGAAAGTTTAAGGTCGAGAAGTTTAATGGCCAAAACTTCCAGTTATGGAAGATGCAAATAAAGGACTATTTGTACAAGAAGGATCTATTCCTGCCATTCGGAGGAAGAGAAAATAAACCGGCGGCCATGAAGGACGAAGAATGGGAGGTTCTTGACAGAAATGATCTGGGAACAATACGGCTGAGCCTGGCTTCGTCGTTGGCTTTCAATATCTCAAAAGAAACGAAAACGGAGGGTTTGATGAGCGCACTGGGTAAGCTGTATGAAAAACCCTCGGCCTCCAACAAGGTATTTCTAATGAAGCGTTTATTTAATATGAAGATGTCTGAAGGTGGATTTGTTATTGATCATTTAAATGAGTTTAATACGGTTACAAATCAACTAAGTTCTGTAAGTGTGAACTTTGTTGATGAGGTTAGGGATCTTCTAATCTTGTGTTCATTGCCAGAAAGCTGGAATAGCTTGGTCATGGCTGTAAGTAACTCTGTCTCTGGTTCAAACACCTTGAAATTTGATGATGTTATTGGTGTTATTCTTAGCAAGAAAATGCGAAGAAAAAGCACAGGTGAGACATCAGGTAATGCATTGACCATGGAGACGAGGGGAAGACAAAAGGAGAGAGGAAAGAGCCAAGGTAATTGTGGGAAGTCTAAAACGGGTATATCCAAGTCCAAACTGGGAAAGATAGAGTGTTGGAACTGTGGAAAGAAAGGACATCTGAAGAAAGACTGCAGATCTCTAAAGAAGAAAGGAGATGCACAGAAAGAAACTACCTAGGAAGCAAATGTAGTAGGTGATGTCTTACAAGATGCTTTGATTCTTGCATTAGATAATACTAGTTATTATTGGGTAGTAGATTCAGGGGCTTCATGTCATGCTACACCCCATAGGAAATACTTTCATGATTATGTTCCAGGCGATTTTTGGACATGTTTTATTGGGTGATGATGAGCCATGTAAAATTGTTGGAATGGGTAAGGTATGGATAAAATTTAAGAATGGAACTGATTGGTTGTTAAAATAGGTTAGGCATATTCCTGCTATGAAAAGAAATCTGATCTCAACAGGGTAGTTGGGAGATGGTGGTTGTCTATCTACATTTGGAGAAAAGTGGTGGAAGATCACTAAAGGATCAATGGTGATAGAAAAAGGAGAAGGGTAGGTACGTTGTATTTATGTCCTCATAATACTGACCATTCTATCTCTTTAGCTTCCACAGGAACAGATACAACATTGTGGCATCATAGGCTTGGCCACATGAGTGAGAAGGGGATGCAGATTCTCCACTCAAGGAAGTTGCTGCAAGATTTGAAGCAGGTAAGTTTGGAATTCTGTGAAAACTGTGTTTATGGAAAATAGAAGAGAGTCAGATTTCTCAGGGTTGGGAAACAGAAGAAGAATGAAAAGTTAGAGCTTGTGCATACAGATGTATGGGGACCAACTCAGGTACAATCTCTTGGTGGCTCTCATTATTATGTTACATTTATTGATGATGCAACTAGGAAAACCTGGGTTTATTGCATTAGACAGAAATCTGATGTGTTTGGTACTTTTAAGAAGTGGAAAGCTTTGGTTGAAAATGAGATAGGAAAAAGGTTGAAGTGTCTCAGATTTGATAATTGAGGTGAGTACTGCGGCAAGGAGTTTGATAGTTACTGTTCATACCACGGGATTCGTAGAGAGAAGACAACCCCAGGAACACCACAAGAAAATGGTGTGTTTGAAAGGATGAACAGAATGATCATGGAGCATGCAAGGTGTATGAGATTGCATGCAGGGTTTCCGTTACAGTTTTGGGCAAATGCTGTAAATAATGCTGTTTATATAATAAACAGAGGGCCTTCAAGTGCTTTGGATGGTTGTATTCCAGAGGAGGCATGGACAGATAAAAAGGTAAACTACTCATTTCTGAGAATGTTTGGTTATGAAGCATTTGTCCATATCGATAAAGAAAATAGAACAAAGCTTGACACTAAATCCAAGAAATGTACCTTTATTGGATATGGGGTCGATGATTTTGGTTATAGTTTATTGGATTATGAAAATCACAAAATCATTAGAAGTAGAGATGTCATATTCAATGAAAAGGTCATGTATAAAGATCAATTGCAAGGAAAGAAACAGGAAAAGGAAAACAAAGAGTACACAATACTTGATGAAATTAAAGAAAATGAAGTTCCAAAGGTGCCACAAAATCAAGAACAACAACAAGTATTGGAAAATCTTGCAACTGTAAGAACTACCAGGTTAAGTAGACTCCCTGAACGATACTCTCCTTCAATGTATTATTTGTTGATGACTGATGCTGGTGAACCAGAATGTTATGAAGAAGCAATGCAGGTGGAAACTAGAAAGAAGTGGGAGCAAGGAATGAATGAGGAGATGGACTCATTGGTAGGAAAAAAGACTTGGGATTTGGTTCAGTTGCTTGCTGGTAAAAGAGCATTGTAAAACAAATGGATTTACATGTTGAAGGAAGAAGAAGGAGGTAAGAAGCTGTACAAGGCGAGAATTGTTGTAAAGGGTTTTGCACAGAAGAAACTTATAGATTTTGATGAAATATTTTCTCCTATTGTTAAGATGACTTCAATTAGGACTATCTTAAGTTTAGTGGCGGTAGAAGATTTGAATCTTGAATAGTTAGATGTAAAAACAACCTTTCTACATGGGGATTTGGAGGAAGAGATATATATGCAGCATCCACAAAGGTATGAGGTCAAAGGTAAAGATAACTTGGTATGCAGGTTGAAAAAAAATTTGTATGGCTTGAAGCAAGCTCCAAGGCAGTGGTATTTAAAATTTGACAGGTTTATGACAGAACAAGGTTATAGTAGATGTCATTCTGACCAGTGTGTTTATTTCAAGAAGCTAGAAAATGAAAGATATATTATCTTGTTATTGTATGTGGATGACATGCTTGGTGCAGGGTCTAACATGCAGGATATAAATGTAATCAAAAGGAAGCTAGCTAATTCATATGCGATGAAGGATTTGGGTGTTGCAAAGAAAATCCTTGGTATGAGAATAACAAGAGACAAGAAAAATCGCAAATTGACATTGTTTCAAAGTGAGTACATACAAAAGGTGTTGGAGAGATTCAGAATGCAGAATGCAAAACCAGTAAGTACACCTTTGGCCAACCATTTCAGTCTAAGTAAGAAAATGTGTCCCAAGACACAGGAAGAGACAGATTACATGTCCAAGATTCCCTATAAATCAACAGTTGGAAGCTTGATGTATGCCATGGTGTGCACAAGACCAGATATTGCACAAGCAGTGGGAGTTGTGAGACAATATATGAACAATCTAGGTAAAGAACATTGGAAGGAAGTACAGTGGATTCTTAGGTATTTGAGAGGTACCACCACTCAGGCATTATGTTTTGGAGGTTCAGACACTATTCTATAGGGATATGTTAATGCAGATATGGTAGGTGATAAGGATAGTAGGAGGAGCACCACAGGGTATGCGTTTACTGTAGGTGGAACAACAGTAAGTTGGATTTCGAGATTACAAAAGGTTGTTGCACTTTCAACAACAGAAGCAGAGTATGTTGCTGTTACAGAAGCTAGTAAAGAGATGATTTGGTTGTAGAGGTTTATGGAGGAAGTGGGTAAGAAGCAGAAGGATAGGAGGTTGTATAGTGACATCCAAAGTGCCATTCATTGTGCAAAGAACAGAGCATTCCATTCCAGGACTAAACATATACAACTCAAGTACCATTTCATACGCTCTGTTATGGAAGATGAACTGTTGAAGCTGGAAAAGATACACACTAGCCAGAATCCTACAAACATGTTCACAAAGGTAGTGACCAGAGAGAAACTGAGTTCCTGATCGGTTTCGGTTGGCCTTCTAGCATGAAGGTGAAGAGGAGAAAGTTACCAAGTCCAAGGTCCAACAAGTACAACAGCGGTGGAGTTGTTGTGATCAGTCTCCAAGTGGGATATTATTGGTTGTGGAGCCAGATCTTACAGTCTCATAGATGATATTGTCTTAGCCGTGCACCTCAGAGGACTGTACACTCATGCCCCTACCTTGGGGTTGTTTTCACCACCAATTTTTCGGTCCCATGGTTTTGGGTAACCCGTGGTATTTTCCCACTGTATGTCCTTTATAAAATAAAGACATTGTAATACGGTTAGGGTTGATGTATTAGGTATTATGCATTGTAAAGATCTCTGAGATCGGAAGAGAGACCGTGAGAGAGTGTGAAGAGGAAGTGCAGCGGTTGTGCTGCAGGTTTTATCCCTTCACTTTGCTAGACGAAATAATAATAAGGACTAGCAACTTCAGTGTGGACGTAGCCCAAGTTGGGTGAACCACGATATATCTGTGTCTCTCTTGTAATGTTTATGTGTGATTATATTTGCATTTCTGTTTATTGTTATTGCTCTACGATCTTGTTTTTCTAACAATTGGTATCAGAGCCAAAGGTCTATTTGGAAGATAAACCCGCAGGAATCTAGGGTTTCTGGTTCGAGTGGGAGCAATGGCGGAAGAAGGAAAGTTTAAGGTTGAGAAGTTTAACGGCCAAAACTTCTAGTTATGGAAGATGCAAATGGAGGACTATCTATACTAGAAGGATCTATTCCTGTCGTTAGGAGGAAGAGAAAAGTAACAGGCGGCCATGAAGGATGAAGAATGGGAGGTTCTTAATAGAAAGGCTCTAGGAACAATACGGCTGAGCCTGGCTTCGTCATTGGCTTTCAATATCTCAAAAGAAACGACAATGGAGGGTTTGATGAGCGCACTGGGTAAGCTATATGAAAAACCCTCGGCCTCGAACAAGGTATTTCTAATGAAGCGTTTATTTAATATGAAGATGTCTGAAGGTGGATTTGTTACTGATCATTTAAATGAGTTTAATATGGTTACAAATCAACTAAGTTCTGTAAGTGTGAACTTTGATGATGAGGTTAGGGCTCTTCTAATCTTGTGTTCATTGCCAGAAAGCTGGAATAGCTTGGTCATGGCTATAAGTAACTCTGTCTCTGGTTCAAACACCTTGAAATTTGATGATGTTATTGGTGTTATTCTTAGCGAAGAAATGCGAAGAAAAACCACAGGTGAGACATCAGGTAATGCATTGACCATGGAGACTAGGGGAAGATAAAAGGAGAGAGGAAAGAGCTAAGGTAATTGTGGGAAGTCTAAAACGAGCAGATCCAAGTCCAGACTGGGAAAGATAGAGTGCTGGAACTATGGAAAGAAAGGACATTTGAAGAAAGACTGTAGATCTCTAAAGAAGAAAGGAGATGCACAGAAGGAAACTACCTAGGAAGCAAATGTAGCAGGTGATGTGTTACAAGATGATTTGATTCTTGCATTAGATAATACTAGTGATTATTTGGTAGTAGATTCAGGGGCTTCATGTCATGCTACACCCCATAGGAAATACTTTCATGATTATGTTCCAGGCGATTTTGGACATGTTTTATTGGGTGATGATGAGCCATGTAAAATTGTTGGAATGGGTAAGGTATGGATAAAAGTTAAGAATGGAACTGATTGGTTGTTAAAACATGTTAGGCATAATCCTGCTATGAAAATAAATCTGATATCAACAAAGTAGTTGGGAGATGGTGGCTATCTATCTACATTTGGAGAAAAGTGGTGGAAGATCACTAAAGGATCAATGGTGATAGAAAAAGGAGACAGGGTAAGTACATTGTATTTATGTCCTCATAATATTGACCATTCTATCTCTTTAGCTTCCACAGGAATAGATACAGCATTGTGGCATCATAGGATTGGACACATGAGTGAGAAGGGGATGCAGATTCTCCACTCAAGGAAGTTGCTGCCAGATTTGAAGTAGGTAAGTTTGGAATTCTGTGAAAACTATGTTTATGGAAAACATAAGAGAGTCAGATTTCTCAGGGTTGGGAAACAGAAGAAGAATGAAAAGTTAGAGCTTGTGCATACAGATGTATGGGGACCAACTCAGGTACAATATCTTGGTGGCTCTCATTATTATGTTACATTTATTGATGATGCAACTTGGAAAACTTGGGTTTATTGCATTGGACAGAAATCTGATGTGTTTGGTACTTTTAAGAAGTGGAAAGCTTTGGTTGAGAATGAGACAAGAAAAAGGTTGAAGTGTCTCAGATCTGATAATGGAGGTGATACTGCGGCAAGGAGTTTGATAGTTACTGTTCACACCATGGGTTTCGTAGAGAGAAGACAGTCCCAGGAACACCACAAGAAAATGGTGTGTCTGAAAGGATGAACAGAACGATCATGGAGCGTGCAAGGTGTATGAGATTGCATGAAGGGTTTGTTACACCCAAACTCTACTCATCATAAGATTCAGTGTATACACCCCTGAAAATACCTAGAATAAGTAATCATCCTTGGAGGATTTGTACCCAATTGTGCTAGGTTTTGAAGGGTCGTCGCAAGTTGCACACTAGCAACATGCGACGTCGCATCTTGCTCCATTGCAGGGTGCGACGAGGTCAGTTAATGGGAAAAAATAGATTATTCGAGATCCTTCTCGAAACTTGCTCATTTAGGGGCTTATCCCTGACCTCTAGGGGAGCTGGTACTCAACTCTTGACTCTTTGGGAGGATCCCCTATCTCTCTCCTACCATCTCTCAACCTATCCTATCCATACCCTATCCACTTAGTCCTATATAAGTGAAGCTCACTCCCATCCCAATAGGAGGAAGCATATGGTATCTACATGCTGGTGAAATCACTCTTAGAACATCTCCACTCACCTATTGGAGAACTCATACTTCCTTGGGAGGTTATGGCAATTGGCTTCGTTGGAGAAGGGCTACAACGTTAATCCTTGGTTGTGGTTCTATATCTTTATCATGTACTCCTATATTTACAGTAATACAAATGCTTTCCACCAATATTGTTCATGTGTGTAACGATATTGAGTAGTTTACCTGCTTAATTGTTTACTTAGATCTCTTGTTGTATAGATGTCTTTTACTGGTTTCTCTTGTTTCTTGTCTTGACAGGTCTTGCAGCTTGGATCTGACGACCATGAGGCATGGAGCAGCATTCAGGAGAAAGGATTGCGAAATAAAAGGTAAGACATATAGTACTTGATCCTTAAGTAGATCTAGGAGATGCACTTGTAGTCTGTTCTATTCGTTCTAGACTCACTTTGAGCTAGGGAGATCCTGATCGCGTCCGCTCAACTTGATTGTTCGATAACAAATCTGGCGACCATACTGGGGAGTATAGAATTTGGTCAGTAGTTGTCAATCCGAGAGTCATTTTCAATTGATTGCTTGACACAAGTCTCTTATTTTTGCCATTTACTTCTTGGAGTTGATTTCACTATCAGATCTTCATGTTGAAGATTCTGATCTACTTCCTCTGAGTTTATACAACTTATTCCCAAACCATTCCATGGTTCATTGCTGAGAGATTTGATTCATTTTTGAATCTAGACTTCGCCTGTCGCACCTAGGTAGTGGGAGCAGAGCGACACTGTGTCTTTTTGGGTCTCTGTTCTTTACCTGTTACTTACTCGTCGCATCCTTTGCATTGGTAGATTGCGACATCGTCGCACTTCCCGTGTAGGCAGACTGCGATGTCACACTGTGTACAGGAACAGAGTGCGCCGATTTGTCAAATTTTTGGCATGCAGGCATCTCCTCTCCATTTAACAGTATGTACTTTGGTTTGCTGTATGAACTCTCTCTGTGCTGCAAGATCCAACCAGGGATCCCATTTATGATTTGTGTTTTGAGAGTTTGGTTTCATTTGGATTGACTTTGGGTTCCGTCTTGGACAAGTTTGAGAACCAGTAGTGGTGGATGCTCTCATCTCCTCCACCTTCATCCGTTCACTCTTACATTACCTTCCTTCCATCTCTAATCTGATCATTGCATTGGATAACCCTCCATACCTCATTTACATTTGTTTCAAACTTTGCTTGCTGCTGCTTGATTTTGAATTAAGTGTGTCTTTCAGCTTGGTTGAGTGCTTGTCTTTTCTTGAGTTTTCTGAATGTATGAGTGCTGCGGGTAGTGTTTTCTTTTCAGTCATTTAGATCTGAAAGCAGATTTGTTATCAAATTATTTCTTTGATGCATCCATTGAAAAATTAAAAGTGCTTCTTTCCATCATTTCTTGAACATTATTGAAGAAAGTTGTTATGCATTGGAAAATTCTCGTTTATGTTTTGGAAGAATTGAATGAATGTATGATCTATTGTGTTTTTCTCGAATTATGAATTGCTCATTTTCTTGAAAGGCTCAAGTACATTTTGATTTTTGCAAAGATTGATTCCATGCTAAGGAAAGATAGAGGCATTTTTAATTCTTGTTGCTTTTAGATCATTGAAAGTGAAATTGAAAAGCTTGCATATTTCATTTTAGAATCCTCTCTTTTCATTACTTAGGGTCATTTTACTTTGAAAATAAAAAGAAAAGAAAAAAGTTGTTTTGATTTGGTTTAGTAGTGTTGTGTACTTTTGCGTTTTGCTGAAAAAGAAAATAGTACTTTCATTGTCAAGTTTTGTTTGAATTGGAATCGTGTTGCATTGAGTTTGTTTTGACAATACTATTGGAAAAAGATTTCTCCTTCCCATAGCTAGAATTCATTGAAAGAAAAGAATATTTCATGCATGTAGCTAGGGCTTGCATTATGCTTTCGATTATGTACTCACCTCATGCATTCACCTAACCGTCTAAGATAAAATTAACGGTAGAACTAGGTAAAATTTTTAGCAACTTGTGTATAAGTTAGAGACGTGTTCCTACGTCATTAAGCATGGCAGCTGTCGTTATTTTCCAACACTGTATCCCGGGGGTATTGTAGTCTTCCACGTACTTATCGGTATATCGAGCTCCTTCACGTACCCACCAAGTACCATAATCCATACTTGGCATATATCAAAGGGTTTATCATGTACTCGGTAGTATATCAGAAGGTCTCTTTCCAAACGGTTGTGCATTAGACAACACCACTATAGATTTGAGCTCCCACGTACCTTGCGTATATCGGGAGACACCACTAGGATTCCTGAAACCAACTGAGTTAACCATTTGGCCGTCTTGGAAAAGAAATACACCGAGAACAACACTCGGGGAGATTAGCATGCACGTACTGTCCAGGTAATTGGGTATGCAGGCAAGGGTACGGTCCCAATCCTCCTTGTCGCGTCATATTGTTGGACCCTGCAGTATATCGAGGTTTGCGATGCCTTGATAATCCCGTGAGGTTCCAGACTTTTGAATCCACTCTGTCACATAAGTCTGCTTGTTTCCTTAGTTTGAGTAGGTTTTTCTGGACTACTTTTCTTTTAGCATACCCTTAGGAGAAACGCTATTTTGGCCTCCTTGGCTGATTTTCTTGACACTCTAGTGGATTTTCCCTAGAGAAGATACTGTAGGATCTTGAACTTATCACCCGAATATCCCCTTAATCCTGAGGTTATTTCAAGGGTAAGAATGGATCAACGTAACACGGTTGTAGTTATTGAAGTGGAAAACCCCACTTTGAATGTTGGAGGAGTTTTGTTTCCATAAACTCCTCCAGATTCACCTGCTTCTCATCCACAACAGGATGAAGGAACACAAACCCCCGCTTCACAAGACCTTTCTCCCGTCATCCCGGGAGAACCTGGATCATTGGAATGGATAAAACAACCCCAAGGCAACCCTACTGCAGCTGTTGGTCCTTCAGCAGCTTACTGGACATCTTCTACAGACCACCCAGTGGATCATTTTTCCATCTCATCCTCACCCAGTGAGACTACCCCGGAAGAAACTTTAGCCTACTTTCATGGCAAATTGGCTCACTTTCGTTCCATGGTTGAAGAGTTTCGGCAGTCAAGTCTCCAACGAAGGGTACAACACCCATCGTTACCTCCTTACCAACCAATCCCAGTTCATCTGATATCTTTCGGATCACTTGAAGCCCCCCACCACAAGACCACTAATAAGACTGGTCAACCCTCGCAAGAGTCCAGTCCTGCACCTCAAGTGAACCAACCGGTGGAAGGACAACAGTCCAACACACCCGTCACTACTACAGTTACTTTACCAGTTGCTCCCCCACCTCAAAATTCGAGGGGAGGGTATTCCATTCCCCCGGGTTATCTTATTGGTAATGTTATTACTATGGTAGCTAGTCAGCAACCTACGTTGGTTCAACCTTTGAATAGTGGTCAACCTACTGTGGTTGGGGGGAAACCTCCGTTTCCTAACCAGAACATAGGCAGTAGAATCCCCAACGGACCTTCCATTGGACCTTCCCAACCCGCTAGACCATCCACCATGGGATTATCTCATGTTGGGGGGCTGTCCAATATGACTCAACCCTCATGGAGTCAAGCGTACCCAGGTTCCATTAACCCTGCACCAGGTCAATCTAATCCTGGAAATGCACCATACACTTTATGGAGCAACAACCTGTGTTGTAACATGGATCCCAACTGACTATCCCTCAAGTACCACCACCCCCGATCGGCCTTCCCTTGCCTCTTGCTGGAGGTGGCCGCCCCCCACCTAACCTTGGTGGAGGTCCACCTCCTTTTACCTGCAATATCCCTCACCCCTCCGGCAGTGGCGGGAATGGTCCACCACCCCCTCCAGGCGGAGGCGGCGAGGGACCACCCTATCATGGTGGAGGAGGACATTTCCCTTTGGGTGATGAAGGTGGTCCACCACCCCCTCTAGGTCGAGGTGGTGGAGGACCTAATTACTATGGTGGTGGCGGTGATGGTGGAGACCCTCATCTTTCCAGCGACAGAGGTGGTGGGGGCCCCCATCCTTCTGGTAGTGGAGGTGGTCCACCACCCCCTCTAGGTGGAGGCAGTGGTGGGCCACCTTATTATGGTTATGGAACTCCACCTCCTCCCAGTGGTGGCGGCGGACCTCATCCCCCTCCCAGTGGCGGAGGTGGACCCCCACCCCCTCCCGGTGGCGGAGGTGGACCCCCACCTTATTGGAATGGACCACCTTATGGTGGAGGACCCCCTTACGGTCTGGGCGGCACACCCCCTACAGTCAGTTTCCTCCTGGTACACCTTATGGTCAGTTTGGTCCTTACACGCCTTATCTGTATTATCAATACGAGTAGCATAACCCACAGCTGCCCTTCCTGGCTACTTTGGACCTGCCTAACTTATCCCGTTTAACCAACGATCCTATTTACCATGGATCTAACTGGCCACCAATTTCGTTGAAAATTCCGTCTGATATCCCCAAATTTGATGGCAAGCCTAGTGAAGACCCTAAAAACCACGTGATGACATACAACTTATGGTGTTCATTTATTTCCTTAATGGACGATTCAATTCATCTTAGATTGTTTCAAAGGACTCTCACTGGTTCAGATTCCAAGTGGTACATTGATTTGCCACCCCACTCTTTTCCTAATTTAGGTTCTCTTGCTATGAAATTTTTGACGCATTTCTAGCTGCCCATACAGTATGAGATTGGTACTGAGCTTTTAACCTCGCTTCGTCAGAATACCGCCACTCATATTTTCGATCATATCCATGAGTGGCGATGGAGACGACGTCTTATTAAAGCTCCTATTCCAGATCAACTCCTAGCAGACTAGTTTACAAAATCGCTCATCCCCACCATAGCAAAAGATGTTGCCATGAGAAGTGTTGTCACCGAAGAACAAGCCATCGCGAGTGCCCATCTGCTAGACCTGGTCTACACTCAATCTGGCACTCTGTTTAATATTCTACCTGACGCACCTCGTGACATTAATGACCCCGCGAAACCACATAAGGAACTCCAAACCGATGGAATCATTGGATCTCTTAACACCCAGCCCGCCTCTAGTACTGTTGGATGATCCAACCTTCAAGGGTCTTCCCCCCTTACCGGCTCAGGTTGGACACAGTACCACCAAGTCAACCACTCCTGCTCTAACTGAAGAGGTGAATTCTGTTCAATCAGCTTCATCTCAGAAGTTTAATGGGAAGAAGAAGAACAAAGGGAAACCCAAAAATTCTTCTGCCTAGCAGGAACAAAAGAGCACTCCCGACGATATCAAGCAGAAATCGAAACTAAAGTATCCTTGTTTACTGTGTGGACATGACCATTTCTCCAAAGAGTGCCCCCATAGAGACGAAGTACAAAAGTTTCTTCGGGGAAAACCAACTCCTGTAGTCCTCAATGATCCGTTTCCTACTCAGAACCAGCAGATGATTACTCAACCCCCCTAGCCCAGGGGGAACCATCCAATACCATGCATGTTCTCATGTTGCATAACGAGACGATCAATTTGAACACTCGCTCATGATCTTACAAACCGGTCCCTTCGAAGGAACCCATTGGAAGTAATACTGAAAAAGCTTTCTACTCCTTAATTGATGTCACTGTACCATCAACTTCTCTCACCATTGAGAAGCCATCCTTGGACTTGATATTGCGACCGCCCAAAAGCACGATTCGAAAAGCTGTTCTCAATCCTAACACTCGGGTTGCTCAAAATTACAATATCATGGAAGACTTGGCACAAGCTCCTTGCGCCATGTCTACCCTGGAAGTTTTGCAGAATTGTCCTAATCAACGCAAAACTCTCCTTGTAGCCATCGGTGCAATCGACACCGATTCCTCGAACACCATCATGTTCCGACTTGACAACCTTAAGTCAAGGCTCTCACACCAGCTCACATTCCAAGTTTCTGCGAACATTGCTGGGAAGATTGTCCATTGTACCCTTTTAGACGAAGGCGCCTCCACTTCTGTCATGTCGATCGCCTATTGGAGATCCATCGGCTCCCCCGAATTGAATCATTCTCCTACCACGTTGAAAGCATTCAACGGGCGTGGCTTTCAACCTCATGGGCTCTTACAAGCTCTTGCAGTTGAGTTGGGCAGAAAGACTGTAACCATTAACATGGAAGTGGTCTTGGCCCCGATAGATTATAATCTCTTGCTTGGTCGCAATTGGTTTTACACCATGCAAGTAGTAGCCTCTTCAGTCTTCCGCATAGTACAATTCCCCCACCAAGGACGGATTGTTACTATCGACCAATTAGACTTTTGCACACCAGACACCACTACTCATCCTGGTGACCACGTTCCTTCCATTGGACATATGTCAAAACAGAATTAGAGTGTAGGGGTTGGCCTGTTGAAAGATTCATCTCTCATGGGTGTTTTTCCAACCACGGACTCCCCTAATCATGTTGCTACGGTGCACATGGTCTCCATAGAGATTTCATCTCACTCTAACAATGCTTGGCTTGTACTGGATGAAGCCACAACACACCTGCTTGGAGATATAATGCCTCTTTCACCCACTAAACGTATTTACGAGGCTATCCAATTAGCACCGGAGGATCATTTAACCATGGCCTCTCTATCCTGTTATCTATGACGGATGTCATCTCTACCTGATCTCTTACTTCAGACTTTTCATTCAGACGAGTCCATCATGGAAGTAATGAATATTGACGACAATCTGTGGGATGATCTCTACCATAGGTCATCTTTTCTTCCTCCTTTAGAGTACATAGAGGACAACATTCACACCCTCTTTTCACCAGATATATACCCATCCCCTCATTCCCCCATCCTTACATGTCTTACAGACACAGAGGGAAACTTGGCCAACATTGAGCCAACCACCCTGGTAGACATCTCGGTGAAACCTGGTATAGTGGAACACATTCGTATAGGCCAGAAGTGTTCCCCTGAAGAAATTGCTGTTAGCACGGCCTTGTTCAAGCAATTTCAAGACGTATTTGCTTGGTCCTATGAGGAAATTCCTGGGATAGACCCCGCGATTGTTTCTCATGAAATAAAAACCTATCCCGACATCAAACCTGTATGCCAAAATTTGCTACCGGTACACCCCTGGAAGACTGCGGCAATTAAGGTAGAAATTGAAAATCTCTTAAAGGCTGGTTTTATTTATCCTGTCCCATTGACGGATTGGGTCTCAAATGTCATTCCTGTGAACAAAAAGCAGGGCACAATTCGCATCTGTGTTGATTATCGGGACCTTAACTGGGCTTGTCCAAAAGACAACTACCCGACCCCCTTCATTGACCAGATCATGAATAACTGTGTCGGAAGCGTCATCTTCTCATTTATGGATGGCTTTTCTGGTTACAACCAGATTGAGATCAACCCAGCTGATCAACATAGGACGACTTTCATCTGCCCATGGGGTACGTTTGCGTACCTCAAACTCCCATTTGGCCATAAAAATGCTGGCGCCACGTTTCAGCGGGCTATGTCGTATGCCTTCCACGATATTAAGGACGTCATGGAACCTTACCTGGACGATCTCCCTGCTCATTCAAAGCAGCGCGAGTTCCACATTGATCATCTGACGACCATTTTCCTCAGATGCCGACGGTACAATATCCGTCTGAATACTCATAAGTGTATCTTTTGTGTTGAGTCTAGACGCCTCTTAGGATTTATCGTTTTTAAGGATGGGATCCACATTGATCCCTTAAAGGTGGAGGCCATCATCAACCTACCACCCCCGACTGATGTGACGGAACTTCAAAGTCTCCAAGGGAAGGTGACTAATTTAAGACGTTTTGTTTGCAATTTTGCGGAGAAGACTCATGGGTATATGAGACTACTCAAGAAGGACATCCCGTTCATTTGGGACGACCAAGCTCAAAAATCCTTCGAAAGTATCAAACATGCCATCATGCATGCCCCCGTGTTCCAACCGCCTAATTATTATCGAGATTACATCTTATATCTCGCCGCTTCTGTTACCACTATTGCCATGGTTTTGGTACAGGAGGATCAAAACACCTAGGAACATGTAATATACTATGTGAGTAAGGGTCTCACCGACACTGAAACTAGATATTCACATGTCAAAAAACTTGTTTTCGCGGCAGTCATTGCCATCCAAAAGTTCAGTCACTACATCTTGCTCCGCACCACCACCATCATTGCCGACTCAAACCCCATGTACCACGTACTGACACGTCAGGTACTTGGGGGCAAGTATTCAAAATGGATCGTGATACTACAAGAATTCGATCTTCTTTTCGAGAAAGCGAAGTCTAAGAAGTCTTTGGTGTTTGCCGAGCTTATTTGCAACCTTCTCTGTCCTGATGCAGAAATTGAGCACAATGACTCCTTTTCAGACGAATCATTGTTTCTCATCAGTACGACTGATTCGTGGTATGGAGATATCTTGTTATACCTTCAAACCCAATGCTTCAATCCTCAACTGTCTCGCGACGATTTTCGTAAGATACATCACCATGCAAAGTATTATTTGATCATCAATGATACTTTGTATCGTCGTGGCGTCGATTCAATTCTTCGACATTGTCTCACTCACGATGAGGCCGAACGCGTTCTCAATGACTATCATGTTGGGGCATGTGGCAGTCACCTCTCTGGGATGGCTACAGCCCAAAATATTTTGCACGCAGGATATTTCTGGCCTACTATCTTCAAAGATTGTATTGAGGCCGTAAAAAAATGTCCTCCTTGCCAACACATCCATACGAAGAAGTGCACTCACCCTGCCCCGTTAGATCCGGTTATTGCTGTTGGCCCATTCGCAAAATGGGGCATTGACTTTATGCATTGTAAGCCTACCTCGGCTGGGGGGCATAGTTACATCATTGTAGTTGTGGATTACTTTACAAAGTGAGTCGAAGCTATGCCTACATACCAGAACGACGGCAAAACCGCCGCACTCTTCATGTTCAATCATGTAATAGCGTAGTTTGGAGTTCCTTAGGAAATTGTTATGGATCATGGTTCTCATTTTCAGAACCATATGGTTGATGAACTGAGCGACAAGTTGGGTTTTCGCCATGAAAATTTGACACCCTACTACCCGCAGTCCAATGGACAGGTCGAGGCCATTGACAAGGTCTTGAAAACTATGGTCCAAAGGATGGTAGGGACACATAAGTCCAATTGGCATAACATGCTCTTTTCAGCTTTATGGGCCTACCGAACTTCCATCAAATCCACCATAGGCTTCACTCATTTCCAACTAGTATATGGATTGGAGGCTGTCCTACCTATAGAGTGCGAAATTTCGTCTGTACAACTCACTGTCGAACTTCTTCCTAACACTATTGTCGAGGAAGAATGTCTCCTACACTTAGCAAAAATTGACGAGTCTCGTGGAGATGCTGCTCTTGCTAATGAAGCACACAAGAAACACATCAAATCCCAATACGATAAGTCAGCTGAACCTCGTATCTTTAACCAGGGTGACCTGGTCCTCACTTATGACCAGAAGCATGACAAATTAGGAGCAAGAAAGTTCAAATCCATGTGGCATGGACCTTACATTGTCAAACATGTTTTGTTGAAAGGTGCTTACGAGCTTGAAGACTATGACAGAATCTCTTTGGGTGAACCCTGCAATGGGCTTTACCTGAAGAGATGATCTCTCATGCATAGACTTGCTTGTATATACTATACATGGCGTGTTTTTTGTGTTTTTGCGTGGTGTGAAGCATTTCTTTTCGAGTGTTTTTTGATCTTGTTTCCGCTTCTTATACCATGTTCTGTCTGGATGTGCAGATGGCAACGTGCTATGGATTCGTGGATGGCGCCAGCCGGCATACCCGTAACCTTGCTTCAGCATCCTGGGTACTATATTCCCCTACAGGTGAGCTCATTAGCTCAAGAGGAAGTTGCCTAGGGTTTGCAACCAACAATGCCACAGAATATCAAGCAGTAATCGGAACCCTAGCTAATGCCATTTCCTTGGGTAAGAATCACATTGTCATCCACATGGATTCTCAATTAGTGGTTTCCCATCTTAACAGGGTTTACGCCATCCGTGATCCCACCTTACTCCGTCTCTTCAGATGAGTACGTCTCTTGGAAAGGTCATTTGAATCCGTTCAGTACCTACACATTCCATGAGAGTTAAACATAGTTGCTGACTCGATGGCCAACTTCATTTTAGATTGGTACATCACACACACATAACACTCATAATATGTAAAAGAATTCATGACATGTAAATACAATGTATAAAAGCAAACATTTAAACAAGATCACATCACTAATCATTTTTGAAAAACACATAATGTATAAATCACCGGAAAGGTCTGTATATATATATATCTCTCTCAAAAGTAGTGCTGGTACAAAATCTGAAGCACGACGGCTTTCAGTATGTCTCTACAAAAATATGAAGCATCGTAGGTTTCAGTAGTACAAAATTTGAAGCCTCTAAACTCTCAGTACAAGTATAAAAGTGTCATCAGGCCGGACGCCTGACCCGTACACCACCCCTAGCTCGAATAGCTCGCTGTCACTGGGTGAGGAAACAATCTACAGTCCGAGCCACCTTGTGGAGTAAGGCATTGAAGCGCACGAACGCTCCAACCCCAAATCTCTGCATGCGCCTCGGTAAGTCATCAATAGCTGGCTCTGGTACCTCCACGGTCAGCTGGGATAGGTTCCTGTACAACTCCTCCATCTCCTCGATGGCAGCATGAGCACCTGTAGGAACAACTGCCTCCCCGCCTCTGTCTCTCCTCGCCGGAAGGGAGAGACCCACCAACCGTATGGGGCCCACATCTGCACACACATATTACGTACTTGTCAGCACTGCATCAAAAAAATGATATAATATACAAAACTAAAAATACAAGGGTAGTTTTGTTCTCACCTATGTCACCCCATGCTGCACCCTCTGGCAGCATCAAGTGAGGATCCTCTCGGAAGTCCGTGCCACTGTATGGGAAGTCCTCGACCATGCATAACTGGCCCTCTAGCCAGTTGAAGAACTCAAGAACAAAGCTAATGATGGGCCCGCCACCATGACGGGTCATGACCTTATCCCATCTGAGCATATGGGGATCCCTGGGATCCCTGTCATCAAGTAGCAACTGCGAATGTAGAAGAGGAATCCGCTCTAAGAGGAACGATACTATGATTGATCCATACCCAAACTGCTTGAGCTCCCCTCGTTGACACTTGGTCAACTGATCTCGGATGTTTGCGAGGAGACCCTCGCACAAGTTGAAAACCCTGGGGGACATACAGTCCTCCGCATACAGCATCTGAGTCCGAGTAGCCATGTGTGGGGCTTGGCTACTCGCCACCCTAGTAATGGTAAGCAATACGGTACGCAGTGGGCATCTCACAACATCCCTGATGATTATCTTCCCACTGGAAGGTCGAGAGGTAGTGATACAGTGCTGCGATATCATGTCATCAACTGTACGGTCAATGGCCCGTGTTCCAGTAAGATGTATAGGGTCCCCTCTTCGGGACAAACCGGTAAGAAAGTAGATATCCTCAATGTCTATCGTGAGGATATGCTCACCAATCACAAAGTATTGTTGGGCTGCATCCCAACTCTGGAGCATGTGTGTCAGTAGTGGGATCTGGGATCTCATCCCCTGGATCTCAAAGAATTTCAGTAACCCGCAGTTTCTCAAAGCTTCCACGCATTATGGATCATTCGCAGCTTGTTCATCTTCTAGTTCATGTTCTCTCTCTCGCCACTCCAATACCATATTGGCTAGCTGGTAACCTGCCAAGAAGAACATTTAAACTCTGTTAGGTCCTGCTTCAACCTCCAAAAGTCCATTTTTTGGATTCTATTTTATGTTTGGAATTTGCAACTCCGCCATCGCACTGTAGGTTTGCGTACAGTGCGATGTCGTCACACTTCTCCCATTCGAGGCTTGCGACGACTCGGTCTCGTCGTAGGTCCCAAAAGGGCCAACTATGACGAGTCGAGAGCACAGTAGCCCTCCATGAACTCATAAAAAAACCCAAAAAATGGACCTAAAATAAAAAACTAATCCACTGGAAAGTTGCTGGATGAAGTTTAGGCCTACCTGACCTGGACGGTTGGTGAACTGGGGGATCATAGCTCCCGGAATCGACAAAGGAATTTTTGGCTCCAAATTGGTATTTCTCCACCCAAATTGGCAATTGAAACAATGTTTTCTATTTTTGGCCCATATTTCTATTTATAGATAGAATGGAATATTCCTTTTCAAATATTTTGATGCTCTTGAGCCATTTATCATAGTTTTTGACCATTTTTGCCGTATTTGAGGCTATTTGACATGTTTTCTAGTGTGCAGGAGTTGTAAGTGGTCTTTCGTGCCGTTTCTCGTATCACAACGGTTATCATAGGTATGAACACTCCCTTGAACATTTTGTCGTTATTTTTTGCAACAGTTAGTTTGTAATTATTGCATTATGATGAGTTTACTCTTCGTTTGTTCTCGTACTCACGAAACCATGAGAACAAGTACCGAGTTATTATTTATCACTTTTTCGGGCTCGTTAAACTCCCACAGAAAAGGACACCCCCTGGAGCCTACAGTTAAGCTCTTTTCAGGCTCTCAAAAAATGAAAAAGATTGCCAAGTGAACTTGTCGTGTTCACGCTTGTTAAAGTATTTGAATGGTCGTCTTCCTGGTGATAGTTTACCCCTTTTTCAAACCAGGAGGCACTAATTATGAAAAAGGTATACTCTAGCCAATCATGACTGGAAGAGTCCTCTCTCGCGTTGTTTTACCCTTTTTCGGGCGATGAGGCTAACTTTATGAAAAAGGACCATTGGAGTCTTCTTTAGTTCTTTTCAGACTCTCTAAACATGAAATGACGACCGAGTTTTCCTTCTATGGACTCGTTAAATTTTCACATTGAAGGGCCCATCGTGGGATGAACCCCTCCTATCCCAGGTTTGGAAAATATTTGGGATTGGACTCATCTATGAGATGGGCTATACCGAGCATCTGGTTACCCTCATCAAGCTCATAAAAACACATGAGGTACTCATCATTCATGATGGGGAAAAAGGAAAGCATTTGTGTTACATACCTTAGTGGTAGTATGTAGTCGTTCTTGAATATGGCACTCATCTGCATTTGCATACAATACTTGGGTCATCTGTTTGTCTATGAGTCCCCGCTTACTTTCTGAGTCCTGTTACTCCTCTAAGTCATTCGGAGAAAGCTTCCATCATCGGTTGCGTTAGAAGTTTGCATCATTCTCATTATGTCAATACTGCCGAGTCATGCCATGCCCATGTTCAAGAACACGTTCATCATTTGTTATCTACAGTCAGTACACGCATGGTCATGTCGTTGTTACTCTGAGTCATTCTTACATGTTACTGTACCATCCGATCCACTCTACACATCTTTTATCGTGTTTCATTTCGATTGATGGGGGATTCATCATGGCCCTCCTTCGATGGATTCATCCTTGTCGACTTCAACACATCATCCGAGGATTGAATCTAGAAACCAATCAAGTACCTTGTCCCTGCATGCCTCAATGGCAGGTTACCTCGCTTTTGTCATGAGTTTACATCATCGACTCTTGATTGAAATATTTCATTTTGCGTTCAACTTCAACTCATTTATTCACGCTTGATGATATTTACTGTGATACTTTGGGAATCATTGACATCAATGGTGATCTCCCTCGCACTTGTTAACGGTTTACATCAATGACCGGTAATCAAGTGGTTTCTACCATGTTCGACGTCAAGACATTTGTAATCACATGGATAGATTCGTATCATTGTGGGTTCAGTTTGAAGACCCTGAGGAGTCATATTTTACCCAGGTTGCGATGGAGTTTGTATTGAGTTATGTCACACGGATCCACAATTGTATTGGTCGTGGCTGTGTTTTCATCTCATCATGGATCTACGCTTGTGTCTAGTAGCCATGATTATGTTTAGTCAGTCATTACTATCATGGATCTGCAATGCATTGGTCGGCAGCCATGTTGTACTTCATATGCGATTGTTAGTTCAGAGTCAGTTGTACTGCAGCAGTGTCCTTCACCCGACGAGTCTATTGCCATTACTTTTATCAGAGCACTTCACCTGTCTATCTTCAACAGCTTCATGCTTTGGGGGGCATTCGGTTACACCCAAAATATACTCATCATAAGATTCAATGTATACACCCCTGAAGATACCTGGACTAAGTAATCATCCTGGGAGGATTTGTACCCAATTGTGCTAGGTTTTGAAGGGTCATCACAGGTTGCACACTAGCAACATGTGACATCGCATCTTGCTCCACTGCAGGATGCGACGAGGTCAGTTAATGGGAAAAAATAGCTTATTCGAGATCCTTCTCGAAACTTGCTCATTTAGGGGCTTATCCCTGACCTCTAGGGGAGCTGGTACTCGAATCTTGACTCTTTGGGAGGATCCCCTATCTCTCTCCTACCATCTCTCAACCTATCCTATCCATACCCTATCAACTTAGTCCTATATAAGTGAAGCTCAATCCCATCACAATAGGAGGAAGCCTATGGTATCTACATGATGGTGAAATCACTCTTAGAACATCTCCACTTACCTATTGGAGAACTCATACTTCCTTGGGAGGTTATTGCAATCGGCTTCATCGGAGAAGGGCTACAACGTTAAGTCTTGGTTGTGGTTCTATATCTCTATCATGCACTCCTTTATTTACAGTAATACAAATGCTTTCCACCAATATTGTTCATGTGTGTAATGATATTGAGTAGTTTACCTACTTAACTGTTTACTTAGATCTCTTATTGTATAGATGTCTTTTACTAGTTTCTCTTGTTTCTTGTCTTGACAGGTCTTGCAGCTTGGATTTGTCGACTGTGAGGCGTGGAGCAACATTCAAGAGAAAGGATTGTGAAATAAAAGGTAAGACATCTAGTACTCGATCCTTAAGTAGATCTAGGAGATGCACTTGTAGTCCATTCTATTTGTTCTAGACTCACTTTGAGCTAGGGAGATCGTACTCGCGTCCGCTCAAGTGGATTTTCTGATAACAGGGTTGCCCTTACAGTTTTGGGTAGATGCTGTAAATACTGTTGTTTATTTAATAAACAGAGGGCCTTCAAGTGCTTTGGATGGTGGTATTCCAGAGGAGACATGGACAGATAAAAAGGTAAACTACTAATTTCTAAGAATGTTTGGTTGTGAAGCATTTGTCCATATTGATAAAGAAAATAGAACAAAGCTTGAAGCTAAATCCAAGAAATGTACCTTTATTGGATATGGGGTTGATGATTTTGGTTATTGTTTATGGGATTATGAAAATCACAAAATCATTAGAAGTAGAGATGTCATATTCAATGAAAAGGTCATTTATAAAGATCAGTTGCAGGGAAAGAAATAGGAAAAGGAAAACACAAAGTACACAGTACTTGATGAAATTCAAGAAAATGAAGTTCCAAAGGTGCCAGAAAATCAAGAACAACAGCAAGTACCTGAAACTCCTGCAACTGTAAGAAGATATACCAGGTTAAGTAGACTCCCTGAACGATACTCTCCTTCAATGTATTATTTGTTGATGACTGATGCTGGTGAACCAGAATGTTATGAAGAAGAAATGCAGGTGGAAACTAGAAAGAAGTGGGAGCAAGGCATGAATCAGGAGATGGACTCATTGGTAGGAAACCAGACTTGGGATCTGGTTCAGTTGCCTACTGGTAAAAGAGCATTGCAGAACAAATGTATTTACAGTTTGAAGGAAGAAGAACGAGGTAAGAAGCGGTACAAGGAGAGACTTGTTGTAAATGGGTTTGCATAGAAGAAAGGTATAGATTTTGATGAAATATTTTCTCCTGTTGTTAAGATGACTTCAATTAGGACTATCTTAAGTCTAGTGGCGGTAGAAGATTTGCATCTTGAACAGTTATATGTAAAAACAGCCTTTCTCCATGGGGATTTGGAGGAAGAGATATATATGCAGCAGCCACAAGGGTATGAGGTCAAAGGTAAAGAGAACTTGGTATGCAGGTTGAAAAAGAGTTTGTATGGCTTGAAGCAAGCTCCAAGGCAGTGGTATTTAAAATTTAACAGGTTTATGACAGAACAAGGTTATAGTAGATATTATTCTGACCAGTGTGTTTATTTCAAGAAGCTAGACAATGAAAGATATATTATCTTGTTATTGCATGTGGATGACATGCTTGTTGCAGGGTCTAACATGCTGGATATAAATGTACTCAAAAGTAAGCTAGCTAATTCATTTGTGATGAAGGATTTGGGTGCTGGAAAGCAAATCCTTGGTATGAGAATAACAAGAGACAGGAAAAATCGCAAATTGACATTGTCTCAAAGTGAGTACATACAAAAGGTGTTGGAGAGGTTCAGAATGTAGAATGAAAAACCAGTAAGTACACCTTTGGCCAGCCATTTCAGTCTAAGTAAGGAAATGTGTCCCAAGACACAGGAAGAGACAGATTACATGTCCAAGATTCCCTATCAATCAAGAGTTGGCAACTTGATGTATGCCATGGTGTGCACAAGACCAGATATTGCACAAGCAGTGGGAGTTGTGAGAAAATATATGAACAATCCAGGTAAAGAACATTGGAAGGAAGTACAGTGGATTCTCAGGTATTTGAGAGGTACCACCACTCAGGCATTATGTTTTGGAGGTTCAGACACTATTCTACAGGGATATGTTGATGCAGATATGGCAGGTGATAAGTATAGCAGGAGGAGCACCACAGGGTATGTGTTTATTGTAGGTGGAACAATAGTAAGTTGGATTTCGAGATTGCAAAAGGTTGTTGAACTTTCAACAACAGAAGTAGAGTATGTTGTTGTTACAGAAGATAGTAAAGAGATGATTTGGTTGCAGAGGTTTATGGAGGAAGTGGGTAAGAAGCAGAAGGATAGCAGGTTGTATAGTGATAGCCAGAGTGCCATTCATCTTGCAAAGAACTCAGCATTCCATTCCAGGACTAAACATATACAGCTCAAGTACCATTTCATACGCTCTGTTCTGGAAGATGAACTGTTGAAGCTGGAAAAGATACATACTAGTTAGAATCCTGCAGACATGTTCACAAAGGTAGTGACCAGAGAGAAACTGAGTTCCTGCTCAATTTCAGTTGGCCTTCTAGCATGAAGGTGAAGAGGATAAAGTTGCCAAGTCCAAGGTCTAGTAAGCACAGCAGTGGTGGAGTTGTTGTGATCAGTCTCCAAGTGGGAGATTGTTGGTTGTGGAGCCAGATCTTCTAGTCTCATAGATGATATTGTATTAGTCCTGCACCTTAGAGGACTGTACACTCATGCCCCTACCTTGGGGCTGTTTTCGCCACCAGTTTTCGGGCCCATGGTTTTGGGTAACCCGTGCTATTTTTCCATTGTATCTCCCTTATAAAAGAAAGACATTGTAATACGGTTAGGGTTGATGTATTAGGTATTATGCATTGTAAATATCTCTGAAATCAGAAGAGAGACTGTGAGAGAGTGTGAAGAGGAAGTGCATCGGTTGTGTTGCAGGTTGTATCCCTTCACTTTGCTGGAAGGAATAATAATAAGGACTGGCAACTTCAGTGTGGACGTAGCCCAAGTTGGGTGAACCACGATATATCTGTGTCTCTCTTGTAATGTTTATGTGTGATTATATTTGCATTTATGTTTATTGTTATTGCTCTGCGATCCTGTTTTTCTAACACCCTGATGACCATGTTATATATTATAACCAGCATAAATTTGCAACAGAATGTCTAGAATGTCATATCAGAAGATATCGAACAGATCAAGTAACAAAAAAGGTTCCTCGCAAGGTTCTTCGTTATATCCCATTATTCCACATTTGCAACGACTGTTTAGGTGCAAAAACATAGTGCAATTTATGGATTACCATGCACGAAACATAAGTCAATATGACATTATTTGAATCCCTGTAGATGGGTTTGGATTTAGGGATATGGAGGAAAAATGGCCTCACTTTAAAGAAGAACCTCGTAATCTTAGTATTTCTTTGGCAACAGATGGTGTCAATCCATTTGCAGATATGAGATCCATTTACTCGATGTGGCCTATTTTTGTTATCAACAATAACATTCCTCCATGGTTGTCAATAAAGAGGGAGCACATAATGTTGTCGATGATTATTCCAGGTATATTGTGTCTACAACTTTTTTCTTTAATGTAGTGGCATCTCATTTGTCGTATTTTGTTGCATAATGTCATATATATATTTTTTTATTTTTCTCTTGTGCATGGTTTATATATCTAAATGGTACTCATAATTATATATTTTATATGTTCAAATCAATCAGGTAAGTACCAAGTTAAAGATATGAATGTATATATCGAACCTCTTATTGATGAGCTACTATATTTATGGAATGGCATCACTATGTATGACGTATATAGACCAATACGGAAAAGGTGATTTCAATTCCATGCAATGCTTGTATGGACAATACATGATGCCCTAGGGTTAACCCATTTTTGCGGTTTGTAAATATAAGTTCCATTTAATTGCATTTAATTTTATGAACTAGTTAATATACTATGCACGCATGTTTTTTTAAATAATCCATTCATTTTATATATAATTATAATTGACATAGATAATCCATCTCTTTATGTAGGTCTTCAGACAAAGGAAAAATTTGCATGTCCAGTTTGTGGTCCTAAGATCAAATCTCGTCATTCAAAAAGCTTAGGAAAGGAGGTGTTTGATGAGTATGGGCACTTCCTCTCTAATAATCACAAGTATAGAACTACCGAAAAACACCTGTTCAATGGGAAGCAAGAGACTGCATTAAAACCGCAGAGAATGACACCTCACCTATGAAAGTTGCAATATAATATAAATCATCAAGGTACGTATGAATCATCGTATATGAAATGTTATGTATTTTTTATTGGGTGTTGTTTACTTTAATTGACATTGATTTCTGTAATTTCTTTATAAACTATGATTCATGATGGTCATCATGATCATGAAGGAATTAATGGACTTCCACGAGGAATGAAAAGTTATCCTAAATTTTTTTGTAGGTTTCCCTATTATGGGCACCTACAAATTTCTCATATGTTTGATACAATGCATATCAGAAAGAATGTGACTGAAACATTATGGCAAATATTGTCTGGAAGAAGTGAGAAATAAAAAATTGTCAAACTTTGCAAAGACATTCAAGAAGGAACCCATGCAATGAAAGACGTCATTCAATTTCATATCAATGAAGACCAAATTAATATAAACTCATTTCCATGGATGTTAATGGAGCAACAAAGTAATGTTGTAAAAGAAGTCATGCAAAACATTAAATTTCCTACCAAATTTTTTGCGAACAAGAAGAATATCATAACAAAGAAAGGTGATTTTACGGGGGTGAAAACACATGATTGGCATGTCTTCATGAAGGTAATTATTATGGTATGCATATAATTATTGCTTTTATTTTATTCCAGTGCATATTGTTGGTATTTTGTTTGTCTACTCTTTGTTTAAAAAATGAAATGATTTGTATATTGTTACAGTATGTTCTACCTCTCTCTCTCCTGGAAAAATTCAACAACAATGCCAAACAAGTTATATATAATCTTGGGAAATACATGAGGTAAGTAGCTATTTTTTCCATGTGCTTAGTGTTCGTTTAATTCATCGTAGAACTTATATTTGATTTTTTTGCACTAATTCATGTTATGTAATATAATTTTTTTTTGTTAAATCTTGTGATTGGTTTGCGTCACTTGTAGATGGTTTTCATCTAAAGAAATCCATAAAGAAGATATACAGTATTGGAGGAGAGAAATTCCTCATCTCATGTGTGAAATGCAGAAGCATCTACCTTCGGCATTTTTCAATGCATAGGAACATTACCTCATACACCAAGTTGAGGAGATTGAATTGTGTGGACCTGTGCACTCAAGGTTCATGTGGATG